>JAVDOI010000003.1:8035985-8253485 GCA_032191485.1 Leptoclinus maculatus | reverse complement strand
GTCACTTTGAACCCCGCCTTCATCAAATAACCGGGGGGGGCTGCGCTTGATTTGGCCCTTTTGTAAAAGAAAAGTAGGGCTCAAGTTCCAAGTCCAGATCCTGCATGCTAATTGCTAAATGACGCGCTCCCTCAGTGTTTCCCCCGTGAAAGGCATTTAACCCTCAGCCCTCTCCGGTCATCTCTGTACATTTGTTTTTTTAGCTTTTCAGCATCCTCCACAGCGTCGTCCACCATGATCCTGAATGCAACCTCACTTTGACCCTGTAACTTCACACCGGCGTCACGGCTTCCTGCATGAGCCAGTCCATCTGTCATACAGACGGTGCTCTGCCCTCGTTGTGATACACCTGCACTGCTTTGCTCACTTTTTTATTGTCTTGTTTTCATGTCGTGTGTTTTCATCCTCTAAACTCTAAAGCAATACTTTTTTTTTCTCCTCTTGGATAAAACAAGTTAAAATCCCCCCACGACCCTCTGAAAGAGCCCCGGCATCTTTAACTCTCTCACCCTAACCTCTAACCTCTAACAGTAACACTGGGGATGCATTTTTCTGTTGTTGCCATGTGAGCTGCCCCACCATTCAATGCTTTGGATTTCAAAATCACCCTGATTTTGAAATGTGTGAATTGGACAGGTGAATCAGACATCATGTCTTCAGGAAGAAAGAAAAAATGGCACTTCATGATTAAGTCATCACCCAAATCAGTGAACCTTGTCTGACTTTTTAAACCCTCCAGTGACGACTAACCTCGACGGCACACAAGCTGTCTGAAAAGCCCGCTGGTCCGGCCCTTCAGACAGCGTTGTGTTGTGTTTCCGCTGCAGTGTGGTATGCTGTGTGTCCGCTGCTCTCTCTCACATGATGCTCTACTCTGTTTTTCCCTTTTGTAGATTAAAAATATCTTAAAGGTCCAAATACTGTATATGGCGAAGGTAAGCCCCGAGTCAGACCGGAAGCTCGTCTCCGTCCAGCGGCCTACCCCGTCGCTCGATCACTCATCCTGGCTGTTTTTTCCTCCCCCACCCCTCCTCTTTTTTTCATTCAGCACTAACCAAGCTTTACTTACTGAGTGCTCTGACAAAGCGAAGGGGACAGAGAAATCAGGCTGTTTATTCGGGGGGTGTCCTACTGTTTAGGCCAGGCTGGTAATTGAAAGTGATGCACGGTGGGGACAATTAGCACCTGACTAAGTAGCAGCATGAACAATACGGCTACACTTCTGGCCCTCGCTTCTGCATGTGGCGCTCCTTTATCTCTTCCCCCAGCAAACACTTTTCTCTTTTCTTTCTTTCTTTTTTTCCTCTTCCCCCTCCACCCCCCCCCTCATTTCCTCCTGTTGGAGTGTGCCTGTTTGCCTGGGGCAGACTCTGAGACTAACACCTGCCGCACTGGAAGATGTCTTTGTCATCTAAAGCCTTGTTTGAACTGCTGCGGGAGGGGACCAATGGGATAGCGGGGCCATTTAAAGACCCTCTTTGTTTTCCCTCTCGCTCGGTCTCTCCATTTGAAATTAACCTCACCGTGAGGCAGACTGGGCTGAGTAAAGAGCGGAAATGCTGGCTTCTTATGACGATAATAATGATACATTAGCTCTTCTGGATCTGGGCTATTTTTCCACTCGGTAACTTACTATGAAAATGAATTCTTACCTAAGGCCATACAGTGAGGAACGACGTTTAGAAACTGATGTAACCACAGTCATTAAGTGCCTCGGTGGGAGTGATGACTGTTTAGTGCAGCATGTTTTAATGGCTGCTAAACGAAAAGGGAAGTCTGTTGAGTGGGTGGATAACTGTACCACACTATTGTCTGTGTATATTAGCTGTAATAGGTGGTTTCCTTCATCCTGTATATCGTATGTCTTTACAGCACATCCAGACAAAGTTTAGTTTATACAACAAAGTATTTACTGGAGGAATGAGTTGAAGAATACGGGAATGCAGGATTTGTTCTGTCCATCGGGCCAGCCCACATTTTTAGCCAAGCCCAACCCTTTTTTAGATTCATATGCAGATTTGAGAATTCATGTTAGGACCCCCCCCCCCCCCCCCCCCCTCACCTCCCTCCCGGCCCTTCACAACACACACACACACACACACCCTATGTTTCATCCATAGCCCAGCCCTCCTCTCCCAACGAGCAGCCCTGGATGCTGCCGGTGTCCACTGTGCTGCTGAGTGTCTGTTACTCCAGCCATCTGCCATTCCTTTTAGCCGCTGCAACTTGAGATGCCTCCGAAAAAATGGCAGGAAATAAAAGGATAGGAAAGAAAATAGGCAACCAGATGCCATCTCAACAAAGCAGAAAAGTTGTTTAAACTCGGAGCAGGGGGGCCGAGGCGGGGGGGGGGGGGCGCAGTCTGGGTTTGGTCAGGGGCACACTGAGGAAGCCAGGGCAGCGTTCACAATACTTGATTGTCCTCACCAGCGTTCCTTGCCCACCTCCCGGCTTATTCCAGCTTGTCATCCCCTAATCATGGATGTGAAGTTTTTGAAAAAGGACAACACTTGACAATGGCTCGGCTCCACATGTTCACAACAAGAGCATAATGTGCAATTTTATTTTCATTCAAAGCATTCTGCTGTCACACTGCGAACTGAATACTTTTTTCTTTCTTTTTTTGGCCCGTAGCTGCAAAGGTTACCGCTCATTTTTAATACCATATAAGCATCTGGCAAAACTGTACTGGGAAGAAAGGCAGCTTCTCTTTAACAAGCTTTGCTTCTTCACAGCATGTGAAAGAGGCATGTCATTTCTGAAACATTTTTGATTCGCTTCCTCGCAGCTATATTCTAATGACGTAAAGGGGTAGAACAAACATGGAAAGTGTTGTGAATGTTGGTGGAAATCCTATGAACTGGGTAATCTTGGTTGTGGGAGCAGCCACGTGCATGACAAAGCATGCTGGGATGAACAGCAATCACACAAAGCCCAATGAACCCCACCGCCACGTCTAACCAGCGTCGTCTCTCTCTCTCTCTCTTTCTCCATCGTTGTCCTTTCTATCTACAAACTCCCTGCATCTCTTCTCCCAGGCTCCTTCACCGGCAGCGCGAGCACAGAAGCCGGAAACGCCGCAGCAACGACGGACTCTGTCGACCAGGTTTCTCCCACAATGCCCCGTGCCACAAAGAACCGAGTTTCCGGAAAACTCCGCCGGTCAGCCAGCGCTATAAGCAAATCCTCCAACTGAGCTCTTCAACCCATCCCACCACCACCCCACCACCACCCCACCCCCGAGTGCAGCCTTTAATCTTTTCTCGAAGAACCTCAAACACCCAGCCGTGACTGCAAGAGTTGTTTCTTTTCTGGCGAGTTCTTTGTTTTATTTTGTGTCGTATAAAGATGTAACGGGAGCATATTGCAATTTTTAATTTAAGTGGCAATCGTTGATTTTCGTTGATACATTTCCATTTGTTGTGGTGTTTAACCGCTCAATCGAGATGGACATGTGACTAAACTATTTATGTTCGGCCTCAGCTTAAGAATCAGCAGCATAGGAAGACGTAGGAGTCCTAAAGCAACCTGTAATAGCAATGTCATTTGTATTCTCATGTTCTCGTGCGTTCTCGATGCACTAGGGAAAAAAAAAGTTCTTACTATAGTAAGGGAACGGGAGCCTGCTTCACTTTGTTTCCACGTCTCATCGGTCTCAACACTTAATGCGATAAAGCACTGAATGATACAGCTGTAAATGGCACTATGCTGAAACTGCACACGAGATTGGTATCCATTTATAAATGTGTCTGCCTTTATACCTCTTCCTGCAACCCGCCACAACCTTTCTGTGTCAAAGACGATGTCGTCGTCCTGCTCGTTGGCACCAGTTTGGACTGTGTTGGTGGACCGTCTCCCTACACTGGAAAAGGAGAAAACACTGATGCATGGGGAATACCTCCCCAGAATGATTTGTGCTCGCTGCACTACTACACAGACTTCCTGGGCACGGAGTCCCTGCAGTACGAGCAGTCGGATGCTTCTTTTTATTGTTTTGAACCCGGACTGGACAATCAATGACGTCTTTCTAACTGGAGCTGAAAAGAAATTTGTTTTTGTTGTTCTTTTTATCACTCTAATTTTCCTTTTTTAAATGAATTCCGATGGATTGTGTCATGATTTGATTTATGCAACTCTGCTGAAATGAGAAAAGACTGCGTTTGTAATTGTTTTCTGATGTCGTTAACAGAGGCTCATGTCCGGTAATTGAATAAGTTCCTCCTGTCTCTTTCCTCTGCTATCAGTTTCCCTGTCCTGTGAAGCTGAAGACATCGACATTCCAACGTTCCCGACCAACGTGTTTGCACTCACCGTCATTGATTTAACTATAGCATTGAATGTTTCTCTTTGTTCTTGGATTTAAATTGCTTTAAATTGTATTGGTCTGTTGCTGGATGTATATAGAAAGGACTATCTGATGAATTATCTTTTGCTGTTCTGTTGTATTATGTATTCTTGTGCTGTTTAGAGGAAAAATACCGCCAGAGCCTCAGGTGAATCTTACCTCCATACACTGGTGTGTGTGTGTGTGTGTGTTGTGTGTGTGTGAGAGTGTGTGCGCGTGTGTGTGAGAGAGAGTGAGAGTTTCGGAAAGAGCTTCTCACAGAGCCTGTGTAATGTCTGTCCTGTAAGATGCTGTCCAACACCACCTTTCCTCCCCATAATCACATTTTAGTTCCTCCTCTTCGTAGTCTGAGACAAACCATGGACACCCTGCGTCACATCTCCCCGTTAGCAGCGTTAACTCAGAGTTGTTTTTCTTTCCCATCCTCTGTGTGTGTGTCTAAAGGTCAGTGTCTTGTGCTTCCCACAACAAAAACAGCAGCAGATGGATTTTGAATTGCGGGGTTCTCTGTTTAGTCTTTATTACAGGTGGTGCGCTGCTCCGTCTTTATCTGTGAATGGATCAAGTGGCACCAACTCCTCCTCCGCCGCCGCTTTCCCATGATCCTCTCCCCATGTCGCCTCCTGAGGCCCAGAGGAGGGGTGGCTGTTCTGGGTTTAGGTGGCATGCCAGAGCTGAACTCTAGCAGCCCTCCTAGCAACGGCCAGGCCGACGCTCTCACTCCTCCAGCCTGCCCGCTCGGGGTTGTCATGGTAGCCAGGTGTCGTGTCCCCCCCCCACCCCCCACACACTGTACTCACACCCTCTGAGGGCTCCACCCAAGCTGCAACACTATCCCCATCTGTTGCGCTGCTATGCCTTACTCCCCCCCCCCCCCCCCATGCTCTCCTGTCATTTTTCTCTCTTCCTTCACATGTCGCCTCCTTTTGTTTGTTTATTCCCCGAGCAGAAGATGGGGAATCCAAACAGCAGGAGGACGGAGGGATACATTTTTATTTTGTGCTTTTGTTTTTTGAAGAATGTATAGATATATAGGCCTGGATCACATCGATGTTTTTTTATTTCCCCCCCCCCCCTAAAGCCACTTGAAGGAACCGCCCAGGATGCTGATCTTAAAGATTGTAGGTTATAGATGATGTGTGTTAAAAGGGGTCTGTGCTCCCCCTTTGGTGGCTCAGTCGCTGGAGATGTTAGTTTGGACCAAGATAAGGATTGTGTGTTTTAAATACGTGAAGATAATGAGCTAGTGTTAGGCCCTAGTATGTTTTTTTTTCTTTTCTTCTCGTTTCAGAAATACTTGTACATTGTGTCAAATTTGAGGGCTTGAGCGCCTTCTGAATATAAATATATTAATGCCTGTAATATAATCTTTGTATAAGAGAAAGAGGAAAAAAATCTTGAAGATTTCATCATTACTTGTCAACATATCAAACTGTTTTTAACGACCGAAGTCCTGCTATCTTTATTAGAAATGTGAAAATTTAAACATTTCATTAAATCAATTTGAAATTCTAAGTATCTTTGTCCTTTTTCCTTCTCAAAAACACATCAGCTAATTGTGTAACCTCAGAGAGAGAGTGTGTGTGTGTGTGTGTGTGTGTGTGTGTGTGTGTGTGTGTGTGTGTGTGTGTGTGTGTGTGTGTGTGTGTGTGTGTGTGTGTGTGTGTGTGTGTGTGTGTGTGTGTGTGTGTGTGTGTGTGTGTGTGTGTGTGTGTGTGTGTTTGACATGATGGTGCTGTTACCATGGGCTTTCTGACCCTGGCCCAGCCACGCTAGCAGCAGCAGGGGTAACCTGACCCTCCTCCCATCTGTCTCCCCTGCTGCTCAGCCCTGCTTAGGGGAGGCCGGCATAATGGAACCTCACCAGGAGGTACAGGTGCAATGGTTGCAGCACCTACGGGTGCCCTGCCTCTCCAGGGTCACATAAAGACGCAAGAAAAGCACTTGACCGTAATTGGTGCTCTAAAACTGTGTGAGAGAGAAAGGGTGAGAAAGAAGCCTGTAATGTTACCTCATTTTCACCCGGCTCAGCGCTGTCAGACCCCAGTCATTGACTATGAGGTGGTTTATAACACAACAGGCAGGGTCTGGATGTCCCAGCCCCTCTGAGGCTGACATTCTCTGTTAATACTACCCGATTGTATTATTCCATGTGTTTAATATTTCACACTGCTTCCCTGTAGTCACACTTCAAATATATCTCTGTCTTGATGTATTGTCACTGATGCCTTAAGGGGGAGTAACACTCATTTTTAACAAAGTTTGTGTTATTCCTCTTTTTTTTTTTTTAAGGCGTCGGACAGGTGTATGGTATTAATGAGCAGGAACAACTCTGTAGTGGCCAAAGAGAGAGAAACAGGAGATAAAGTCAGACTGTGTAAGGGGGATTTTTTTTTTTTTTTTATCCTTTTAACAAATTGAGCATTTTTTTTCCGGACAGTGATAATGCTCTGAGGTGAACATGCTGCTGACAGCATGTGTCTGTAGGTCCGAAGTGACACAGTTGGAGGCTGCCTGCTAAATTACAACTGACTTAATGCTTTACAGGCTCTGGAGGTCAGATATGAAGCCAACCGAGCCCTCATGTGTCCTAAATCAGCTCAAATCGAGCTGCATGAGTCTGCCGAAGCAGACAGATGTTTTACTGCTCCAGAGGTGAGTGTGATCCACCACCTCTTTGTCCTCCCGTCATGTCCTGACATGGTATTAAGGAGGGAATTTATGATTAGCCCCTAAGTGCTTCTCTCTGGCAGCAGCGAAACGGCGTCTATTGAGCCAGTGCAGCTATGATTTACTGCGCATCAGCCTGATGAACGGGGAATCGAAGGCAAGGGTTTGTCCAAGGGGGCTCCTGAGGTTTCTTTTTCCTGTTTAGGACGACTAAATAGATTCGCACTATTTTGGAGTGTGGCCCCTATGTTGGAGAGACGGCGCTGAAGAGAAAGGAGAAGTTTAATGGTAACATTGTTAAAGCTTTAAGGGTGTTAAATTATACCCGGGGAGCCCACCTTTGGGAGTCAACTTTGAACCACCTCATCGGGCATAAAAGCAGCATTGAAACTGCCCTTCACCTCCTTTGAACAATTGTGTGTGGAAAAGACAGAAACTGTATCTACATTGTTTATGAATTAAGGTCCTAAATCCATTACAATATTTAAAAATATACTCATAAATGAAGTGTAAAGATTTGTTTTAGTTTAAAGGTAATTTTGAAAGATCTTTTACGCAAAGTTTTTATGCAGGGTAATTGTCTTAATTTGGGTCCTGAGAATGGGACCACAACAATCCGAGGCCTTATTACAACATCTCAAAGTAGTCCGTGTCATATTTAATCTTTTCTACATGTATTCGGTTTTCATGTATTATTTTGCCTTTTGGAAATAATTCGCCTTAGACTTCCCTAAAGAGAAACAATTCCACAAACAAAAGCATTTACAACTAACACTAGGATCAATACGCGTATTATTCAAAAACTTAAATCCTCCACGTCTTCAACACAAAACTCCCTTTGGAAATATGGTGATTATTGTTAAGAAATAAAGTTCATCACCGTCGTGTACTTTTTTCACTCTGAAAAAGTTAAGCCACCTTGAGACACGTGTCCTTTTGAAAATATTTTATTTCGATAGACAACAACGATGTACACATACAATCAAAGCGCTATAAAAGCCAACATTTAAGAAAAATAACTTGTCCTTAAAAAAGATTGCATCTAAGGTAAGAGCTTTACGTTTTTTTTTTTTCCTTTTTACAAGAGCTGTGGAGATTGAAGATTAAAAACCCGACTCACGACAATTATCACAACTCGTGAATTTGACCCAAAAAGCAAAAACAAATCAAAAAAATAAACATTTTGGCTATACCACATGTAAACTGCCAGAACGATTCACAGAAGAAGTCACAACAAACACAACAATAAGTTACATAAAATAATTAGAATAAATAAATAAATAAACATATGATGAAAAATATTGCAACAATTCTTCAATAATAATAATAATAATAATAACATAATAAAATATGTGCCAGCATTCAAAATTAAAACAGTCTATGTTGACTTTTTTTTAAGGCAGTTATACAGCGGGATTTGGATGTGTATGTAGGCTATGTCGGACTAGGCTTATCTGTATACTAAAGGCATTCGTGGTTCTACTAAACAGGGAATGCTTCAGTCACTCTCTTTTCCCCACCAATACAAAGTTGACAAGTGCTGTCGTTCACAAACAGCGTAAAGCTACAGCGACAGAGCGATCACGGTCAGTGAATTCAAAAGGCTTCGATGGGGAAAAGGATTTCTGAGAATTTTAAGACATTTCTTAGGTCTAGAAGCTATCATTGAACACATGTGCTGTCCTAGAAAAATACCCTTTAACAGTCAAACTAACGCTTTGTATTCTTTTTTTTTTTTCTTGATAAACTAATTTGAGAAAGAAAATCTCAAAATAGGCCTATATGTAATTCAAATATAGAGAGAAGCATTCAACAATCACTGATTGGCATGGAAAAGACACCTCATTAAACACCACTTAAACATCAAACCGCCCTGCCCTTCATTGGCCTAAAGTTATGGCAGTGAGCATCACAAACTCTTCATTTTTTTTAACCCCAAAGCCACTTTTTTGTTTCCCCTTTTTTATCCCCCTTCCCCCCCCCCCACCCCATCCCCTCCATTAAAGGCACGCGTTTAGTGTTGTCTTTAGCAGGCGGGGCGCACCGGCATCTGGAGCAGGATCACCTGCCTGTTCTCCGAGGGGTGGCACTTGTTTATGTGCCTGGTGAGCCCCGGCGAGCTGTAGAGAGTGGCGGGGCAGTATTTGCACGGGTAAATCTGGGAGGAGTGCATGAGGCGCAGGTGTCTCTCCTGGCCGGCCCTGCTGGTGAAACTCTCCCCGCACACCGGGCACAGCAGGCAGTCCACCGGGCTCAGATTGAGAGGGCTTTGGTTTGAGGCTTCCTCTGAGGAGGAGGATGATGATGATGATGCTGAGGAGGAGGAGGAGGATGATAAGACCGGAGCCTGCTCGGCCGGGTGGTCGCCGGTTTGAAACCCGTGCTCCTCCAGCACTTTCTTTTGCAAGGCCTGGTGTGCCAAGATGTGTTTTCTTAGGTATGCCTGTCGCTTAAACCTCTTCCCGCAGTACTGGCAGTCATATGAGCCATCTTCAGAGCCCGACTCGGACAGACCTGGGCTCGGGGTGTCTCTGTCACTCGTGTCTTTGGCTTCGTCGGTGACTGACTTGACACCTAGCGGTGGCATTTTGGCTGTTTCGGCTTTGATGCCCTGTGCCGGTGGCATCGCCGACGCGCCGGTGGTCCGGGGTTTGTGCCAGCGGCGATGAGAGGCGAGGTTGGCTGGGCAGCTGAACATCTTATCGCACTCGGGACACCGGTACTCGACCCTGACGATGCGGGAGCACTTGTGCTGAGCCAGGGAGAAGGGATCCGCATACGCCTCCTTGCACAGCTGACACACATACTCCCCAAGAGGCTTTCCTCCGGACTGCGACCTCGGCTTCATCTCCACCGGCCCCTCTTTGATTTTGAGACCAAGCACGGGAGAAGTCGTCATCTCGTCTTCAAAGTTGAGTTTCCTAATGGCTTTGGGTTTCTTGGAGGCGGGTTTAGATTTGCGCTCTGTGCCGTGAGCTGCGGGTCTTTTGGTGGCTACCCGGTTGCTTGGCGCCGGGAGGCTGCTGGTGGTGCCGCTGCGGCTGCTGTTGCTGGTGCCGATTTTCAGGTCGACCGGGGCGTACAGGAGGTGGTCCAGGCCGGAGAGGGAGGCAGGTGTCGGGAATGACTCGGCAGAAATTGGCGAGCCCAGATTGAAACTTCGCTCAAAATATCCCCTGTCGTGCTCCTTGCTGATGGGCCGGGTGGGGCTGTAGAGGGCTTGGCACACCGCCTCTGGGTTGCCGAACTGTACCGGCTTCTCCAGTCTTGGCACCGGCACGTCAGCCGCTCTGAAATCCGGAGACGTTGCGGCGCGGTCTGGACTGGACGCCACGCACATCGGCGGGGAGGGGACCACATAACTCGGCAAGGCAGCTGGGGTGGGATGCTCCTGGAAGTCATCTTCGTCTGACCGAGTCCTGTAGGAAATATGTGTAGATTTCTTGTTTCTTTTTACCAGGAATCCTTTGGGCATCTTGGCGAATAACAGCGGAAAGGCACTTCAGGGAGGTGGGCAAAGTCTGGAGTATCCAGGTTTGTTAAAAATATGGCAACTCTAGAGGCGTATGGGACTTTATCTCCCCGGTATATCGATTCTTCTGTTGCTGAAATGTTTTCGTCTCCAAGGCATAGCTCCACTCTTTTTATGCCGGAATGATGCTATTGTTCTCACCCCCCCCTGTTGCAGAATCCCTGACCAATCAGATGAAAGCTGGATCCCAGTGGATTGGATTGTGGGAGGGCTCAGAGCCGGGGTTTGGTGGATTTCGTTGGAGGATGTGCAGATAGCTTAGCAGATGTACTGGCGGTTTATTACATTAATGTGTGCGCTCGGCCCCTCCCTGACAGAGGCACACGACGGGACCCTCCTCTTTTTACGGTCTGATAGGCCCCTATACAAATGCACACGTGCCACGGCTTTGTGGCTCTCCTCTGGGGGCCCCGGAGCTGCCAAAAGGAAATGTCCGTCACTGCCACAATCATCGAAATTTAGAATTAAGACAGGGATGAGACAAGCTTGGTTACATACAAACCCAAAGCTGTGTTTCTTTCAATTTCTCCTGTGGTGTTGCTCAAAGAGACCATTCACCTAAATAGGCACAACTGTGAAACCAGATTCTCTCAGTTCAGTGTTTCACGTTGTTGTTGTTTTTTGTTTAGTTGTTTTACCTCCACACGTTTTATACTTGTTTGTTTTCTCTATCCACGCTCCTCTTTTACGCACGACCGTTGCGCACATTACGCAGGCCTTCCAAGAGGCCAAAAAGGTTTTATAGACCTTTATTTTATTATGTCTTAAATAAACACTATAGAGGGTGTGTTTCTTTATTGTAGGGCACGTGTCTGTCTCGGTTTAACGCGACATATAAATCAGACATCTCGCTGCATACATAAGTAATAAGAAGGCCCTCTGGTCTTTGTGCACAATAGCCACGTCTGCCCGTTCTTGAATATCCCTGTCTTTTTTTTTGTCGTTTGAAAGGCAAATTGACCTCTTAACGGGACTCACGGCCAATCTGGCCCACAGCTAGAAGCGTGCTGGGCGGAATCAGTGCTCCAGACAAAGAAGGCCGCAGCCGAGGCTTGTGTAGCAAAATGCTGCACAGATATGCAAAGTTAAAGTGAAGCTGCTGTTGTTTCTGTATACAGTGTGGAACTGTTGTTTGTACAAATATGTGCTGTCTTCAGTATGGTAATTGTTGATCTTTCTGTTTAGTTTGCTGATAGAAGTTTGTAATCTTCAATATTAAAGTGTGCATTGAATCCAAAGTTAAACAAGTAAAGATGTGTGTAATACCTTAATCATTTCTTAAAACAAACCTCCGTTTCTTTAAAACTGGTCTAGTTCTGCAGCCTCCACTGTTAGACAAAAACATCTTTATTTCCGACGACTGTCTGTGTCTAATTTTCTTTACCAGCTCCCCTATGGTTTCCGTGCATACCTCATATATTGTGTATTTGTCTTTTTCCCTCGTTATAATGGCTAAATGTAGGCTGCAGAGCGCCACTTGGCAGAGAGTGCATTCTTTTTCCTTTCACTCGGCAGACCAGGGAGGAATTAATCTCCATCGTCGTACATTGTTCCCCTCATTTGCATAAAGCTGCACTATGACCAAGTCAAATAATTACACAATCGGCGCTGAGCCGCAGGCCTGCGCCTTCCTTTCAATAGGCCTCTGTGTGCCGGTGCCTTCTCACCTGCCTGAAAGCACACCGTTATTTTGGTTAGGGTGAAATGACACATTTGCTAAAACAAGAAAAAAAAAAAGAATATCTTTTTTAAATTAGTTAAAGAGAGAGATCAAACTAGATAGAAACTTTCAATGATTTAATTCAGTGACTACGTTTGAACATATTTTTGAAGTATTCATCGAAAGTCACATTGATATTTAAAGTGACCTACATGCCTTCTTATTTTTTTATCTTTTCTAATTTTTGTTTCCCCATGGTTTCGCTGACTCGCCCACAGGCTATTCATTTATATTGGCTCTAAGACATAAATATTATCCAAACTTGTTGTTCTGTGTATCTCGTGTTCGCCTCCTCTGCTCTGTTACTTGTTGTTCTTTCAGTCTGCTCATCTATTAGTCGTGGTTTGTTGGGACTACATGCTTTGATGGCATTTTAACGAGTTCCTCTTTCCCCCATGATAATTTCTGTGGGGTGCGTGGGCCGGTGTGCTGCTGGCTACACAGACGCATGCGCGTGTTTGATCAGTGGCGCGTGCTGCACTGGCGGACGGGAAGCATAGGCGCCTAATTAGCATACAGCTGCAGCTACTTTAATGCAAACTCAACTTCATCCTCCTAAACCGTATGGCATGCTGTAGGATTTTAAATGTTCTGTTTCCTCACTGCCAGTAGGCCATGTTGTCAATCTTATTTCTCAGGTGATATGATAACATTTAAAGATAGGAATAAATAATAGTTTTAAATTATTTTTATGTGATGAAAAAAATAATACATTTTTACTATCGGTCCAAATTTGCTCAGCTTTCTGCAAATAGTCACTTTAAAAAGATGACTAAGCTGTCGCAGGTCTGATAGTTCATGACTCAATAACCAGAAGTTTGAGTTGAAGACCTATCAGTTTCTGAGCGTCTGGTCTCAGAAACCAGTTCTTACTTCATTGCACCACCTACAGGATGAAGAATTAATGCTGAGGATTTACAGAGAAAGGTTGAGCTTCAGTATCCAAAACACTGCAATCAGATCTCTTTGCAGGCATCTCACTGTGCCGTTTCTGTCAAACATTAACCCGGTTACCCAGGGAGCTGTGGAGCAGTTTGGTAATTCCACAAAGATTAGATTAGCTTTATTCTCGCCATACATGTACAGAAACCTCCTGTACCTCCCAGATGAATGATTGGCTCCATGTGCTTTGCCAACCCAAGCCAATTTGAAAGTGCAATAGGACATGACTGTAATTGGTGCTCACTACATGGCCACCTTCAATGCATTGTCAATCAATTATTGTAATGGATTAGCCGAGGTCCTATTCTGGCTGGTTGTAATCTGATAGAGGGCTCTTTCAGCACCATGGAGAGAGCCAGCGAGGGACCCAGATTTAATCAGGCAGGCTGTGGACACGGCACAGCCTCGGCTTGAGCCTTTGTCCCTGAAACTGAGAACAGGAAGGCACCAGCAAGAGAACAATGACCCAGTAGAACAAAAGTGCCGGAGTTTAATGAAGTGATTGTTTTTTAAATATAGTTATATTTGGGTGTTTCCAAAACACATTTAAACTATTTCTACAGAGACATGATGGCTCAATTCACCTCCATTGTCTTCTATACTCTATTTTTTTTGGTTGCTCTGTTGCAGTTTTGTTTATGAATCTGTTTGGTAGTGGTAATCAATCTACATATATACTTTTTCCCATTGTGTTTTAATTAAAATATATTTGTTGTTTGCTTCTGCTGTTTTTAGTGGAGCAGCTCACTGCTTGGCCTTATAATACACTTTCCTTTTCCAAAGAGAAGATTTGTTTGGAGAGTCAGGAGGTTCTCTGCTATATCTTTTGTTTTCATAGGGAAAACAATAAAGACAGAGTCCTCTGTTATGTATTTGTTATTTGTTATTTGTTCCACCAAAATGAACTGTGTGCCACTGTTTGGGTTTCTCGTGGAAGACCATCTTTTGGCAGTCTCAGGGGAGTCAACAAGTCACAGTGAAACAACAGTCAGTCGGCACTTATAAAGAGCAACAATAGTAAAAGGTTTGTAGTGAGCCTCTGGAAAAGAAGTCAGACTGTAGCATCCAGAGGATCAATGGGGACATTGCCTGTTTGGCCATGAGAGCAACACAAAGGTCACTGTCTAGACTTTAAAGTGTACTTTAGAAGGATACCCGCGAGACCAGGTTACTGTGAAAAGCCCTGTAAAGTGGTATAGCTCTGAGCTTAAGACTAATGGACCTCGGTGTTGACTGAGAATGTCCCCGATGTCATCCGTACTTTTGACAATGATGCTGATGACTCTATGAGGACAGATGCTTCTGGACTTTTATGTCATTTCTGAAGAGGTTCGGTGGAGCTGAACAACTACTAAAAATGGTCTTCTTGATATATGTATACACGTATACTGCAAGGTAAATATGAAACGCCATATCATCAATTGCAAAAAGGTTGCTTAGTACTTCAAGGAAAACGTTAGATGCTTTAATTGGTTTTATCTATGTTGTGTGTGCACAGATGTGAACAAATGCTTCAAAGGGACAACCCCAGATTTTATTTTCCCATAAAGAGCCTCTTATTAAAAAGAGGTCTTCCTGCATATCAGGCATATCAGCGGCTGGAGTCCCAGGGGCATGTTTAGCTCTAATTTACTCGTCAAAAACATCAGAGTGTCTCTCAATAATCTCCACAGTCCATTGGCTGTTTGGGGGTGGAGTCCCCTGTCAGAAAGCATGCCCTGGAATGTTAAACACTAATTCACCTCTGAGCTGTGGAGGTGGATAAAGTGATTGTTCTATCTGGGAACTGATTAAAACGGCTCTGGCCTGCTTCTCACCTCTGACGTCCACCACATTCATTTCTGTATTCATGAGCGGATGAGAAAGTGCAGGCAGAGCGGCTGCCGTATTACAGATAATAAGACCAGCGGGCACCACATTCGCTGCCACAGGTTTCCCCCTGCCCCGGCTCATTCAATTATTTCACAAGAGTCCTCTGAGGCACAGCTGCACTATGGGGGTGAAGAGGAGTAAATTGAGGGACATTCATGTAGACACACACACACACACACACACACACACACACACACACACCCACACACACAGAGAGAGAGAGAGAGAAGCGCACACACCTCACATACAAAGAAGTGGAGGAGGCACACACACACACACACACTGTAGCTAGAGAAGCCAGCATATAAAGGATTTTACTGACATGCATTTGGCTTAGGCACTAGCAGTCAGTGCATTTCTTCCACATGTAGACAACAAAAAATGGTCCATCCTCTGTTGCTCACAGGCTCCCCGAAGATTACAATGATATTGATAATGACTCCACGTAAGAAAAATGAAATCAGGACCATTGCTCATATAGACTCCATATATGAGGTCGCCATTATCTTGATGAAAGTGTAGACAGCAGCTGTATCATCTAGGAGCATGAAAGATGGACTCTGGCAAGCCTAATGGGCCATATCCTTTATCTATTGACATATGGAGCTACACAGTGGTCATCTTTCTCATAGCCTTTAAACTATTAGTCAGCTTATCTCACTTATTATAAGATGCATTGGATTCATGCAGAAATCCCTGTTAAATACATAACGGCCTTGTTTTCTGAATTAATGTTCACAGCGTTATATTTTAAACTCTAGCTCTACTGTGGAAGTTGGTCTACTGAGTGTGTGAAGACGGGTTGCTGTCCATGGTCCTGAACTTTTGCCCCTGAGTTTACAGTGGCAGCTGCCTCTTAGTACCTTGGGCTCTATAAAAGACACAGGGCCAGTGGGAAATAAAAGTTTGTGCCATGTGAGTGGCTTTAAGTGCCTGAGTGATGAGATTCTGCCATTCTTACTCTCGGATGAGTGGCAGCGTGCCCTTGAAATAAGTGTGTTTTAACATGATGTTGAGCCTTTTTTGTTTAATTGTACAGCATTACTAATGACTTGTGTTATTTTGAAAATAAAAACAATAGTTATCCTTTTGGGAAAATGTCTTCTTTTGCTTTATTGCTAAGAGTTGGATAAGACAACCACTACCGCTTTCATATCGGTACGGTAGCCACGTAGCTTAGCTGAGCACAAAGACCGGAAACAGTGCCTGGCTCTGGCCAAAGGTAAACTACACCAGCTCCTCTAAAGCTCACTGAGCAACACTGTATGTCAACAAAGTGGGAAAACGTCACATTGTGGTTTCATGAAGAGAAACTTACTTCACCCGGTCAAGAAATATTCTGGAATATAACACAGTAAAACAACAACGTGTTGTTTTTACATGAGATGAGGGTGGTTGGACAGATGAAACAATCCAAATATAAATGCTTGTTAGTTTGTGCTGATAGGTAGATTGTGTTACCTTTGGGCGGAGTCAGGCTCGCAGCATTCCCCTGCTTCCAGTCTGTATGCTAAGCTAAGCTAAGCTAACTGGCTGCTGGCTCCAGTTACATATTTACCATACAGACACAAGAGTGGTGTGTATCGTTTAGTTCGTCTAACTTGCGGCTAAAAGGCCAGTAAGCCAAATGTCAAACTATTTGATAATTGTCAAGAGTTTACTTTCATGTAAGAGAGAATTAGCGTGTGACTAACATGGTGTTACATTTTGTATATATTATAAATATATATTTCTTCCTGCTTCCTGCTGTCGCCTGTAGAGATTCACAAAGAATGTGGGGCTCAAGTTATGTAAGTACATCCTCAACATTAAGAGAATAACCTTTTTTTGGCCTTTGACTCTGGAATGCCGCATTTTCCAAACAAAGAATTCCCAGAATTGGCACTCTCGTCATTAGATGCCATGATTTGCATTCTCTTATAATTGTGCTGCTTCTTTGATTATTAAATGATCACCCTAATTAGGGAGCATAATAGGGTTAATCAGACTCTGCTCATCACACTTATTATTATTCCTGCAAAAAATGAAGGAAAAAGATACAGTACTTGATTAATTATATCAGCCTTTTCATCAGCTGGGCTGCCATTCCCCCCTCTGAAATTAATATCATGTTGTAAATGGAAGGAAGGAGCTGGCCGGACACAGACAGATGAAAGATTTCACTCAAATTAATTAAGCACTAATTATGCGGTGGGAGTTGGGAGCAGTTTGCATAATGAGCTCTATCAAAAGAGATCAGTCATGGAGAGGGGCTGTAGGGTTTCTATACAGCCTTCAGATGATACACAGACACCACTGCACATCATGAAGAGGGCTAGCAGGGAAGTGGGAAGAGGGTTAAAGCACTTTGAGCCTTGAGTCGTGAGGTTGAGGAGTGTTTTGTTGGGTTTGTCAACATGCTGCGAACCAGAAGCTTCCTCGCTTGTGGCGTGTTTTGTTCCACAAACATGGATTATTCCGGTCTCACTTGAAGATATTACACGAGTCCTGGGGCTGTGCGTGTCTCTCTCCCCCCCCTCCCCTCAGCTTAAGAATCAGATAATGAATTCCCTGCTCCGGCAAGAGGCAATAAGAACAGAATGTACCTCTAAATTCGAGCTAATCGCAAACAACCTGCATCCACACTCCAGGGAGCTTTAAAGACTCTAATCACCTCTCACTCCAATTCTTGTGGCGTTCAGTTATTGTTGATCAGGGACTATACTGTGGCTATAGACAATGGGAAAAGGGATTAAACAGCCAGAAATTCTCAATGTCTTAATCGCCTGTTTAATCACAGCCACTGCGTAGTGTATGGAGTTGAGTTACTTGAACTGATTTGTGCCGCAGCAGCATGCAGCAATCATGCATAGGCTAATCAGGGTGCACAGCCCGACACTGCCCTTCAAGGTCTCCGAGTGGAATTACAAAGACTATGATTAGTTAATCAAATGAAGAACCCAATGTCCTTTCTTTATTTGTGTATACACCTTATCTAAATGGAAATTGTATAGCTGAGGCACTTCCAGAAGGACACATCTACATGTGAATGATCCTCCTTGAGCCCTTGGCAGTAAATGCAGAATAAGATCTTTCACTGTTATGGCATTGTGGAGACTTTTACATGTCTGAATGATATTTGTTGTCAATGCTCATGTGAATGATGCAATCACTCGGTCTGTTGTGAAGTAAATCAGGAAGCACTAGACGGCAGCTCTTCAAGCACACATGATGTGAGGCAGAATGTCAAGATTGTATTATTTTGAGAGTGGAGAAAAAAGGGGAATGAGACAGGCTGTGGAAGGCAGCGTATTGATAGTACATATATAAATACAATCAGAAGGCCGGTACTCATGTATGTGAGTTTATACGGCACAGATATACAAGTGACTCAATAGTGAACGTTTTTGGTCCTATACAACTTGGTACAGCACCTCTTAACGGTGCAACCATTTTACAGGGTTAGTTAGTTCATTATAGGGTTCATTGTATTAATTACTCTACAATTTAATTTGTTGCATTTTTTTAAGCAGTTCCAAATTCAACCAATTTTGAAACCCTGTGAAGCCCGACACATCAAATAATATTCAGAAAATTCTGAGTTTTTGATATTGAAGTGTTTATTGGACCTTTAGTCCAAATATTTTAATTTTTTTTAATTTTCCTATATGTTTTTTTTGTATCACATTTGCTACATCAGGCATATTTAGCAATTTATTGATCACAATAATGTTTATTTTAGAAACAATAAATGATGTTCATTGCTTTTGGAACATTTCAGTTGGTTTGGTTCTTATTTTTTCCCAAACAGGAACCTTTCTACAGCCTCTTTATTTCACCTTGTGGTAGTCAAAAAAACTGTTTCCGTCCTTGTTCACGCAAAGATGGACTTTACATTTGTCACAAACCGGGCCGAACGGCCATGACAAAACAGGGAGATGCATTCAATGAAGCAGTTTAACCATTATTATTAGGTTTAAAGTAACATAAAAGACAAACAAACTAACAGTGACATGTGAAGTCAGTAGTTTCAGCAGTGTAAGTGAGTGGGTGCGTGTAAGGTGTATATGCAGTGTTGTATAGTGTAGAAACCAACCATAACCAAAACCAAAATGGGTGTCTCAGGAAGGAGCGAGAAGCCAACTGAGAATCCAGAGGGTTTTTATAAAGGGTGCTCTGGCACACAGGGCCAGTGTTGCTAATGGTCTCAGGTGTTTCCACTCTGCCTGACGACCCTCCTGCCACACCTGCAAGGAAGGCAGCCAAACGAACTGGCAGCCAGGGCAGAGAGGGTCGTCACACATTTCCCACAACACTGTATACCTTTTTGCCATCTAAAAGTAAAAACAAAAAACAAAAAAGATCGTTTACTCTGAATTTCCTTTTTTTTAATCAAGCAATATAACAAAAGATTATGATAGCCAAGGATTTGTTATTATATATAAAAAACTAATTTCCACTCAATATATCTTACTATGACATTTCTACCTTTAATTAGTTTAATTAAATGATCAAAACAGTGCATTTGGCATTGTGATATGGCATAATCCAGATTGCATAATTAAATACAATACAAGGATTTACAGGTGAATCATTACTTTATATACCTGCTGTCTCATATTTGATACCTATATTTTCAACACGATTTTACTATAAAATAATGAATGAAACATTAATTAATTATAGGTTGCTTCAATACAGTAAATATTCATATTGAAATATTAGTAACACTATAAATGTTATTCTTACCGTATCTGTTTCAAAATTAGCAACGATTTCTCTGCCGAAAACGAACGAGTCGCGTCGTGACGGCTGCCATTTTGGAAATGGAATTGAAATGCCTGCTACTGCCTGCAGTGCATGGAAATCCACCAGATGGCAGCAGACATGTATAGGGTTGTATACAACAGGTTTTTCAGGAAAGTATTGCTCATGTTAATTACATAGAGGTCTCTGAAACTCATGTAGCAAATATGATACAAATGGCGCTACAGGGTAACCTTGAATAACATAATACATCTAGCTTTTAGTGAAATGAGGGATAGCCTATACCACATAGCATCATAACATTATCCAGGAGACTTATAAAATAAACATGACTACACTTTCCATATTATGCTGCTTGGTGACCCAACTAGTTTATTAAAATTAAGTTAACGTAAAATAACCTTTTTAGGCGATGATTATAAGTTTACCTAACGGTTAGTTTGTTAGAAAGACTAGTTGACATGTTTGGCATAATGTGATTAATTTGTGTATCTTATATTGAAATGATCATGCTAAAGAGACGGTTGAAGTGCAAGAGATATTTCTAAATAAAAAAAGCATGCTATCACCTTGGATTAGCCAAAATTGAATTATCACACACTGCCTAGACACAGCTGTGTAGCTTTCCCCTCTCATAGGTTAGACAATAAACATTGTTGTATCTTCTGTACAAATCTAACATTGAACCTGTTTAGAACAGGTTTGATTGATGGGGTAGACCCTTTTGTATGTAAGTATCACCAAACCACATTTATATTCCCCAAACATTTATCCTCATAAGAATATATTCTCCAAATCACTCAAAACTGTGCTCCACATTTATCTAGATTCACATTTTATTTTTTAAGTTTTTATTTTTCTTTTCTTTTCTTTTTTTGCATCAAAGCAAATCTTTCTCCACCACACGTCCTTCTGTCAGACATGCTGTTAGATATTGTGACTGTTGTTTCCTAAAGAGAAAAGAATTTCCCTCCATTGCTTTGTGATAACTTCCTTCCAGGGGAGGCAGACTTGACCTGCTCACTCCTCCTCGAATCCCCTCTATTATTCGTCAGTGACAGCCGCCCTTTGGAGGGCGGGCGGCTCGCTGAAAGGTACAGGGTCGTGGATGTCCCAATCCATCTCTGTCTGCCCGCCGATTGATTGTGATTTAGTGTGCGGGGCAGGAGATGGTGGGGCTCCATTTTGATGAGCGATAGGTGGGAACCCTTTGACTCCCAGCACATGGCAAGCAGCGGCAGGGCTATGATGAGGGGTCAGAGGCAGCTGGTGGGGGTAACTGGGTAGGATCTGGGAGTTGGATGAAGGCAATGGGGGTTGCATGGATCACAAGATAGAAGGTGTCAGTGATCCAGGACAAAGCCCCCCCACACACCGCCTGAGTCTATCACTTTGCCCATCCATCACCCTTCCAGCTTTGTGGTTAGAGTAACGGTTGCTAGCTAATCGTTTCGTCATCAGGGAGATAATGGAGATGACAGTGAATAGCACAGAGTAGAAGCAAGGCCGCACCAGGAGCCGCACCAGGAGTGGAAGGCCATCCAGAGGGGGCTTTATGCAAGCTGGATGAAATATGTAGAGATTTCCTCCGGACTCCTGGCTCAAATATTAATGAGCCTCGCATTAAAGGTTAACCTCTCGGAGGTACAGGCTGGGTGACGTTTGTTTGAACATCAGTTAATGGTTACACATGAGTGTACCGTGGAGCTGGCTGAATGCTTTGAAACGTCAGCTTCCTTCGTTTTTATCTCCGAATGAAACCACCATGAATCCAAGGGGAATTTCCCATTATTGTGCTCCGAGAAACTCAAAAGAGATATCTGCGCTGATAAGGAGAATAAAAAACTTAGTGTGAAGAAGATGTGCTTGATCTCCTGTCAGCTGCTCTAATTTCCCAGTTCTCTTCTAAATATCACAAGATATGCATAATAACCATTATCTGACTGGAAATCAGAGAAATTGGCTCATACTTAATCACATAATCTTTGAATCTCAGTACTACAGGAGCAAAGTTCAGAGAGAGTATTCTTCCCCTTCTTGACTGAGCGTCATCTCCCAGTGCAGATCAGATTCAAGCTGTCCTTGGAAGGATGTTAAGTCCAGCCACAGCCTCGCTCCAGTGGGCCGCTCTGGCAGCTTAACGCCATAATAACCCTGAGAGGCCTCGTTAGAGCCAGATCTTGAAATTAGAAGATAGACGTTAGGTGGAATTGTTTGTGAAAGTATGCTAATGTGTTGTACTGGATTTGTTTTATATGTAATGAGAGCTTTATCTGGTGTTTATTTAAAAAAAATAAAAAAACATATTTCCTGCATAATTTACACATACATCCAAAGTATTTTTTAAATCACCTGTTTCATAGTTTTACATGCAGCATCAATATTGTGCGAGCAGCAGTGAACAAAGCCCGGCGTATCGTCAATCACAGAAAGTTGTGTCAGCCAGGTGAATGTGTAGCCAGTAACCTGATCTGCTGTTGACAGAACAGGGACAGGTGCTCCAGCAAAACTAATCCATACATGCATGCTAGACACAGGTCATCCATTAAGGCAGATTGATTCAGACTACTCCTCTCCACCATCCCAGGCCTGGCCTTACCTTTGTTGTTGCCATTATAATTGCAGTAATTCAAGATGGCCTGCATTGGAAAAGGAAAGGAATTTTCCTTGTTTGCCCAGCTAATGCTGGTAACATTTTGTCACACAAGGGACGAGAGAACATCTCTCGAAATGATGCCTGAATTTTAAGACGGGGGAAAATTAAATAGCTGGGCATCTGAAGTATTGGATACACAAATTGGATATTGGATACTCTACTACTGAAGTTTCTTACAAAAAGGATTCAGTAAATTGGGCACAGGGAGGTTTGATAGCAGCGGGTACGTGTATGGACTTATTGCGATAGCTTGCATGATATAATAGCCTTGTGTAGGCAAAAAAAAAAGCCCAACATATAAACCACAATTCACTTTGATTATTGTGTTGTTATCAAACCCACTCCCGTAAGGCCCCAAATGCCAAATAAAGGTTTACAGGCAGAGGCCAGACATCTGCTGCCCTCCTATTGGTTGAAAAGCCAGCAGCAGCAGCCTCACCTGTTATCCACAGCCCAGTGCATGGTAAACACCCTCAGCCAGAGCTGCGGGGAGAAGGAGCCCATCTGGTCAGCCGCATTAACAACCAGCTCTTTAACAATGGCTTCCAGGAAAAAGGAGAAGGGTACAACAGGCCATATCAGCCAATAAAAACAGGCTATGCATGACATTTAGCGCCTGATGCGGGGCTTAGTGGTATACAGGTTACCTACTGTCCGCACCAGCGCTTGGCAATAAAACAAAAGGCAATCTCACAGAGCCGGGGGGGGGGGGGGGGGGGGGGGGGGGGGCTGTGTATAAAGCCGCCTGTTTCAGCTGTTGATCATAATTTGTGTATAAAGATGCAGAGGGACCATAAAGTTAAAAAGCATGAAGGGAATCATTTTCAGGGTGCTTTCATATAAACATCACACAAGTAAACAGGCAGTACCTTTAGTTATGCAAACACTTATTCTCAACTCTTTATAGCCATCCCAATGGGAAAGTGTCATTGCATCCAGAGGATGAAGGACAGAGACAGCTAATATTCTTTTGTGAAGGTTTATTTATTTAAATTTTTTGGAGGGATGTAAATAAAAAGAGCATGAAGCCGATTAGATGAGGGAGCGGTGTAAATAGATCTAGCTGCCCAAGCAGCCACTGGAGACCAGTAAAGTGGTTATCTGACTAAACAGTGCCATCTTGTGTTTGACTGTTCAAGAAACCTGGAAGGTGCAAATGATGGAAAACAAACCAAATAGTTGTAATTTACAACGATATCTGTTGGTATCATTTTCTTGCAGATTATAAAATATTGTATGAATATTGCGCGCTTGAGCCATTTTCTAATTCATTTCCTTCTTTTGCACACTGTCCATCCCTCTAATGTGTCTCTGTGGTGCAGTGCTGCAGGCCAGAACACATTAGTAACCCTCATCCACAAAATAGACTCTAACAAGTTAGAAAATAGGGGCAACTCTGGCTTATTAGATTTTTTTGATGGGGCTCTATTTTTACAACTGCCTCCACCAAGCAAGCAAAGGATGGAGGCAAAGTCTCCAAATGAGATCTAGTGAATACAAAGAGGGATGTGAAGACGGAAAGGTTCGGGGTGGAGTTTGAACAGCAAGCAATGTGCTCTCTACAGCTGCTGGCACTAATGAGGATAATTACCCCAGTAATAACATTAGCCTATCTGAGGGAATGGAGGGGAAGGACAAGTGGTTGTGCTTGTGTGAGTGCGCGTTTGGGTGGGTGGGTATGCGAGCGTGTGTGCGTGCGTGCATGTGGTTCCTGTATGTGTGAGTGCATGCATGGCCATGCGTGTGCCTTTCCTACTATCTCACTTGCAGTCTCCCCCTCATTCCCTGAATCTCAATATCTCTTTGTTAGCCCACAATAATTGTATTTGGGCCTCATATCCGCCATATCAGATTCGAGTTTGTACAAGGTAATTAGCAGGGGAAGGGAAGCCTCCACACCAGGAGGACAAATGCCCCCATGACATCATTCTGGCTCCACTCAGGAGGGGAAGGTTGTTATTATTTTTTTTTCTTTCTCTCTCCCGCTTCCTCCTCTTCATCCCTCTCGTCATTCAGCTGTCAAAAGAAGAGCACTGAATAGAGGCAAAAAAATGTAGCGGCAAGCGAAAGTTGATGACATTGAAAAGGAGGAGAGTTGGGATTTAGAAGATAAAGAAATGAAGAGATAAAGGAGAGAAAGGGGCGGAAAGTGATTTGAGATGGAGGGCTGTGTTTTCGCCGCAGGCCTGTAATCTCCAATCAGCTTTGACTAACAGACAGCAGGGGAAAGTTCCTCGGCGTTAATGCAGCTTGCCATTCAGAAGGAGCTGCTGTATCCAGCTGGGAGTCGGGGGATGAGGGGAGGATTAACTGGCACTCAGGTGGAGAGAGAAGAAGAGAATCGGATGGAGACCCTGCGGATTGTTGCGCCCTCTCTCACTCCATCCATCTCTTTCTCTTATTTAAAGAATATACTGTACTCTATGTGTTCTGGGTGATGGGTGAAAGCAGGAAGTGAGAGTGAAAGAGGCTGCACTAGGGCTCACTTGTATCTGTTTGCAATTTGTATCAATTATGTTGAAGATGAGTCAACAGTCTCCCAAGTGTGCCAGCGTTCAAGGGGTTGTTGTTACTATTCGGTTTTATTACAATTATACAAATTTAGCATACTCTACACAGCAATTAACAAGAATGATTCATTTTGTGTGCCATGGTACAGTAAGAAGGTGAACAAAAGCAGTGAGATGTTTAATCATAATTTAGAGATAGCTCTTCCTCTTACATTGAGATGTGACCGACAAACATCGTGCCCTTTAATGTAGAATATGTTTGCTGATCCTTTACGGTAGATCCTGTAGTCTAATCATATAAAACAGATTTAAATTAATCCCAGGTAATCTCCAGATGCCATCTGTCCATCACCACCGCCCTCCTCTAGATGATCAAAGTGCCCTTGTTCCTCCTCAGCATGGCCTGTCATCACCTTCACCACTGGACAGCAGATGACAAACATTTTGAGGATGAATATACAGCATCTTTCAAAATAAGTGAATTCATTGAAAGAAGAGTTTGCGTGTTCTAAAGAGGCGCTGTGGCGCAAAAATGTAATTCACCGTTGACTAGAGTGAACAGTCTACAGAATGATGCTCACACACTCACTCTGTCTTAACACTGTGAGCTGCGCTGATGCAGACATTTCTCCCAAGGCATTGTGGGGGATGCAAGAGTAGGCCCCTGCGTCAGAGACTTGGAGGTCCTGTATCTGAAGCCAGGTAGAGACAGTGTAGCGCTGGGGGGACCACCTCAAGTCTGAAACAAATGACAGGATTAAATGACAGGAGATTATTTAAATCTATTTAAAGATATTAAAGGTACGCATTGGACTTTTTCCTGATACATGATATATACACACAGTGTATCATGTGTCAGAAGCCCTTCCATTGTGATTCCAATGCACTCTTTGTTGTGATCATATCGTGAGTTACTGTGTGATTCTCTTCTCACCCTCGGAAAATATAAAGAAACATCCACCAGCTGGATTTTCAATGTGTCTCACGAAAGACACATTAAAAACAGAATGGTCGAAAATCAGAGCAGCAGAGGCAAACCAAGGCCCTGATCAGACTGAGCATGTTTTTCATGCTGCGTCTTTTTTATTGTTGTTGCTAGGTAACCACTAAATGAGTGGTAACGTTAGCTTAACACAAACTATGAACTGTACGCTACCTAATAATTAATAGTGCAGTTATAGTACAGTTAAATTAATTAAAACAACTTACCCAGAATCTCAAGAACTGCCCGAATTTGCCTTCGAGCCGGTTGGCAAAGTCATATAGCTCCAGGTATCCACAAAAACATTCAAATTAAGTGGGGGGGGGTTCTGCTCTTAGTTTATTTATTTTTCAACTGGAGGTGTTTAAGGTGTTCCTATATTAACGTGAGGCCCATAGTGCGGAAAATGCAAGGCCTTCAGCAAGGCAAAAGCAATGCGTAAAACACTTAATTCTTATTGAAAACAAATACAAAAAGCAGCTCCGGGCTTCTTAAACGTGCTCCGTCTGATCCGGGCCTAAGCTTGACCCTCAGCCCAAAGTGTGGGTCAAGCTCCAAAACCACTGGGTCCTACATTTCTCATATTGCAACTTGAAGCCTTTACACTTGCACGTGTGACAATTTTTTTGACATAAAAATGCAAAATAATCGCCTGTGATTATTTTGTATAAAAAATATTCATTATTCGCAGCCATGCGAAATTTGCAACACATTTTCAATAAATGGTTTGAATAGATCTGCGCTCGCAGTGTATAGCCTAAGCTACTGTATGCTATATAGGTAGGTACAAAGTACTTATACAAGTATGTTAACAGGCTGAGTAGTACTCCTTGTGATGATTTAACTGAACTTAATGTGTTAAATCAGCGGAATGTCCCTTTAATCAAAAGCATCTTTATTTGTTAAGCAAACTGGGACAAAGGCCCTCTGGAACTGAGAATGACAGACGCACAGGACACAGTTCAATCGAAGCACTTTAAATCAAACTTTCAATGTTGCATAGTAACTGAAGCACATATCAAACCTGGACAGAAATGTGAGGTTCATCTCCTGACAGGAAGTTGTCCACGCCCTGGTTTGGAAGAGGGTAGGCTGAGACCCTGCACCCACACGCAATGTCGTCCCCCGTGTAGTGAAGAGGTTTCTGGGGCTTCGGTGTATACGGGGCGCTGCAGTAGAAGAAAAGGAGCACCTCAAAGTTCAAAACTGGGACCCCTAAAGTTCCCTCTCAAGAAAACTATTCACACGCACTAAAATCTTGAAAATAATAATGATCCTGCACTGATAACATAAGAAAAGAGTAAAGTAACCAGAGTGGCAGGACGCTAGTTCAGTGAGCTTGAGGGTTGTGTTGCCATGGCACAATTTACCCAAAATTAAACTGTAAAATGATTGCAAACTGAACCAAATGTGCAAGAGAGTGATGGCAGTCTTGGTTGCCTGCTGGTCTCTGACAGTCAAACAGTCACATGTTGTTCCTCCTCTGAGTTTTAAATGTTTCTTCTGGCTCCCCTCCTCTGTCCTCTTCTGAATGGTTGGATTAGTTTTCGTAATTATTACCGTGTACCCCTGCTGAAGTATTTTTTGACATTTTGTTTACCCCCTTGAGATTTCTTCATCAGCTCCAAGTCCTTTCTAACAAAGAGAGAGCATTTGCAGTGAATATCCGACTCGTCTCATTTTTATTTCCTCCCAGTTCTGCTGCCTTTCTTCATGTGCCATTGTCTCTGGGCAGTGCATGAGGCAAACAGGCTGCAGAAATGGCACAGGATCTAAAAACAAATCCTGTTGAATCAGAACTTCATACTAACTTAATGGAAAACGACAGCTGTCTATATGAACATAATGATCCCAATATATATTCTACATGCATTATTTAGCATACAAGGATCTGAAGTTAATATAAAACTCTATTTTACCAGCTCTCTAGTGGGGGATTGTGAAATTCCTGGGTTTGGAAACATTATGTGATGATTTCATAATGACGTGACACAAGATGTTTGTATTGGGGAAGTTGGCGCCTTTCTGTCTATAAATGAAAAATATGGGGTGTTTGGAAAGGAAGCAAATCATTTAATTGAATCTTTTTTTAAATAATAAGTAAATTTAGGCAAGGGGTTATTGTTCACAGAATTAGGAATGAAGTGTTTGGGCTCACCTTGAATAGTGCGTCGCTAGAATAACATGGGGCCGGTCAGGAAACTTTTGAAGCTTGTTCTTCAGGTATTCAGAATAAGGAATTAATAATATGATGCATTTTGCATTGCCATGTTGTGATCATTTCCCTCAATCTAATTTAATTTGATTTGAAACAATTCAATTATGAAACAATAATTCAACATTTATCAAAAAAACATTTACCAAAAAAAGGATTACAGAAGGATTCAGATACAACTGTCCCTCATTGTCATTTGCTTATGTGCATGTGCAAACTGTCTGATTGAACCTGACTAAATGCACACATATACATATTTAAAAAGTAAAAGTATCTGTAGTTAGATAGATAGATAGATAGATAGATAGATAGATAGATATAAACTTTATTTATCCCCAGGGGGAAATTTGTTTAAATTAACAGCTTAGTTAAAATAAGCTGCACTTGCATAAAGCTTTACTGTGGGTGAATGTCTTGGATATTATTTGTTTAGCAACGTGGCACTTTTCCTTTGCCATCCGGTATGAATCAGATTGTACACACACAGTTGGTGTCTGAGCACAATTACTTCCCTGTGTAAATCATGAATGGTCGGAGGCGTGGTTTTATTAGCGGTGTGTCTGACGTCACGTCACGTGAAAAGCTCACTTTCCACGGCGGAGACTTTAAACACCATGAAGGTAAGGATAAGGCATAATGTGAATCCGTTATATTCTTCAAAATAAACGCCATTTTATGCCAAGATTAACACAAGTTTAACGGTCACGGTGGTTATCCGACATGGTGTTATCTCATGTACCAATGATTTGAGAGGTCACGATTCAAGCTAAAGTGAAGCCACTGTTCTGTGGTGCAAGTTTAGGCATGCGTATGCTTTATTTTGAAAGACAAATGCACCGGAAGTTACGCGTAATCACGAACTTGACTCTGTTCCACGTCTCACAGGAAGTAAAGAAACGTCTGAAGGAGAGAGAGAGGAGACTTCACTAAATGAACTGACAGATAAACCTTCGTTCTGTCCTCACACACACTTTACCTGCTTCTCCTGACCAGTTTCATCTAGTGACGAGAATTCACACTTTTATCGGGAAATTCAGTAAGTCTTTCCACTGACATTCTCAGTCATTCCTTTAAATGTGGTCTCATTGCGACAGTTTGTCAGGGAAGTTGTACCGTTGCTCACTAGCTTAGACTTAAGTTTAACTTCTTCAGTCTTGAGCAGTGGCGGCTGGTGGAAAATGTTCTTGGTAGGGCTGTGCCACATCCAATCAATTTCAGCAAACATCCCAGAATGATTTAATGCAAACAAATTAAGGTATCAAACGCGCATTACTACTTTGCAGTTAAATATTTAACATTTATTCCAACACGAAAAAAAGCAGTAAATAACACTTTCACAAACACGTCAGGACATCTTATTTTAGTCACCCTCACAGGGAGTTCAGTATAATATAATATATATAACATATAATAATATTCTGTATAATATAATAATATATATATATATATAATATAATATTCTGTATAATATAATAATATATATATCATATAATATTCTGTATAATATAATAATATATATGTCATATTCTGTCCCCGTTGTTTTAAAAAGATAAATAAGTTATTATCATGACGTCATCCAGCGAGTCAAACCTGTCTGGTGTACAGCTAGTAGAGAAGCTTCATGTACTGCTTCTCTTTCCTGCTAGTCTGCTGTCTGATTGTGAGGTCAGGCTGATCTGGGATCAGCTCTTTCAGTAGTTTCTCCTCTCAGTTCTCCTCTCAAACGGGTCTTGGAGGAGTAGTGCTCACACTGGCGCTCTCCTGTAGAGACTTCTCCTGACGAGAACGCGCAGCTTGGGGCAGGAAAAAAACTGCCCCAAGCTGAATCTATTTGAGGACGCTGATTGGCTGAATTGTATGTCACTCATTTATATCTTTACTCAGCATTGGCTAAACTGCTTTATAGACCCGCCTCTTTGGGGCAGTTTTTCCAGCGCCCCAGCCAGCTGAGACGTGCACACACAGAGAGGAAGAGCAGACAGGCAGAGAGGACAAGCAGGAAAAGCATATATTTACCGCAGATATCATATTTTACACATATTACTGGGTGATTCCATGTTTCAAAAACACAAATATTGACAATTTGTATAGTTTATTTTTATTTATATTTTTATTTTTATTTTTATTTTTATTTTTTGTAGCTCTAGGGGGGGCGGCGCCCTAGCGCCCTCTATGGACCAGCCGCCACTGGTCTTGAGTGTAATTGGCAAAGATGCAGTGGGTTAACTGTTAGGCTACACGGTGACATATTGATATTGATATTGATATTAAAAACAAATGTTATCGTTTGATATTGATAGACTAAACATACAGACAGACCATTATTAATCTATTTGTTTTCATGGCAGCGTCGGAAATACACGAGGGCAAAGGGCAAAACTGCCCCTAAGAAATATAATTTTGCCCCTGATATCACTAGGAGAGGGGCAAAAAATGCCCCCATAATTTTCTCTAATAATAATGATAATTTAATGAACTTGTCAAAAAGATCGTGCCTGTATGACCCGGTCCAGTTGCCATATAATGTTTTACCGAACGTTCTAAAACAATAAATAAATGGAGCGCTTCTTAATCAGACCTGTGACTGCGAGACTGCGGTCAAGTCAGCAGACACGTACATGTTAGTGCACCTATATGCTGAAATTCACGGTAAACGCATTCAAACGGCACAGATCGGGAGCGAGCGAAGGACTTTGAAAGTTAGCGGAAAAATTAACGTGAGACAACATCCGGTTTCTTCAGACTAACATCCGGTTTTCAGAATAAGATGCCAACAAAGTATACATATTGCATAATGGAAATTAGATTAAATGAATTATATTCACATTAAGTATAAAACATGCTACCTGCATCTCGTGAGTTAAAGGGAAAATACACCTAAAATGTGCGTAAAGTGTCTTTATTCTTTGATTTGAGGGTTGCTGGAAATTAATAATACCTGACTGACAGTCAATTAAGATATTTTACTAAGCAAAAACTCTGAACTGAATTTGTACCTTCAAATGGCACATTTTTGAAATGTTTAAGGTGCTATAAAAATGTTTTTCTCAAAAATTCCACACAATGACTAATGCATATATGTTCAGGACAGAAATGGATAATATCACAATATTTGAGGTGCTACAAAAATATTTTTTCTCAATAATTCCATACAATGACTGATGTATATGTAATCAAGGCATCGTTGACTTAATAATTGTTAATAGTTGTTTAAAAAATGTAATAATAACAATAAATAACCACAAAGAAATACGAATACAATTCAATATGATTGTCTGATTTATGTTTTCTGTTTGTTTTTTGTTCAAAAAATCTAAGAAAACACTTTGAATCTGTAGACTACTGCCTAATAGTCATATTATTGCCATTTGATGACAATTGCTCATATACTGTAAGCCTAATTAAGTATATTTATTATTTTGAACAAAGGTTAAATGTTATTTCACAAGTTTCAAAAAGTGCCCCCAATGTTTTGTTAAATGCCCCTGGATTTCAGTCAGTGGGGGCAAAAATTGCCCCCTAAAAAATATGTAAATTTCCTACCCTGTTTCATGGTATAGTATGGCTCAATGCACAGAATATAATTATGTAGTGAGGAAAGTTAGAAGAGTGTTGTGTAGCTTTAATGGCATAGATGAGTGTATGTTAAATACATCCCATGCAGCATTCAACAGTGCCCTATACTGTTCATGGCAATAGCTTTGAATGGGATGAGTAATACAATTACAAGTTGCAGCTTGTTTAGAGTCACTTAAAAGGTGTGCCCTCTCAAAAGACAAGAATAGCTCCCAACAATGAACAGTAGCATGTACTGACATATCTTGCAGGCACCATCATTGTTTTATGTGGTTAGACAGGCTCAGGCTTGAACTGGCCGACGTGGGACAATGTGGGCGGGTCACATATCTGTCAAAGTGAGTCTAATAAACTTTTCGGGTGTGGACTAGAGAGTGTGTGCACAAGTCATTCTGCTCCTTCTAAAATGAGGTACCACAGCGTGCCAACTGGAATAACGACAACAGGGTTTTGAATGGACGGTTGATTGTACATGTACTAGATTGTGTGTTGTATTTTTGCCAGGTGACAGAATGGCAGGGAAGGTGCTGGTCACAGGTGGAGGAGGCTACATTGGGAGTCACTGCGTGTTGGAGCTCATTGAAGCAGGTTACCAGCCGGTCGTGGTAGATAACTTCAGCAACGCTGTCAGAGGTAAGCTCCCTTACTGGAAACACAGGCTGGCGAATAACTTTGTACGTCATCATTAACTTTCCATGTGAGTTTGTTTAGTGCAGTGATACTCATAGCTGCTATTGCTTTGTGTGTGTGTGTGTGTGTGTGTGTGTGTGTGTGTGTGTGTGTGTGATTGCGTACGTGCTACATCCTGTTGTGGATGGAGGAGAGGGGGATGTGCCAGAGAGCATACGTAGGATAGAGAAGCTCCTGGACACCAGCATTGAGTTTCATGAACTAGACCTTTTGGACCAAGCTGGCTTGGAAAAACTCTTCAAAAAGGTCAGAAAGTTATTACAGTGGATTTATTAATCGTATTAGCGCTGGAGCAATTACCTGTTTAATTGCTTCGTCAATCAATAAAAAAATAAAAAAATCACCTGCAACTCTTTTGATAAGCAAAGAGCTAAATGCCAAAATGCTTTTCTCAAATGTCAGGAATTTATTGCTTTTCTTTGTCGTGAATAAACTGAAATATCTTTTGGGTTTGGATTGTTGGGCATTTTATACTATTTTTTTGACATTTTGCAGACAAATTGTTAAATCGATTAATCAAGCAAATATTTGTCAGATTGATGGATAATGAAAATATTTTTTTCATAATTTGCAGCCCCAACATCTGATTTCTCCAAATGTAAAAATAAACTGGACACATTTTTTCCTCATAAATCAGCTCAAAGAATTATTGAATAAATGCTGTGAGACTTTGTGGTGGTTGAAACACTATCTACTATATCTAAAGAACACATCAATACTCATACAATTCCACACTTGGCTTGTAAAGACTGCTTTTTTTTTATATCCCAAAGAATGTCCCTGCTGGCCACCATACATGCTCAGGTAGCATTAAAAATTGACATTAGTAAAACCCATCACACATGCCTAAATATATATATATATATATATATATCTGTGTTGCAGCATTCTTTCAGTGCGGTGATGCACTTTGCTGGACTGAAGGCTGTTGGGGAGTCAGTGGAGCAGCCGTTACGCTACTACAGAGTCAACCTCACTGCCTCCATGAACCTGCTTGAGGTCAGTTTGCACTTTTGTCCAATAAAATCGGCACTTCATTTTTGAACTGGTCTTTATCTGCACTTGATGTTTGCTCTCTTGAGTGCATGGCAGCGTGTGTTCATTTGATACCGTGTCAGCTAATCCTAGCCCTGCACCCTTCATAGCGGTTGTGGAGCTCACCGTATACGCAGAACTCTGCGTTTAATCCTACTCCTAAGGTGCATGTGCTTTAGACTGCTGACTGGATGTGTGTGCTCCATGTTTGTTTGCATGCGTCCCAGGTGATGCAGGCTCACAAGGTGCACAATCTGGTCTTCAGCAGCTCGGCCACGGTGTACGGAGACCCTCAGCACCTTCCCATCGACGAGCAGCACCCCGTGGGCGGCTGCACCAACCCCTACGGCAAGACCAAGTACTTCATTGAGGAGATGATCATCGACCACTGTAAAGCCAAGAAGGTACTGGTCAGGAGGCAGAAAGGCATTCGCAGACGCACACTCGCATATGTATACGGTGTCTCATTATTGCCTCTGTGTCAGCAGGACTGGAATGCAGTGCTGCTGCGTTATTTCAATCCGATTGGAGCTCATTGCTCTGGCCAGATAGGAGAGGACCCTCAGGGTATCCCCAACAACCTGCTGCCATATGTTGCCCAGGTACATGAACTCTCTGCCAAATACACCGCTAGAGCAGAGCAGAGCATGCAATGGATGATTTCACATTGTTTGCTTGATTTATCTCCCCCATAGGTTGCCATTGGGAGGAGAAAATGCCTCAGCGTATTTGGGAACGATTATGACACAGTTGATGGGACAGGTATTTGGGGGGAAAGACCTTTAAACTGCGGTGCACAGATTTAATTGTGGTTTTGAAATATTCTTTTTTGGGAGGGAGCTCAAGGTTTTCTTTCTCTTGGCAGGTGTGCGAGATTATATCCACGTCGTAGATCTGGCAAAGGGACACATTGCAGCTCTGAAGAAGCTGAAGGACAACGGTGGCTGCCAGGTAAATTTGAGAAGAGCAGAAAATAAAACGCATTTTCAGTCATTTTCTGGTTCATTGTGCACTGCCATGAATGCATGATTGAGGTATTCACGGCAGTGCTGGCATGTGTGCATTGTTGCGTCTGTAGGTTTACAACCTGGGAACGGGTACAGGCTACTCTGTGCTCCAGATGGTGAAAGCCATGGAGAAGGCATCCGGGAAAGAGGTGAGTGACAGGAGAGCTCTTTTCTCTCCCAAAGTGAATTGTCTTCAGGGTCAGCGGTTGCATTGTGTCTTCTGAGTGACTTGGAGCCGTGACCACACTGCATCATGTTATCCCGGGAGTTAAAGAATGGCAAAGCAAAGACATTGACTGTGAAAGCTGATTCCCTTTTTCAGGCTAAACCACTTTCCTTTTTGTCAATTAAGCTTAAAATGAATGCGTCCTCTCCATAGATCTCATACAAAATCGCCCCACGTCGGGGAGGAGACATAGCATCCTGCTACGCTGACCCTCGTCGAGCGGAGAAGGAGCTGGGCTGGAAGGCCCAATTTGACCTGGAAAGAATGTGTAAGGACAGACACACTGTAAAAACATGCATGTATTTTATAGAGGCTCTTAAGATTAGATAATATCCTGATGTTATATTTCATACTCATGTAGGTGAGGACCTGTGGCGCTGGCAGTCCACGAATCCCACTGGATTTTCCAAAGGCACCGCCTCTTGATGCAACTCCTGCCGTTTGTTGTTGTTAATCGTCTTCCAAATCACCGGGACAAAGCCAACCATCAGCAGCCTCATTTCTGCATAACATATAAACACCATCATTGGACTTAAATGCTTTATGTTTCGTCATGTTTCATTTTCTCTTTGTTCTACAATAATGGTTCTTATTTACTGTTTACACTCGAATAAACGTATGTCTCTGATTTATCTGTGTTGTAATGAATAACAATGGATATTTTCTCTATTGGTGTATTGATCTGTGGGCTATATATATGGGAGAAAGAATAAATACATTTTCTTACTGAGGAAACTGAAGCCTTCAATTCCACTCCATTATGAAACCGGGCTGTTTAAAATGATAGTAATTAAGGGAAATTGACTGTTAAAGTGCTGACTACATTATGAGATGAAATAAAAATGATTCTGTGACACAAACCCATAACAAAGCCATAACAATATTCCAGTACAATATGCACTTGCCTGAGGATACTGAAAAGTCACTATTGAGCAACACGGGAACATAATCATAGTCATGCCAAGGCAGATAAAACAAATCTACCAATACGATCTTGTCATTTAAGGGTTTGAGTATCACAGGAAAAATCCCTACAGAACTACTGTAGAAATATTGCATAATTTTCCAGAGCTAGGGCATTAGGTGTCCAATATTAATATTCTGTTCACAGTACACTGCATTTAAACGGGGCACTAGGGCTTTAAATGGCTCCTTGAACCCTCGGGCACCCAGTTAATAAACACCCACGTCAGCACAGTGCTTCAGTCGCTCTAACCGGGTTTCGGTCTTTAGGGCTGAGCAGGAAGTGCCTGACTGTGGACCCTGGACGAGAAAAAAAAACGCAAAAGAAATTTAGAAAAAAAAATGGAAATGGTGGCAGACTTGGGGGCGAGTAGACTCTATCGGGCGCCGGGTGAATCAAGTCACCAGTGAGTATCGATGGATTTTGTCAGAGGGTATTACGGCGTGGGGCGTAAGCGGGTCCTACCGACACCTCACGCCCGGGATAGAGTCGCTGGGTTTGGGCAGCAGGCAAATCCTCCTCGCTGCTCGCTGCGCTCCGGACCTCCGGCGAGGAGAGAAGGGGGTGGTCTTGAGAAGGAAAACGGGCGTTTTTCGCGCGTCTTGTGCTTATTATGATATCCAATGTGAATATATTCATTTATCAGCTCAGCATGCTCTGTTGCTGGAGGTTTGTGTCTGTTTTTCTATTGTGTGCTGGCTGGAGCCTGAAGTGGGCGTCGCTCCAGGACAGACAGGGCTGCTCTGGTGCGTCGCTGCCCGCTTTTTCACTCGCAGGACTGCAGCACTCTCATGTCGTTTTGTAGGTCGACCGACGCGGGAATTATGGGAGAATAGCTTGATTAGGATACTAGTCTTGTTTTTTGCGTGACGCTAGGAGCACTGTGGAGTCTTGCGGGCGTTGCGCCGTGGGTTATCGGGCGCTGTGGATCCTGTCCGCAAGCATCGCATAATTAATAATGAATGCGTGTAATTCAGAGTCTAGGCTGCGTGAGGGTGGCTAAATAGGTTACTATAGGAAAAAGAAGAACTATTCTGCATATGAGGTTGCGGCAATTTGTGTCTCTTGGGATGCCATGCCCGGCCACAGTGCTTTTATTTTCACTTCCCGTGAGTCTGTTGCATTTGTAGCATCAGAGATTTCATGCGCGCGTTGGCTTCCCTCTGAGATGATTACAGGGTTTTGCCACCCGATGCTCCCCGACTGGAGTCGGGTGTAGCCCATTAGGAGACGATTGTGATTGATTGCTCGTCCAGCCAATCACGGGGCAGAATGAAATCCTGGTGGGCGGATTGGTCTGCGGAGCTGGAGATAGTCCAGGGCAGAAACAAAGACAGGGGAGAATTGACAGCTACATCAATGGGGTGTCACTGGTGTGTTTATGTGACCTGCTTTTAATATTTGGGGTCTGTAGCATAACCGTGTTCCAAGGTAAGCTGATGATAAGGTCAGATGTCCCACGAATCACACTCCACGAGGGCATGTTTTCGTCCTTGATATGTAAAATTGAAATTATGCATTATGTATGCATATAGGCTCATACATATAAAGTCATCGCTTGTTAATTCAGGATCAAATGCAAGTCTCTCAATTTCAGTAATGAGTGTCTACAAGGCCTCTTTGTTCTGTTATTTTCTTGCAGAACAAGTCGGTCTATGCTGCATGCCCAACCAGTGTGAGTGCTATCATGTTGTCTCCTTGCAGGCAGCCTCAGAGGTGGTTCAACACTGCTGACATCACGGTGGCTCACCAAAGCAGCCTGCTGAAGCAGCTCAACCAGCAGCGCCGCCAGGAGCTTTTCTGTGACTGCAGTGTGCTGGTGGAGGGCCAGCTCTTCAGGGCCCACCGCAACGTCCTGTTCGCCAGCAGCGGCTACTTCCGCATGCTGCTGTCTCAGGGGCCCGACGGGCTGTCTGACTCTGTCAACGCCACCTTCGACACCTTCAGCCCGGAGACCTTCATCGTCATCCTGGATTTCATCTACTCCGGCCAACTCGACCTCTCGAGTCACAATGTGATTGAGGTGATGTCTGCAGCCAGCTACCTGCAGATGAACAATGTCATCAACTACTGCAAGAACTTCATCAAATCCTCCTTGGACATCAGCGTGAAAGATGAAGACAGTGACCGCTGCATCAGCTTGTCTGAGACCTGCAGTTTTACCAGTGGAGTAGTAGACGAGACCTCCGAGCAGCAGCAGCAGCAGCAGCAGCAAGGCCCCAGCTCTGTCAGCCCACCACCGGCGCTCTGGACCAGGGACAACTCACGATCCCAGTGTGGCTTCATGGGGAAGGACCCAGACCAAGAGTCATCTTCCTCAGCCCTAAAGACTAGCCCAAGCAGCCCTGCTGATGATCTCAATGCAGAGGCAGAGGACCTGCAGGACATGCAGGACCCTCAGGACCCTTTGTACACCTTGCCTGGATCAGAGCGCCGGCGAGGTAAAGGGGGAACCAAGAGGAGAGCATCCTATCGCTCCAACCAACCTGAAGACTTAGACATCGAGGAGGCGAGGACTCAAAAGGCCGAAAAGGCAGAGGAGCTGTATGCTACTCTACCACCTATTTTGGGTGTTGTTGGACACTTTAATAGAGGTGAGTTGGACTGTATGTGAGAAAATGAAAGGGCGACTTTTTTATGACATACTACATTGTGACATTTTATAGCTTTTTGATGACGAACTATACTGTGAATTTTTATCTACGCCAGGAGAATCATAGGATCGCTTGCCTGTGTCTGTGAGTGAGTGTGCACCTCTGTGTCTGTCCACGGCTAATCTCGCATTCTGCTGCAGTGGCCAGTTATGGCTACATGCTCAAGGACCTCTTGTGGTTGCAGAAACTTTCTCAAAACACCTTTTTATTGCCTGTTTTATACTGCCATCGACTGCCTACTGACTCCTTACTCACTACACTTAAGCAGCCCCCGGCCGGTAGAGGCGGTTAGTTATAAAATAGCTGAGTGCATCGCCGACCCACCCGCTACTCGGCCCCTGGAGTCACAGTGTGGGAAAACAGTTTGCTCACTTTTATAGTTTTGGACGGTGTGCTTGGCTGATGGAACTACCAGTACCCACACTACTGTACCTCTCCACAACTCAGCCGCTAATATGCGGGCTGACAGCTCGGTTAGTTTAATTTTGTTTTTGGCCAGATTGTATGATGTGTCTTATACGGCTACTTTGAGCATTGCTGCTTGTTTTTGACTTTTTTATGACTTTTTATATACTATCCTAGGCCTTTTTCATGACTTTTTTTTACAAGCTGTTCTATGACTTTTAATGAAATTTTTTGTGACGTACTAGGAACGTTCATGTCAGACAATACTGTACATTTTTATTTTATTACTTTTACTTTTTATGACATCCTATAATGACTTTTTTTAATCACTTTTTGGTACCACTATACTATGACATTTTATACTATGACCTTCTATGACATGCTTTACTGTGACCATTTTTTAAAACTTTTTTATGACATGCTACAATATGACTTTTGTTACAACCTGGCTCAAAGGCTGCAACATTAAGGGAGACAAGACAAGTGTAAAAGTAAAACATAACTAAGCTAAACAACCAAAACAAATCAGCAGCCATGTGAGCCAAAGAAGAGGCGAGGGGTCCATGGTGTGTTTTTATGGCTGGAACCACACCAGGCTCATTTGGGTCTCATCAGCTGCCAATCAACATCCTGAATGACAGAAAAGACAGCAAACTGGATACAGACCCCTAGTGGAAGGGTCGTCACACTTTTTATTACTTTTTTAATGACGTACGATACTATTAAATTATACTTTTTTTTGACCTCCCATACTATGACGTTATTATGAAATGACAAACTATACTATAACGTGTTTATGACTTTTTCATGACATAATTCACTGTGACTCTTTGTGACATACTTTATGTAAATTTTATGAAATCTTTTTTTTTGACTTTTTTATGGCATACTTTACTATAACTTTTTTGATGAAAAAGTATAATACATACTCTGACTTTTTTGAACTTTTTCATGAAATACGAAGTCATTTTTATGACTTTTTGACACATCCTTTACAATGACATTTGTATGACTTTTTGGGACATAATATATATGATGACTTTTTATGCTTTTGTAATGACATACACTGTTTTTATTACTTTTTGTGACACACTACTATGACTTTGTGACGTACTACTTTTTGTGACTTCATAACAAGGTATACTATTACATTGCTACGACTTTTTGTTACATACTATACTATGACTTTTTTTAATATGCTATCTTATGACATTTTGTGACTTTTCATGACAAACTATACTAAGAAGTTTTTATAACTTTTTCATGACATGCTATACTATGATGTAATTATATGACTTTCTTAATTCATACTACAGTGACTATTTGTGTACTATTCCTTGACATTTTTTAATGACATGCTCTGTGACATGCTACTATTTTATTTGTACACTATTCATGACTTTTTTATGACATGCTACACTGTGTTTTAATTTTGTTTTCATGACGAACTATACTATGACATTTGTATGACTTTTTGTGAAATACTATACTGTGACTTTATTAACATATTATACTATAACATTTTAATGAGATTTTGTGACATACAATGCTGACATTTTTATGCCTTTTTTAAATGAAAGTCTGTACTATGACTATTATTACCGTGACATTTTCATGACATGCTATACTAAGATTTTGTATGACCTTTTTTATGACATAAAATGCTATGACTTTTTATGACTTTAACTGTATGATGACATTTTAATGACTTTTTGTGACATATACTATGACATCTCGTGTCACAGCCCAGCTCTAAAAGTGTGACAAAAATGAGCGACGCATGATCATACTTGGTTGTTTTATTACAAAAAGTGTATATGAGTCAAAAGAATGGATGAGAGGAATCTGTGAAGTCAGTAGTGTAGGAAATGCATGCCTGAAAATGTGCTGCATGGGTGTTGTGCTGTTAAAAACAAAGAAAGGAAACCAAAAGCAACCACAAAGTTATGGAGTGAAACGACTTCTCCTGCTCAAGCTTTTATTCAAATTCTAGTACAGCAAACGTAATATACTAGGATGTGTAGTGACATACTATATAATATGACGTTTTTATGACTTTTTAATGACAAACTATAGTATGACTATTTTTATGACATTTTGTGACATACTTTACTTTGACTTTTTCAAGACATACTAGACTGACATTTTTATGACTTTTGCATTACATACTATACAAACACGTTTTTGTGACTTTTACATGACATATACCATGACTTTTTTATGACGTTATACTATGACTTTTTTCGACATACTATACTATGACTTTCTTCGATATACTATACTATGACTTTTTTCGACATACTATATTATGACTTTTTAAAGACTTTTTTCGACATACTATACTATGACTTTTTTCGACATACAATACTATGACTTTTTAAAGACTTATTTCGACATGTTATACTATGACTTTTTTTAACATACTATAGTAACTATACTATACTATACTTTTTTAGAACTACTATCATATGACTTTTTTCGTTATACTTTACTATGAATCTTTTTTAGCAATACTATACTATGACTTTTTTGTCGACATACTATACTCTGACACTTTAAGGGCCTTTTTAGACATACTTTACCGTGGCTTTTACGACATATAATACTATGATTTTCTTTGATTAATGGATTATACTGACTTTTTTCAACATATGAATTTATTGAACATAATATACTATGACTTTTTAATTACTTTTGCGACATACTATACTATGAATTTTTTGACTTTTTTCACATGCCATACAATAACTTTTTAATAAATATTTTGACATACTATGACTGTTTTATGCATTTGTTTTTACATACACTGACTTTTATTCGGCATGACTTTTTAGACATACAATACTATGGCTATGGATTTCTTCTGCCATTTTATACTGACTTTTTGATGATTTTACTATAACATACTATACTCTGACCTTTTCCGACATGCTACATTTTTTTGAAATTTGTTATAATATGACTTAATAATGTGAAATGCTAATTGTTTTGACTTTTTTCAACATACAATACTGTCTTTTTTGTCACGACCCGGCTCAAAAGGCCGTAACATGAGGGAGACAAGACAAGTATAAAGTAATAAATAGACATTCATTTAAAGTACCACTAACAAAACCTAAACAAACAATCAAAACAAAGCAGCAGCCAGGTCCTCCAAACAGGAGGCAGGGAGGAGAGGCGCGGGGAGGCACCGTCAGAGGGTGCTTCTTTATATCTGGTCACTTCCAGCAGGCTCAGGTGGGGCTCGTTAGCTGCCAATCAACATCCTGCAAGAAGAACTGACGGGAAACAGACACAGACCCCTGGTTGAAGGGAGGGGTCGTCACACCCCCCTAGTGTTCCCACCAGGAATACCAACAAACTGCATACAGATTTCATATTTACAGATTCTGAGTGCATCCCCCCCAGCCCTCCAACCAATCTCCACTCTGCAACCCAGCAACTCCAACATGTGGAGAAGCATCTAAGAGCACATGATTGGGAAGCAGGGTTTCTTTGGATGGGCCAGTTCATGCAATGAGCTGCATGAACGAGTGGTGAACACCCAGAACTGGAATTTTCACAATTGCCAGCTAACAAAGCACCGAACTGAACTACCATAAGCGCTAAGCTGTAGTATCTTAAAGGTTCCTCTGACAGACGCGCAAAGAGGCAACCCAACTACAACTCAGCTCACCCAACCAAGGCATGAGCTGTAGCGCTTATGTTCCTGAAAGGTAACAGGCCAAGCTACAAACTTGCCTGTCACCGCACAAACACAACAAACAGTTCACCACATCCCTCCTTTATTTACCAACTTGCTTACCCTATGAACCATGAATACCTACTGCACACTGTGCAGCAGCAGTCTTCAGGTTCCACGTGCAAGGTAACTGGGTCCAATACCCAGACACCCAACAGGCTGTGAAATGCTCTTGTTACCGAGTCCAGAATTATCCAGAACATGACCGTGATCACAAAAACCAGAATACAAAACATGCAGTTAGAAACACCTGAAACTAGTTTCCCTCAGTAAAGCCAGGAACAGCAAACGCTGCAAGCTTAGGACCAACAGAATCCAACTCAAACCTGACACCAACGAACAGCGCTCCAATAACTCCTCCAAAGAATTCCTCCACAGAAGCCAAACAGAGGAAACACCTAACAGCAAGAGCAGCCCATACACAGCTAACATCAGTGCAGCTCCGTCCCTCTGACTGCCTAACCAGACACTAAGTAAGCTCCCCCCTAGTCTTCAGGTGGGTACTTATACACTAAAACCCGCAGGCCCGGTAAAGCAACCATGAACTGGCCACCCACCTACAGCCTCGGCCGTGCCCCCGAGACAACTGCTCTAACCACTTTCATCACCACACTATAGAAACCCCCCCGACGAACTCCAAAGGGAATCCGCTCTTCAACCTAACGGGGACAGAACAACAGCAATTTACTCACCATGTATACAGGGCCACCTAAACTCTGTTCTACACAAATCACCAGCATAACACTTTATTTATCATACATTTTTCAATAAATACTGTATTACTATTTTTTTTATGACTACATGGTTTTCAAGAGAAGTGAGGAAAGGAATAATATCCTCAGCAGAGTAGCATGAGAGTACCTCTCAAAAGAAGCCAGTTCTCTACATAGCCAAGGAATAAACAGAAAGCCATAGTTCTAAACAGTTTCTCTTCCTCTTTTGCAGACTCCAACCCCATTCTGCGTTTCAAATGTCCCTTTTGCACACACACGGTGAAAAGGAAGGCAGACCTGAAGCGTCACTTGCGCTGCCACACGGGAGAGAGGCCGTACCCCTGTCAGGCCTGCAATAAACGCTTTACACGCCTGGAGCATCTTCGTAGCCATTTTGAGACGGTATGTTTATTTACAACCAGGAGGTGAATGTCCTTCATTTGTGTTGTAACAGCTTCAGAAACATAGAATTTGGGATAAAACTTATACTCCAGGCTGCGCCATAGGGTACAAAAACAAAAGATCTATTGTTTTCTAAGGTGTATCAGTGTTTTCAACAACTCCTTTGTTCTTATACAGCTACAGAAACACAAACGGGAACACTTTTTGATGTAACAATTTGTGTTTCTTCTTTTCGCCACAGATACATCAAGCCAGGAAGCTGGTGTGTAGGAAGTGTAAGTGTCAAGTGACGGACGAGACCGGGCATGTGGTGTGTGAGGGCACACGACGCTACCGCATGTGCACCGCATGCGTCCAGGAAGTGGATTGCGATGACATCCCCATGGACAGTCTAGATAGTGCCAGTGAGGAGCCGGCCCTCTTATTGGGGGTGGACGGGGAAGAGGAGGGGGACAGCAAGAGGAGCTGGATGGTAGCCGATGACGACGACGACGACGACAACGACGACGACGACGACGACCTGGCTGAAGACTCGGGGGCCGACCTCATCATCCAACAAGTGGACGACAGTGATGAGGAGCTGCAGTGAAATGGAACCAAAGAGTGTGTGCAGAGAGCATGCAGGAATAATAACAACCTTTGTATGTGTGTGTGTGTGTGCTTAAGCCATGCAAGAGAATTTATGCAAAAAAGATGTGATCCACTAATGTAAATACACACACTTGATATATGTTCGTTGTCTTATTATTTAAATGCAACTGGTTAATCTTTACTTTAAATGAGATGTTGACCTTTGTGACAAAGTGGAATGCTTTTTGTTAAGCTTCATAAAGATATGCAGTATCCAAAGCTGTGTTTCCTTTGATTGTATTATGGTTAAATGATACTCTTTCAAAGATGTGTTTTTCCATATGCATGGAAGAGCACTCTGCTACGTTTTGGGACGCTCTACTTTGATAAAAGCTGGCATTTGAGTAAAAACAAAGTGACAAGGACAGAATAATGACTCTAATGCTATTTCCCTACTCGCTGTAAGGAAAGTCAAGAGCGGGTTTTTCCCAATTTTACACAAATGCAGTTTTTATGATTATGTTTGATTATGATATGCACTATGATACAAAACCAATTATAATTTATTTGTTTGTTTGATTTGTTACTTTTTGACACATTAAAGATATTTTATACATTTCTGTTTGTGCGTCATTTCACCCCATTGTTGCGTAAAGGGAAGTACAATTGAATGTTATAAAAGGAAATTATACTCAGGACAAGTACTTTTAAGGAGAAAAAGTGGAATACACAAATAAAATGCAGATTGTGTGTTTTCAGAATGCTACGATAACATTGTTTCTACACTGATTTTATGTAATTGTAATTTATGTAACTTTACATTCAATGACATCACAATTTAAGACCTTTTTTGAGACTATACAAAGACATTCTATGCTATACATTTTTAATAACTTTTCCACACAATACTATGACTTTTTATTGAATATTTTTCGACATACTATGCTAGGACTATAACTTTTTCTGACTTATGGCTACATAATATACTATAATCTTTTTAAGACATGCTGCACTGGACTTTTAATGACTATTTTCAATATGCTATACAAGGACTTTTTTTCCTACATATTGTAGTATGGCTTTTTTATGACGTATTTCAACATGTTCTACTATGACTATTTTATTACTTTTTTCCGACATACTATAATAAGGACATTTTTATGACTTTTTTTGACATGCTATATTATGAATTTTTAGGATTATTTTCGACATACTATACCATGACTTTCTCATGACTTTTATTAACATGCTATAAGAGGACATTTTTACAACGTTTTTGATAGCATGCCTTTTCATAACTTTTTCAACATGCTATACAAGGACATTTATTTCCTACATATTGTAGTATGGCTTTTTTATGACTCTTTTTGACATGTTCTACTATGACTGATTTATGAGTTTTTTATTACCCTTTTTAGACAAGCTATGATACGACTTTTTACAACATGACAACTTTACGATTTACGACATTTGTATGACTTATTATGACATGCTTATACTATGACTTTTTATTGACTTTTTTGGACATGCTAAAATTTACTTTGTCTAATTTCTACTTTGTGACTTTTCAAAAATACTATACTATGAATATTTGGTGACTTTTTTCAAGATGCTATAGACATACTATATACTGTGACATGCTATTCAATGACTTTTTTATGACTTTATTCCGACACACTATAGCATGCCTTTTTTATGATTTTTTTCTACATACTATACTATGAAATTATCATGACTTTTTTCTTACTTTGCTATAACTTTTTAAATATATGTTCATATGACTTTTTATGACATGCTATACTGTGACTTTTTTTACTTATTTATGACCCTGGTGAAATAAAACTTCAACGCAGCAAAGTACTATTTTAAATATTCATTGGGCTTATTCATCTTCTGTGTTGCATGTTTCTCTTCCCCACTTCTGGCGTAATGTCTTTAACCATACTCAAACAAAATGCAACATGAGTACAAATAAACAGAGATGGCCCCCTTGTGTTTAATAAAAACATTCACATTACAACATAACCCATTTTTTAACAATAACTGTTAACCACTCTCAATCAACTCTTTCTTTTTGACGGGGGTCCTCTGTTTATCATGGGCATCTACGGACAGGTGACTGTGTTCCAGGGTTGTCAGGGGCTAAGGGCTCTGGGGTTTGCTTTGGAAGCGTCTGTTACCATTGACGTCGTTCAACATGGGCAGCGCATATAGTCTTTTCAATGGTGCCCATAAAATGTTCAGCCTCTGCATTGGCCTGAGGCCACAGTGGATTTATCTTACTATGACTGAAACCCAAGTATGTTGCGAATACTGCATATTCTGAGCTTTGGAAGGGTGGGCCATTGTCCATCACGGGCAGATCTAGTTCTGCCACCAAAATGTCATCACTTAGGTTGATAACTTCTGCAATCAATGGCTTGTTGAATGGCTTTTTGGAAGACTTTTGCAATAAAGAAGATGACAAAGTTTTGTCTTTTGTAACATCCCAGTCCCACATGAGTGGAGAATGTTGTGATGTATCGCGAGGATGGCTCTACTTCTAGCTGACAACATCCACAGTTGAAGTCAACCAGCTCATTTGAGCAGTGGTGGGCCGTCAGGGCCAGCAAGGCCTTCTCTGCTGGCCTAGACAGAATCACAAAGTTATAGCTATTTTATAATTTTATTATTTTTCATAAATACACTACATGTATTATAATTTTTTTCCCCATTATCTTATTTTCTCATTGCACAGCTACTGTCTTCCTCAGTTGCTCTGCTTCCAGTGCAGCTTGTTTTGAGTAGAGCTTTTATCCAATCAGATTTCACCTCTGTGTCTCTAGGTAAGAAGAGAGGCCCGAGGCCTGCAGACTCACAAGTGAATCCCTTTGCAGTTTAAGTGAATGGGGACGATATTGTTGATTGTCATAGTCTTCAACCAATCAGATCTTTAGTTTGACATGTTGGGCGTATTCTTTGACATGTCAGAGCCTGCTAGCTGGCCTAGCCATACGTGATTGGTCAGTGGGCTAGTGTGACATGTTGGGCGGTGACAATCCCAATATCTGCTGCCTCTGTCGAGCGGACATTTTCAGCCCTCAAACGCATTAAAACGTATTCAAGAAATACAACTGGGGAGGCTCGACTGTCTTCACTGGCGTCCATGAATCGAGAAGGACTTCTTACTGGAACTAAAACGCACGGATGTACTGAACAACCGTGAGATTAAACTCTTTGTTAACAAAGAAAGGAGGATGGACTTTGTCTTTAAATAGTGAACAGCAGCTCTGGTAAGTTAACTGCTTTTGTTTTTACATCTGCAGTAGCTTTAATATGCTTGTTTATATATTATTATTTGTACAACTTGTTTTTATGAAGATGGATTTTTGTTTGGTTTAATATGTGATAGGAACTATTGTTACGTCCAATGTTGCACTGGGGACACATTTAGTCGGTGCCAGTGTTGCCAAATTGGCGACTTTCTCGCTAAATCTGGCGACTTTCCGAACCCTCTTGGCGACTTTTTTTGTCAAAAGCTACTAGCGACAAATCTAGTTAGTGTATTTATAGGTGTTGAGCTTCATTTTTACACAAAACAAATAATAACCGTAGCTGAGAGCGGAGTGGAAACTGGAGCCAAATTTCATGTATGCGTACGCATACATGGCCAATAAAGCTGATTCTGATTCTTATTCTGATTCTGATTCTGATAATAAGGTGTTTCAGCTGCAGGACAGCAGTGAAGGCCCTTGTATAAAATGCACAGCCCGCCACTGCATTTGAGTGATTGTATCAAGTCATCTGCTGTAGATGTGAGATGTCTTCCTCGTTCGATGACCTGATTGAGCATCCTCATGCCCACACAAATTTACACTGCTTCTGGGTCTTTTGGCTTTGGGACAGGATTCATTTGGAGAAACCCATGGAGTGGGACCATCCACCTTCTCGATGATGTCATGGTCCTCTAGACGTTGCAATTCAACCTCAATTTGCATTCTTACATTAAACAGTACTCTTCTGTGAGCTTGTGTGATTGGGGGAACATCTTTCCTTATATGCAGCTTGACTTTAAAGTAATGCTTAGAATAACATATTTGCTGGTGAGCGGGTGATGATGCATTCACGGACCTCATCGCCGGCTTAGCCTTTTCCCCTCTACTTCCCATTCCTCCATTCATGGGCGTCAAGGAGGTGAATCTATCCTCCCAGAAAGAGACAGTTACCTCTCAGCAGAGATCCAGAACATGTTACAGAAACAGGCTGTCTGTTGTCCCCACTCACGACAGACAGAAAGGGTTTTACTCCACGTACTTCCTGGTTCCTAAGAAGACAGGAGGTTTGAGGCCTGTTTTGGATATGTGTTTGTGATCGGTCTTACAGAGCTTAAGGTGCATTCCTGCAGAATCTGTGAGGGTTTACGGCTGTCCCATCAAATCGTTGAGGACTTGAGGGCTCTCTTGCAGACATTTTGAGCCCTTTATTCGCACATAAATCAGCATTTCTGCAAACTTTCCCTGATGGATTAACCCACAACTCCTCGCATTGTGAAGTAAAACTATGTGTAAAACAGGCTTTCCAAATTAAGGAAGGCACGTGTTTTTCTGCCTGGCATTTTAAATTTACTCAGAAATAATAACATTTAGGATTTAAGATATACATAAAACCAAATGAAATCAGAGGAATGCAAACCTTACATGCCAGATTTATTCATTCACCATTTATTGTACTTTTTGTTTCTTTTGTTATCAAAGCTGTTTTGACAAAATACTAGTAAATAGGTTATTGGACAATTACCTCTCATGTTGTAAGGCAAGAGCTTGGAAGATGTAATGGGAAAATATATTGACGACTGTGTCCGTGTTGTGAACCCGAAACTTACGTGTGGTTAAAACTATGCAGTAATGAGGAACTTATAGTTGAAAGTCTCATCTTACCTTGAAACCGTAACTTACTCCTATTTGAACACAACTGGCAGACTCCGGATAACGACCAGATCAAGACAGCCTGTGTCAAAAGACCCTCTACTCCCCTATGTATGATTTATCTAAAGGCGTGAACCTCTGTATGCATAAAATGATGTGGTGTCTTGTAGTTTTTTTAAGTTAATACCACAGACTGCTGAATACGTATCTGTTGTGTTCTCTTCCCACTTGCAAGTGTATAAAAGGAAAAAAGACAACTTTGAATCTTCTGAAGACTTTATTATTAATTTGTGAACAAAACTCTCTTCTCCCGATTAACATAGAAATCTTCCATCACAAAGACGTTCAGATCAGGCAATAAAAAACGTAAAATAAAAACCCACAATTGTATGTAACATGTTTTGGTGCCAACAAACTTGATATACGTCGCCGCAATGTGCTGTCCCATTGGTGTTTATACCATTTCAAGCTCTTTCAGTCTCTTACACTCAAGCACCAGGTGATGTCAGTAAAGTACAGTGTGTTTAAGGCTTTAGAGAGTACATTAGGATTGGGCCAGGGAAACATTGGGCTGATTTACCAAATTGATACCCACCGTCATAGAACGGTTCATTGTGAAAGCGGTTGTTAGGGTTAGTTAAACCAGCGTACCAAAAGTTACCCGTGAATTTTTAGGGTTTCAGGCTTTAGGGGGGACATTGGGATTGGGCCTATTAAACGTCGGATTTTGTTTCTCTCTCCTCACTTCCGTAGTGGGCCTAATCTTCTTAAGCAAACACTACAACAATCAACCACGAGCGCCACCTGTTGTTAAAATACAACACTGTCCCATCACAACATAAGTCATGAACACGGGCCGTACTGTTTTACAATAGTATTTTGGGATTTATGGAGTGAGACAAAGAAATATCCAAAATATCCTCTGTAAAAATCATTGACTCTAACACGTCAACAGAATGAAACAATAAATGTGAACCTGGCTTATCAAATGTTCAGATTTGTGTGCAAATTAGCACATACTTAATTAGATAATATACAAGATATACAATATATATATACAATATATAAGATAAGATAGACTTTATTGTCCAGAAAGAAACTTGTCTTGGACACATACAGTATCTGCTGTTAAAATACAAAATAACATAGTGCATACATTACATACAGTACATACACAGACTGTCGCCAGTCCACAATTAAATTGCACACTGCCCATCGTACAACACACAGTAGTCATCGTAATAGCGTACATAATATGTACAGTAGGAGTAGAGCAGCCTCATCAACATAGAATCATCATAGAGAGTACATGTGTACAGTTAAGATACAAATCAGCGTTACAGGGGTTAGGCTCTGGCTAGCTTGGCATTTAGGGCTTTGATTGACAGGAGGACAAAGGAGTTCTTAAAGCGGTTGAGCCTGCAGTGGGGGAAGAAGCCGGTATTCAGGGTGGAGGACATGGGTGGGGTGAATGCCTCACCTGCATATTTGAACATAGATTTAAGAAGATTAACTATAGAATAAATGAAGTTTAGTGGCGATTTATTTTTCTATATACATGTAATACCTTATTCACCTGGCTGAATAAACGGATACACAAAATTGTTATTTTTTTCAATTCAAATTCCCGGCCCATAGATGGCGCTGCGGGGCTTTTGTCATGTGTGAGGTGTCCGTACCTCTCCTCTCCTGTCGAGGAAGAACTGACGTCAGACTGTAGGCTGGACCATCATGGCGGCGGTGATGAGACTTGTCAACAGAAGTGCGTTAGGTCCAGTAATGGGTCAGCAGTATGTGGCGTTCAGCTCAGCGGCAAAAATCAACGCAGTGAGTTTCCTTTTCGCGTTTATCTTCCAGCAGCTTCCATTGTGCACGACGAGCCAGCGGCCTGGGGAGGCTATGCGTGTCCGCTTCCTGTTAGCGTCCTCTGCGGTCAAGCTAACACAGTTGGTAACCTAAGCAGCTGTTGCTACTTTACACCTGTATTAAATGTCTTTGTGTGTGTGTGTGTGTGTGTGTGTGTGTGTGTGTGTGTGTAGGCTGGCGTCAGAGCAGGTCGAGCTCTTCCAGAGAAGGTGAAAATAGTGGAGGTGGGACCCAGAGATGGTCTTCAGAATGAAAAGGTAACCTTCTGTGATATTGATTAGTTAATCATTAACGTTACACAGCAGGAAATAGCATTAATAGCTTTCCTGGTGCAGAGCTCATGCGTTGTGTAACCCGGATGAAGGAATGTCAGTTGTGCATTTGTGTCGGTGTTTTTCAAGTGTCCCTCTTCTTGTTGCTTTACTGCTTCCACTCACAGACTATCGTTCCAACAGAGACTAAAATTCAATTGATTGACATGTTGTCCGCGTCAGGGCTGTCAGTCATTGAGGCCACCAGCTTTGTATCGCCGAAATGGGTTCCACAGGTGAGTTTGTTCTCCCGGAGCCATTCATGTGGATAGTGCTGACATGGCCCACGCACCCTGTGTACAAACTGCATGGACGTGGCTTGTTTTCTCCAGCACTAATTGGTCTTCTGTTGTCCAAATGGCAGATGGCAGACCAGGTGGAGGTGATGAAGGGGATCGATAGGAAACCTGGAGTGTCTTATCCGGTCCTCACCCCCAACCTCAAGGGTTTCCATGCTGCTGTGAGTTTCTTACACTGACATAGCATAAATCCGGCTTCTTACACTGTAGGTGATGTGTCTAAATGCCCTCTTCCTTGCTCTTACTTAACGACAGGTGAAGGCAGGAGCCTCAGAGGTAGCCATATTTGGTGCTGCATCTGAGCTGTTCAGTAAGAAGAACATAAACTGCTCAGTGGAAGAGAGTTTACAGCGCTTTGACGAGATTATGACAACAGCTAAAGAGGCTGGTGTGCTAGTTAGAGGGTAGGCTCAACACATTTCTAAATCATTGGAAATATAGAGTGCGATTTTTGCATGAATTTCATCCCTGTTTTTTGTCACTGCAGTTATGTGTCATGTGTTCTTGGATGTCCGTATGAAGGCGCGGTGGCACCTGAAAGAGTTGCACATGTGAGTTCTCACTTGGTACATGTGTACATTACATTGACTGTCAGACATCTATTGACCGTCCTTTGACAAATAGCATGAAGACAACAGAAGCACTGTTCATGCAAGCCAGGTCAAGCTTTGGCTCTTATCTTGCAGATAGCTAAGCGTCTGTACTCCATGGGCTGCTATGAGATCTCTCTGGGTGACACTATTGGCGTGGGGACTCCAGGTAGCATGATTAAAATGCTGGAGGCGGTGAGCAGAGAGGTGCCAGTTAATGCCTTGGCCGTGCACTGCCACGACACCTACGGCCAGGCCCTGGCCAACATCCTCGTAGCCTTACAGGTCAGACCCGGTCCTGTAATGCTATTTAAAAAAATATCATTGAATGATGTAGTTAGTGCGATACAATGTGCAATCTTTTTTTTTTTTTTGTGTTTTGCAGATGGGAATCAGTGTGGTAGACTCGTCAGTAGCTGGGCTGGGCGGCTGTCCCTACGCCAATGGGGCATCTGGAAATGTTGCTACTGAAGATGTAGTCTACATGCTGCATGGACTGGGGATTCAAACAGTAAGAAGTCACACTTTATGTTCCTCTTTAGCCTCCCCCCTATGTTTTAGTTCATTTATAGTATAGATTAAAGATGCTGCTCTTGCTTTTGTATTTAGTTTAATATATTATTTTTCTCATGACTGCTCTTTCGTGAATTATATGCACAAGCTTTCCAGTCCACCCCATCGTGATTTAGATTGCAGTTGTAATTAAGGTGTACGATGTGAGCTCCCTCAGGTTTGACCCTTTGACTCTCTGCCCTCACCTCAGGGAGTGGACCTCTCAAAGGTGATGGACGCTGGAGCTTTCATCTGTCGCACCCTGAACAGAAAGACCAGCTCCAAAGTGGCGCAGGCTACCTGCAAGCTGTAGACAAAAGTCAAACTCTTTTTCACTGACCGTACAACACAACCATGTAACCCGGAGCCATCCTCCTTCTGTATGTTCAGTACTCCCTATTGTAATTTGAGTTTGATTCATCCTCTCCCGGTATTAGAATATAACATTTAGATGGTACTGAACCCTCCCTCTGTTTGAATAAAATATTCTGATTCAATATTCACTACATGATAGCATAGCTGGACCAGTGCCTTATGTAAAGTCGGTCTAATCGTACAGATGATACTTATTGAAAGCTATGCCTTAACCTGTTTCTTTAATAGTGTGCTTACATTCCTTTCTGGGCAGTGGGTAAATCACAGACTTTGTTTATATTAATAAATGAACCAGTAAAATGTAATATCTTAGCGATGGATAAACAGTCCGTTATGAACTTGGGCATTGTACTGGCTGTGTATTTATTTTAAATTGCCTCTCTTGAAATTAAACATGTACATATCTGACGAGATTGTGAATTTTAAAAATAAATAATATTTTATGAATCAAATGTGTCCTTGATCTAAAGTTGACAGCATTGTGATGAATAAAACAGTCTTAGGTCATATAAATGGCTGAACAGTGTATAAAGAAAGATTATTGGACCTTGGATGCGTAACCTCTTTTTACAAATGTTGCTTACAAGATGTATTTGAAGCCATCTTTGACCATATAAGGAGCTCACATTCTACAACCTCCGTTGTGTTTTTGCAGTTTGTTTTGCGGAAATGGTTCAGAATAAACAAGCTTTTCTTTGCCGCACCTTGTTAAAACCTGACTGACACGTCTGACAGGCAGACTGAGATTCTTACCGCAGTCCTTTAACACTTTAAAACATCATAGGCACCACAAACGATGAAATAGCATGTCATGGTGACTCACAGTGAATTCTAATGGGTAAATGCTTATTGGCATGCAATCCTGGTGATCATTAGTGTAAGAAGTTATGAGTCAGAAGCAATGGAAAGATTCAGGTCCTTAACTTGTCACTCCCACATATAAATAGAAACTATATTCCAGAAACAAAATGAACAGCAGCCCTTACTGTTAAAACACCAAACAGCAACACACATTCAATAAATTTAATATATTTAGTTTTGTAAGAAATTACATTAACAAGAGCCATAAAATACATTTCCACCTGATGTCCACAGTGGACAGTTAGTATCACAAAAATGAGTTCTAGTTCAATGAGCCATCTGTTTGTCCAACCTTCATCCCACCTCCTCTCCTCTGCGCTCCAGCACTACCAACACAGAATTCAACAGCAGCATTCCTTTTGTCTCATTTAAATCAACAGTGGTCTTGGATGAGGCGAGTTTGTGTACAAGCAAGTCAAAACACAGGCTGTGCAGCATAAACCAAGCATATGTCCGCTGAGGCTTTAGATGTAGAAATCTACTAATGATATACGAGTTCTGAGAAATCGGAGAAAATAAATGCAGTAAAAAAATAAAACGGGCCAATTTGCACACCTTCAAGTATTACTCAGCCATAACTCTATGACTATGGAGTGTCCACACTCCAATGCAGAATATTTGTACCATTCTTTGATGATTTAATGGTCATCGGGCTGGCAAATGGGGAAGATAAAGCTATGATGTACGATCACTGAAATGTGCATGTAACATTCAGTGACAACAGAGCACCCTGACACACCACTGTATACACTGGCAGGGAGGGTGAATACCTCTGCCAGGTGTGTCCTGCCCTCTTTTCGTGACGCTGAGCGTCTCATTTCCTCCCCCTCTTGTGTCAAAACTCTAATCACAAGAAAGACAGAAACCTCACAGGTATGTTCTAATATGGGTGAAGGGGTGACGTTGAAAAGGCACACAGATCGTTATCGTATTCAAAGAAGAAAACCATCCTAACATTTATAAATCATTTTTGTCTCTAGCTGACTTGTAAATATTGTGGATGTTGACTTGGAAACCAAAGTTCATGCGCTCAAAAAGAGTCTTAGATGTGGACACAGGGGCCCACAGGATGAATCCAGTACTGATGACTCAACTTCCAGGGTCTGACACACATGGAAGCTTTTGGCTCATTGTTCTGAGTCTGATGTTTGTGATTGGGTTCTAGCCCAAGCACTGGTGAGTGCTGCAGCCTGACTTCCGTTCACTTAGAACTGGACAGATTAGGAGCAGAGGCCCGTATCTTCTCTTCCAGTTTGAGTCCAGATAGCCTGTGTGAAGGCTTGATTGCGGTCCTAAAGGATGGAGGCTGATCTTTCAGGTCCCGCCTCAGCAAGGTATCATTGCCGTTGCTGAAGGGGTCATTGTTGTACTCGTCATGATGCACGGCCGTGTTGCGATTGCGCCTACTCATCTTGTTCGCGATACGTACAAAGCGCTTGAAGATGAGATAAACAATCTCGCAGATGTTGAGGACGATGCAGAGGCCTGAAGCTCCAACCATGAAGTAGGTGAAGACCTTCTTCTCAGTGGGGTGGCCGATGTAGCAGTCCACCAGGTTGGGGCAGGGCGCCATGTGGCACTTGACCAACCTTGGCAGGTAGAAGCTGTCGTAGATGTAGTGGAGGATGTAGAGGAAGGAGACCTCGATGCCTGTCTTTACGAAGAGGCTGACCAGATAGGTCCACCACAAGCCGCCGTGCTTCTTGCCCGTGTTGTTGTACAGCTTGTTGGTGTCGCCGTGCTTTGCCGTGTGCCTGCGCTCACGGTCGTCGCGGTACGCCACGTGCATGACCACCATGAAGGACGGGCAGGTGACGAAGATGAGCTGCAGGGCCCACAGGCGGATGTGGGAGATGGGGAAGAAGTAGTCGTAACAGACGTTGGCGCAACCGGGCTGCTTGGTGTTGCAGTCAAAGTCCTTCTGCTCATCGCCCCACACTCGCTCCGCTGCCACCACGTACACCATCACCCTGAATACAAACACCACAGACAGCCATACCCGCCCAAACGCCGTGGAGTATTTGTTCACCCCACTGAGGAGGGCTTGGAAGGTCTTCCAGTCCATGTTCTTGGCTGGCAGTCAGAAACCTCTTCTGTGGAATTCCTCTCTTGCTAGTAGTAGTTTATCTTCAAACCTGGATGAGACAGATTGAAAAATGGGTGAACAGGCTTTCATTGTCTGCTGAGTATTCTGCTTTCACTCTGTGTTAGTGGTGTCTCACTTCAATACCAAATAACCTCTCATTCTGACATTTTAAACCACATGTATCTTCCAAAGCTGATTTAATGTAAAAATAAAAACATCTCCCGCAGGGCTCATTCATCAACCTTGCCAGAAACAACCACTGATGACAACAACAGATAGTTATGAGCAGGCCTCGAGCCAAACCGTTCCTTAAGGAAACAAGTTGGACCAACGTTATTAACACAACCGGAGTTCATATATATTTTAGAAAGCAGTACGACAACTTCACAACTTGGATACAGATATTAATTTAGGAAACAAAGTAAATACTATCAGCTTCTGTTGTGTGTGTGTTAACATAAAAACACACTTACGTCATTTAAATGTGTAGGAGTTTAAAAAAACTGACTTTTACGCACAGGCTGCGTGGTTATACAGACATATTTATTTATTGTTGGCTCTTAGCCGACATAAGGCCCTTCGACAAACACCAGGGATTATTTATCGTTTCATTGACTGCCGTAAAAAAAGCCAACAAATCCAAATCAACTCCTTTCCATTTGGCTGAAACGCGAACTTCCTCAACTCATCGCAGACACATCAAAAGTTAATTACAGCGAGTTGTTCACTTACCAAAAGAAGCATTAGTCCATTATTAGTTTAAAGACAAGCGATGGCATGTGTTTCAGGGGGATTTCTTGCCGCTTTAACGTCGAATTTGGTCCTTTAACGCACAGATTTGCCTCCTTTCGCCAGGTAGACGAGCGCAGAGTTGAGAAATGCGCCTGTGGGTGTGGTTAAAGAAGACAGACTGGCTGCCCCAGATGTTCTCTCTCTCTCTCTCTCTCTCTCTCTCTCTCTCTCTCTCTCTCTCTCTCTCTCTCTCTCTCTCTCTCTCTCTCTCTCTCTCTCTCTCTCTCTCTCTCTCTCTCTCTCTCTCTCTCTCTCTCTCTCTCTCTCTCTCTCTCTCTCTCTCTCTCTCTCTCTCTCTCTCTCAACCCCCCCCCCCCACACCCACACACACGCACACTCACACTCACACCCTAGCGTTAGGTGGCAAATCAAACATATTCAGGTAACACAGAAACCATCTCCAGGTACTTTGGGTAGGTTTGGAGATAGGCCTACACATGGACAATAAGTTTGGAACCAGATAAACCAATGAGAGCATTGGTGATTTGAGCCCACACTATGTGGTTCAGGTCCCAGATTAGCACAGTGGACAGTTTTGAGACGACAGATTTGGGTCCATTATTGTTTGTGCATGTTGTCAGGAAGTGTTGTCTCCCTGTCCCAACGTGTTTGTGAGTGTTTCGTGACACGTACCAGACACACCCTGGTGAATGCATTTGATTGTTGTTGTGCGAGTGTAAGGCAACATTCTTTTTATTGAAAAAAAAAGGTGAGGTAAGTGGTGGAGATGAAGAGTGAGGATATCAGTTCATATCTTACAGAGTTAATTTGTTGTCGTGTAACCACAACAATATTCAACATTTCCCTGTTCCTCTTTCTCTTATTTTCTGCAGTGTTAATTTATTCCTTCTCATTCCTTCCTTCTTCCTTCATTCTTTTAACACCCATGACGGAGCCATAAAGGCTTACTGTGTTTCCTTCATTCTTTTTAAGGCCAAGCTCTTCTCAGGTAACACTGTCACAATTCATGAGCCCTTTGAGCCCTTTGAGCCCTTTGAGCTCATCCTCATTGTCAAATCATGAGCTTTTGTCCCCACTTCACCATCCGCTCGCTTTCACGACCAAACCTATGTTTCTTGCCCTTTACAGATAGGATTTCCTAATCAAACTGCGTTAATGTGTTTCTGTTCTGTAGGGAACACCCATCTCCCTATTAGTAGTGTTTGCAGATGAATTCAAGTCCTCAGACACTGTCAGGAATATCAAAGATCAGCATGCCATAGCTGTGCAAGAGCTTGCCAGTTCTTGCAGACTGGTGCCTGCCTTCAGAGCAACTGAATCCTGTGTTTACATTACACAAAAGGATAAAAGACTTGCTCATGTATCACCGGTCTCAAGTCAAGTCATGTCAGGTTTACTTGTATTGCTCAGTAGAATGACAATGTCTCAGGCTCACCAACAGCAACGGCTCACAACAACCGAGCCCAATATTTCTAGATAGATAAGAAAGGGCTCTCCAAAAAAATGTTTCTGACAACAACAGAAGTTAATACCTGTAATTTACATGGTTCTTATATAAGAGCTGTTAAACTTAGGTAACCTGACAATCAAGCTGAATGTGTCTTATTTCACTTTGTTAAAATGTGGATGTGAAACTGAGATGTGGACAGAAATGCAGGTATCTGGTGCCAGGCTGAAACATGGCTACCCACAAGTAATTCAATTTAGAAGAAGGTTGTTTCTCATATTTCCATCTGTAAACGGCTGAATTCATAATGCCAAGAGTGAAAAGATACTCTATGAAGAGGATGTTATGGTTGCTCTGGCTTCTCTAAATTAATCACTTCACCTCGAAGTCTTGCAGCCATGAGCTAAAAGTCTCGGAATAGTGTTAGAAGTATCAACATGCCGTCGCTCTTTTCAGGAAAGTTCATCTGTGGCATAAAGCTTGCGGACGTGAACACAACATCTGTGCTTGCAGCATTAGGAACAGTTCAGCAGACAATAACTGAACTTTAGATGGGGGAGGGGAAAGAATGGTTGCGTCTTGGCTCCAGATGAAGAACTGGTCCAGGCAGTCTGGCCGGGGACACACCTGGAGGAATGCACCCTGTGACTCAACCTCTGCCATCAGCGAGTCTCAACAGGAAAGACTAACACAACAGGATAAACACTTCACTTTTCACTGCTGGCAATGTGATATGTGCCTTCTCTGTACCAGCGCACAGAGAAGGCCGGGGACCAGAACAGAAATACTAACCGAGAAGAGTTGGGAGGATCTTGTAGTGATTGTCGGCTCATTATAGAAACACCCAGTCAAGGCTGGACAAACAGAATAAGGACAAAGATAATATTTGTTGTAACACTTGAGAGTAAAGATCCTAATATAAAAGTGATGCTTGACTCAGACTTAATCGCTTCACCCAGTTAATTGTAGCATTGGCCCCAGAGAATGCAATTTCCATCCCGTGTACTTGTGTACGGGTGGGTTGACGATTAAGTTCTTTTGAGTCTCAAAGCACCCATGAAATAAAAACTTCCACTTCGCCATTTCTGGTGCCACCCCAATACAGAGGAAGTGGAAAACAACATTCCAGCAGCAGCTTGTCTTCACCCAAATCAGTCCCCTAGTTACCATGATAAGCCACAGACCTCTCTCGTTAATAGAGTTCATCGGAACTACCGTCTACTGAAATAGACATTAACGGCTCCAATGAAAACTGTTAACACCGGTGTCTGCAGATTATCCTTTCATTGTTTGTGGAAACACACTTTGCTGTTTGACTTTTTAAAATATCGTTCTTTATTGCTCTGAGCAGCGCAAACTGTATTTGTTCTCCTCTAGGTATGAGGTGGCAGCACAAGTTTCAGCGTTAGACATCATGAAACCCCATCAGAGCAAACTGATGATATCTGACTGGCACAATACCACAAGGAGAGAGAGTAAGAAAATATGTGTTTCAACTCTCACTACGTCGCATGTAGCAATGTAAATACTGGAAAGATCTATTCAGAGGCTGACCGACAAATTCCTGCACTGGGTGGGTCCACGGCCGTCAGCGCGGATGATTCAAACTGAGGGGTGGGAGACTCCTCTGCCCTCCTCAACGTACCAGTCTACCTAAACAATGAGGGCGCTGCTCCTTGCGACAGAGCAATCTGTGTGCCTAAAGGGAAGGGAGGGCTTCATGGAACAAAAGTGGGAGAATAAAGGAAAAAACATGCGATGTTTGTCAAACCACAGAACTTGCAGAATCAACAAATCCTTTGGCTGGTTTAAGTTGCTCTTTAGTATGTTTCCTACGCTAAGACATGTGTATGCACTGCTGCGTATGGACCTCTCTAAATTGACTTCCTTGATGTTACGGAAGGGGGAAAAAAAAAACACAATTTCAAATCATGAAAATTATTATCTTTAATGTAAAATATTATTAACAACTATGCAGCCACACTGCACCTCAGTGCTGGGAAATATGAACCTCCTGATGTCATTAACGACTGTGTTTACAGCTCTGCATTTGGACTTCATTGCTCTCTTCTGCCCGTGTACAGGAATCAGTTTAAAACAGGTCAGAACAATAACATACAGTAACAGCACAATCTTTCAAACCTTATGATAAATTAAGGGCAGTATTCACAAAGAGTCAGACACGAAGGAGGGAGTGAAGGGGAAAAGACGCAGTACAGCTCAAACTAAACGTTTCAGGGTTGGGCACTGAGCAGAAGGAAAATCTTACACACAAAACCACATATGTTTGTTTTAACCATCTCCAAACTATGGAGTGACTCATGTAATTGGTCTCGAGGCCAAATTTAAATCACACAAACTTGCTTTTTCTTTGAGGGCTGTTGGGGGAAAAAAAAAAAGGAAAAAAAAGAAACTGTAAAATACTCTGACCCAAACCCCACCACAGTGAGCACATTCCAGATCAATGACACATACGTCCTGTGGTCCACAATGTCTAATTCTTTGACATGTGGACACAGTAACAGTAAAGAACTATCTCTATTGTAGTTCGGTCTCTGAGCACTCAAATGTCTGCTGACAAGTCTCTTAAGGAAGTGCCCGTGGAGGGAGGAGAGGCATGTTTCCTTTACCACGACACTGTTTTTCATTAAGTCTCTGCCTTTATTCTCGGGATCTCAAGATATGGCGACGCTGTATGAAGGAGCGGGCATATCAGGGGGGGTTTTGTCCGGCAACTTTAGAGTGTTTGACTCCATCAGGTTCGATCCACTGGACATCGCGTTGGTCTTGCCGTGGCGAGACTTGTGGACCGCGGTGAAGCATTCACGGCAGCGTTTCCCAATCAGGTAGACGATTTCAAAAATAGAGAGGAGGATGCAGACCAGGCTGGTGACCACCATGAAGATGGTGAAGATTCGTTTCTCAGTGGGCCGGGCGATGAAGCAGTCCACCTTGTTGGGACAGGGCTTCTGTTCACACTTGACGAGCGAGGGGAAGTCATACCCCTCGTAGATGTGGTAGACGAGGTAGACGAAGGTGGCGTCCACAGCGATTTTGAAGACCAAAGTGAGGACGTAGGTCCACCACAGGCCCCCGCGCTTCTTGCCCGTGTTCTTGTAGAGGTGACGGCAGTTCTCGCCATACTTGAGCCGGTGTTTCCGTTCCCTGTCATCCCTGTAGGCTACATGCATCAACACCAGGAGAGAGGGGCAGGTGACGAAGATGAGCTGCAGGGCCCACAGCCGGACGTGGGAGACGGGGAAGAAGTGGTCGTAGCAGACGTTGTGGCACCCGGGCTGAGCCGTGTTGCATTTGAAGTCTTTCTGTTCGTCGCCCCATACCTTCTCCGCCGCAACCACAAACACCAAGACCCTAAAGAGGAAAACGATGGAGAGCCAAACTCGGCCGAAGGCTGTGGAGTACTTGTTCACCCCACTGAGGAGGCCCTGGAGGAATGCCCAGTTCATGACGAGGTTTGTTCACAGCCCGTCTTCTCTTCCTGCTGATGGAAGACAGAGGAAGCTCTTTACAGTTGAAACAGCACAGACACAACTCAGGTATCTACCAGCCTGAGGCCAAAAGAAAAGAGTCATATATATCACAGAAGTAGACAAAGGCTGTGACAACAACAAAAAGTGCGGTAGAACCGGATCGTTAACATATAAATTAATGTGGTTACGTCAAACAATTAGAAGAAATAAGAGCAAAATGAGCCCCTACAAGGGCACCAACACTTTTATTAGACAAGAGACTTTCTTATAAAATAAGCAGAACCGTTTTAATTAATCGCTGTGTAGTCAGTCACATTTTACTCACTCAGACATTCACTTCCAACGGCAAACGCATTTAAGTTTTTTCATTCCGTGCGCGATTTCGCGTATCCCCAATATCCACGTCTAAAACTTCCTAAATCGGGTAAATCCCAACAAGTACTGTCCGACTCGGTGCTTTACATATATATTTGAATACTTACAGTTTAAACGCTGCAGATCCGATTCCCTGTCGGAGCGGAGGAGCAGCTTTGCTGGATGAACTCCACCGATGAGTCTCAGTAGATTTCTCAACAGGACGGGAGTGTGGAGGGGGAGGAGTTGTCTTGCCTGCGATGTCTTCTCTCCACTCAACCTGCTCAGGTGCGGCAGCTCCGCCGCACCAAATACTTGTTTGTCCAATAAGGTGAGGAGAAAGGGCGATGTTTGTTTTGTTTATATTTATTCAACTTATAGACGTTTGTTCAAACCCTGCACGTGATCATTTCAGAATGTACAATAAATAACCCATTAAATAGATATATTTTACCATGCATGATTTGCATGGTGCATCTCTAATTTGGAACCAACTCAGATTTTATGTATGAAAATAAATGGTTTTCATAATTATTTAATCACAAAGCCTTTGACAACATTGACTTAGAATTTTACTGAATTTAAAAACAAGTTAAACTTGAAAATAATAATGTGCTTTAAATAGGTAGCTCTGCAGCTATAAAAGGGTTAAACCAACAATCAGCAGATCAATGTAACATTTCATTTGTACAAAGCAAAAGGCATCAAGCTGTGGCTTCTTCATAAAAAAAAAACGATGTTTATTGAAATATTTACATGGCAGATGATGTGACCTCAAAGTACAAAAGACCATGAACACACTCGTGCTCTCAGACATACACGGCCCCCCATTGACACATATACAAACAAGAACACATTTCTTGTTCCTTCACACTAACTCCCCACAGTCAGAGATGATGACCTTCTGCTTCGGCTTGCCTTCCTTATTTCCCTCAGCCTGCAGGGAAAGAAAACACATTTAAAAGATACACAAATTTCATGCCAAAAATGTAGCCCGATTGTCTTAAACTTGTACATGCTCATATTACAATAGAAACAAGAAGATCAATTTTACATTAAGCCCAGATGGATGTTTGAGTTCCACATTTAACGGTACAATCATAATCTAGATAACATTTGTGAACAGTATGATCAATAATATCATCTTTCTATTTTTGAAACTTAAAAAACAAGATGAATTTGAAATCTCAATGATATAATTATTAGTTTTTAGAGATAAGATACTCCAACGGTTACTCTAAGTTTGTGAAGATGTGTGGATTATATTAGGGGGCAGGGTGTCTAACAAGAGCATTAATATGCAGGTCTGTGTCCTGAGAAACATTGAATACCCCACACATGCTCCACCTATCTACAGTACAACACACACACTGTGTTTCTATCTTCTTTTATTGTCGGTCCCTATTGGTGACTGTTCTTGGTTTTCTCTGCTTCTTGAAAACTCTTCTGGGTTTTGCCTTTGCAGCTTTTTTTGCTATGTTTTATATATTCTGGCCTCTTTTTAGGGTGGGTGGGTGGGGGAGCTCAGGGTTCCTGTTTTTGCTAATTTTCTTTCTCCTTTTACTTGCATGTGTATTTTGCAAATTGGAAAGCCTCAAAATAAAATAAAATAAAACAAATCAAGATAAACCTCACATCATCCCTAAAAATGTATTGCATTTGGTAAACCAGCAGACTCTTCTACTAATTTCAACAGTTTGTTAATTTTGTACACATGCATGCTTTATTTCCATGTGGAAATAGTGATTTAAAGAACACATTGGCTAATATTTAAGGTTTGTTACTGACAGCCCTTTTTGCTGTGAGTGATTTTAAGCCTTCATTACCACTGAAATAACTTTCATTTTACAAATAGAAACCTGTGATTGTAGCAGTGAACCCTTTCCACCTTTACCTCCATTGCACGGACAACATCCATCCCCTCCACCAGATCTCCGAACACCACGTGTTTGCCATCCAGCCAGTCTGTTTTGTCAGTGGTGATGAAGAACTGAGAGCCGTTAGAGTTTGCCCCAGAGTTGGCCATGGAGAGCTGCCCTGTGAGCACAAGAGAGACAAGGTTTGGCCAGTTACCCACAGGACCTGCCGGTAAACGTAGACCATGATGACCACCAACAAGAGCTCCACACTGAACTCCTCACCTGGCTCCGTGTGTTTCAGGACAAAGTTCTCATCATCAAACTTCCGGCCATAGATGGACTTGCCGCCGGTGCCATTGTGGTTGGTGAAGTCACCTCCTTGGCACATGAACTGAGGGATGATGCGATGAAAGCAGCTTCCCTTGAAGCCAAAGCCCTTCTCATGTGTGCACAGGCAGCGGAAATTCTCTTTATGGGATTTAAGGAAAGATGCTGCTGTTACTATTTTCCCACGGATTGTTTATTAAAGGGGGATGATATAAATAAGCACTTGTGGTTTCTTGTTTGTTGTCATTTCAGTGTCAATTATTTTTGTGATCCTAAACATTGATGTATTTTTGACAAAGCCCTACAACATACACACCTGCTGTCATGGGAACGATGTCAGCCCGAAGGAGGAAGCGTAGTCTCCCGGCTACCTTATTTCCAATCTTAATGTCCATGAAGATCTGAGGATTAACTCGGCCCTTTTTAGCCGGAGGCTCAGCCTGCGAGAACATATCATACTTATGTCACTGACTTAACATAGCTCGGAATCAGAGGCACAGTTTAGAGCGAAAGCCATCTCACCTCCTGTGTTGCAATGGTGGTGGTTGTTGTTTCTCCGCCCGCTGCCTCCGCATCAGCCTCCTCTGCGGTCTTCCCTGAGAACTTCTTCAGCCAGTCATCGTCCGACCACACTGACGGAGGAGCAGAGTTAAAATCGTAATCACAGATTTAAAATCACTTAAACTTACGGCATCTATAAAAACAGGTTTTCATTACTCACCTGGTCGAGAAGAACCTTCTTTGATTCTCATGGGCTTGGCCGTGTTGACCCGGATAGTCCGTCCAAAAAGCTCAGACTCATTCTAGCAGAGAGAAAGAAAATCAACAGTAAAGCAGAAAGCTCATTATGGATCTTTCGGGTAAATTCACAACAGCTAGGTCCCAGAAACAGAAATACAACTTCACCGACGTGAACGTGCAGCAATAATGATCCACTTACCATGTTATCAATAGCCGCTGCAGAGTCCTACAGAAGACAACGGTCATAAATAGGTTAAGAGCTCAGATATATTGACCATTAAAGCCCCCACTGTATTCCAATCACCAAGTGCATTCGATATGTTTTATTGCTGTACATTAAAGTAGATTCCACAAGCGAGCAGATGGATGACTGTGTATTGAAACTCAGACAGTGTTGTAGCTCAGTTCAGGTACATGTTCAACATCTCTCTCAATAATGCAAAAACATGCATTATTTTTGCATGACTATGATCATATTCAGGTTAAAGTAAGCCATTTTAAATTCATGGAGATTTGCATAGAGAGTATTGTCTTCAATGGGTCAATATCACAATATCGGAGCCATTAGTGTGCACTTCACGTACCTCTCCCAATTCAAACTCAATGAACGCAAATCCTCTGTGCTTTTCTGAAAACAGAACACAAGACACATTATTACAGCTTAATATTCATCGTACCCACAGTGACTTCATGTCCTATAGAAACAGTGTAGCTTCCATCAGTTAATGGCAAAGCTCGTGATCTTACCCGTCTCATAGTCTAATGGTATCTGGATGTCTGTGATGTCTCCAAACGGAATAAAAGCTGCATGTAACACCTTCTCATCCACCTCCTCCGCCAGGCCACCTGACAGAGACACAACGAACAGACACTGAGCTGATGAACAGGAAGTTATTATTCATAAGAGACAATATGTTTGTATAAATATTCACAAGAGAGGATAACGGTGCAGGTTTACGTGCGACGTTCAAGAAACAATAAGAACCGTTGGAGTCGTGAGGCCACAACCTGTGTGTGTTGTTGTTTCATTGCTTTTATTTATTACACATTTGACATGACGCACTTTAGTCACGGGGTCGAGGAAACGGTGCGAAGTTTAAAATCAGCGACGTTGCCATGTTTTAAAGTGACGCGTTCATGTTTCACCGGCTACAACTTTCTGCATCGGAGTTTTCTTCATATTATCTGCACTTTATACACATTTGGTTGTGTCTCATATAATTACTTAATATGTAATATCCTCAACACGGTAGCTTAGTTCACTGGAACAACGTCATTTCAACGTATTTTTAAGAAAAGTAACATTAACTTACCGACATACAGCACTCGTTTGTTAGCCGCCATATTGGATGTAACCCTTCAACTTCGACCCCAGCAGCTTGTCATTGGTGCAGCGAGGCTAAGGCCCGCCTCCCGGGGATCAGGTGCCCTCTAGCGCCACCTGGTGGATAAAGCTGTCATCGCTCCAATTGCATCTTTTTACATCTTTTATTTTTATTTTTTCGTATTAAAGGATCAGCAGGATCACATTTCTGTAGTGGATTTGAAAATAAACGCTGTCTTGTCACACAGACCAAGAGAAGAATGACAAGAGGAATGGATGACATTTAGAAAAAGCTTTCAAAAAGCGTTACTAATATCCTATGTTAGAGAACAGAGGACAGCTTGAAGATGACAGTTTGATCATAAAGGTGATACCTATACAATTGTATTTTCATTGTAACATTAAATTGTTCTTATTTACAAAATTGTATGCATCTATCATTCTTAGGGCTTAATGTCAAACAATGTAAAAGTGCTTGTTCAGAGCTTGCTTGCCACCCTTTGTTGTGATGTCATGGTAATGAAGTCAATGATAATGATTTTGACCATGAGGTTTATATGCAAAACCTCAGTGACAATATATCTAACTGATCATTTGGAACAGGGAAAAACTTTCCCCTTCTAGTAAAACGAAATTGTACGTTTTCCTTTCCCTTAAGTTGCTTGTATCAAGCCTCTATATGAAGAGGGAACACCCTAAATGATACCAATGTAGCCCAGACAAGCATGTGATGCTCAGCATGAAAGAAATTGCTGGCTTTTGGCCTTCTCTGTGCATTACTGACAGGTAAGTGTGTGTCAGATACACACTTTAAACTGAACACAGTGAGTTATATGTAAGCATTAAAGTAACACAACAGTGGGAACCTTGATATATCATCCTTTTATTGAGAATAGCACACACCCATGATAACATGATAAGATGGAAGAGTCCACCATTTAAAATCAAACATTAAACTTTCAAGCAAAGAAAAAGAAGAAGGCTCATATTCACTTTAGAAGAATGGTTTCTCTCCTTTGCCACAAAATGAAGGACCTTCATTCAAGATTGATTTGCATCATTGCTTTTGGTATGCAGTTTAAAAGTTTTACAGAACTAGAAAATTATGAACTCCGATATTTTATATTATTTTAGTATATTTCTTTAATTATATTTTCCTTTTTGCTGATTCTTCAGAGGAGTTGGGTGTTTGGAGTCAGTGTAGTGTGTCTCTCTGCATCTCTGCTCATGTTTCTGTGCCCTGAAACAACACAATGACATTTCATTACTACCACAACACTTAAATTATGTATGAATAGCTTGACTGATTATGTTTTATCGTACCAATTCAATACAGCACGCGGTCTTCAGGATGTGGCAGCAGCAACAGTAGTGGCTATGCTGCCCACTTTTTGAGTGGCATCTTTCTTTGCCTGGTGTGCTTGTAGCACCGCGACGGCTTCTTCCACCTTGTACAAACACAACGTCAAACATGAACAATGACACATGTATATGGCTAACAGACTTTTCAGCGTGACGTTATTGCAAAGACAGAGCTATAGCCAAGTACCTTTGAGCGCAGAGACTCATGGGACTCCAGCATGTGCAGCAGTTCAGAGTTGTCAATCTCCAGCAGCATGCCGGTGATCTTTCCTGCCAGGTTGGCATGCATGGACTGAATCAGCGGGAAAAGACGCTCACCTATTTGGAAAAATTGAGAATGAAACGACCTAATAAAAACGGAAAATCATTACAGTTCCTTTGTTACGTCACGGGATTCTTACCAAGCATCTGTTTCTGCTCCTGAGGGGGCGCAGCAGCCAGCATGGAGGCCGTGAGAGGCTCCTGGCCCTGAACGTGCACGGCTGGCTGAGCCTAGAAAGGACAAATAAATATCAAAAACATGATTTATTGAGCTGGGTGCTGGATATGATAGGAACAGTAGATGATGTGATTGGTCTCTCGCTCATACCTGCTGTAAGGCAATAGGTTGCACCCCCTGGGGGTTGGGGTTACGGACACCAGTGGCATATTTGTAAGGAGGCATGGCCCGGGGGCCGGGGACTCCCATGGAGGGACGGGGAGCCATGGCCTGGCCGGGGGCTAGGAGCAGAGAGGAAGATTCAGTGGTGTGACAACCTCTTCTGTATGTGTAGTGTTAATAACGTCAGAGTCAATCAATTGTTATTGGTGAACGCACCTCGGGGGCCCTGTGTGCCGCCACCAGGACTCATGTGTCTCAGGTTGGCACGGGGTCCTGGCTGACGCAGCGAGTTGGGTATCCCTTGGTAACCACCTGGGAGTGACAGAAGTAGAGCCAAAAACAATGAGGCGCAATACAAAACTTAATAGCATTGAAATGTTTTAAATAGCTACATTGCAGTACAATTATGCCCTCCATCTAATGCCATGTGCTCACCTTGACCTCTGCCGCCTTGCTGCTGCCAGCGGGGGTTGGGTCGCATTTGGGCCAGCTGATTGGGTGCATAGTATGTAGTCCTATTCTGGGCCTGGTGGGTACAAGTAAGTGAAATTTATGATTTCATGGCATTAATATCATAAGCTACTGTTACAGTCTATTTTTATGTAATCTGCTGCATTTATATTTAAATACAAATTAAACAAAAGTATCAAACCTTTGCCTGGTGACCCCTGTCAAATACACTACAAAAACTTGGAATTGTTGGGAATTATTTTAACAAACTTTAAATAGTATGCCAAGTAAGTACGTTAACTTATTTTTAAACTGTATTAACAGAATGTAAGTCCATCATTCCCTTTCCTTGTAGCTCTGTTTTTGTTCTTCACAACCTCCTGTAGGACATATCTGGCTTTTCAGTCGCTAAAGCTCTACTATGTTCAGCAGCTATTCGCTAATGTTGCCAGTCTACAGTTTGATGCTGGTATGGTATGGTACATAAGTTTTTTTGCTAAAAACATCTGCCTGCCTGATTACAGCACCGAGACTGAACCAAAAAAGTAAAGTTGCAAGCATTAAAAACAAAATGAACGACTGAAAAGCTTGGTAGAGAAAAGGGGAACTGTAGAGTCAGCTGATAGTTATCTGATGGCTTGTCAATAGGAGCAGTTATTTTAACACACACACAGACTTTGATTGTCACACCTGAGGCACAGCTGGCATGAAGTAGCCACTGGTGGGCTGGAACTGGTTGATGATGGCGTTAGCCGGCATGGCTCTCATGCCGGCAATACGCTGCATGTACTGGTTGGTGAGGTGGGCTTTGCGCTCCTCTTTGCGCTGAGCGAGAGCCACGTAGAGGGGTTTGGAGCCAACGATGCGTCCGTTCATCTCAGTCACGGCCTTGGTGGCCTCTTCGGGGGAGGAGAAGCAGACAAAGCCGAAGCCCTTGGAGCGACCCTCCTCTAGCATCACCTAATAGAGAGACAGATTGTGTCTGGTTAATGTCAAACTCACAATATCGTTGTTTTACACAACACTGTTGTTATATTGATATTGCAGAGATGCATTATCACTTCTCTAGTGGCGATGCATTGCAACATCTGTTTGTTACCTTAGCACTTGTTATAGACCCGAACGGAGAGAACTCCTTGCGCAGTTTCTCATCATCTATGGTGTCATCCAGGTTCTTAATGTAAAGATTAACACCCTGAAACCAAAGACAGACAATCATGATTCATTCATTGCAGCTTCTTTGTCAGTGACCGGCTACATTTGAAGATTGATTTGATTCATTGAGCGCTTCATTTCTACAGACCTGATAACGACTGATCCTCTCTTGTTTCAGCAGCTCAAACCTTCTCTTCAGCTCCGCCTGCCGCTCCATCTTCTTCTGAGCCCGGCCCACAAACACAGTCTTGCCGTTGAGGTCGCTGCCATTCATGTCCTCCACAGCCTTTGGACGAGATCATAATTACCTGAGGTAAATACCAATAAAGACTTGGTGCATTTCCGTGGGGCCAAAGTACCTTGTTAGCGTCCTCGTGATTCTCGTAACTAACGAATCCAAAGCCTCTGGATTTGCCGGTCGGGTCACTCATCACCTTCACGCTGAGTGTTTTACCTGCAGAGGTTAAAGGTCAGATGAGTGGATGTAAGAAAGCAGAACTAGACCACATACAAGTTTGGAGTAATACCCATTCATCTAGTCCCACTTTACCATATTTGTCAAAAAGCTCCTTCAGCTGGTCATCGTTCATCTCATCTCCAAAGTTCTTAATGTAGACATTGGTAAACTCCTTGGCTTTGGCACCGAGTTCAGCCTCCCGTTCCTTGCGAGATTTGAAACGTCCCACAAACCTGAGGATGGAGGAAGAGCAGCAAAGCGCACTCTTGTAAAACATTCCTGACAGAAATGAGAAACAAACTAGGATCCTTTTTCCGATCTAAAAACACTTGATCCGGGAGATGACGACCTGACCACGCAAGCACGATCAGTAAAAGAGAGCACAGGGACAACATCCACAAAACAAATTCACAGCTATGTCATCATGTCACTCTTCATTCCTGGTTCAAACAATCAAAAAGACATCCAACTGCGGTTAATATCACCAGAGGCAGGCAGATATGTCGGCATGCTAGACATCACAGTGAGAACCATCTTAATTCTTGGTCCAAAACTTGATGAGGAGGTGGATGGAGGATGGAGGAACAGAGTCTCACAGTACAAAGTAAAGCTGAGGAGGACCAAATTATCTTATATACCTTGCTATGACGACCTCTCCCCTTCCGCCATCCAGTATTGCATTCCTGCATTCGATCCATCACTAAAAACACACAAGCGTGGTCATACACACACACACACACATACATACAAACAAACACTCCAAGACGGGTGACCGGCGAGTGGACAAATGAGGTGTAAGAGCTTTTAGTGTGTTATCTATCAGATCAGAGGTTATCTTCATACTGGCGGGAGTGAGAGATGAGTTTATTAGTCCGATTATTCACACACACACACAAACTCACCAACTGAAAAAAGATACCAAAAGTCACTTCACTCAATACGTGTAGAACAAACGAGTCAGGTTTATACACAAAAAAACACATATAAGCTATTACTGCACTATTTTCACCGTAAGCTCAATAAGTACTGCACCCTCTACAGCTGGACTTTCAACGTCATCATAACTTTGAAGTAGCCTACTGTTACAATCAATTTAAAGTTCAAACTAAATTCTTTAATATACTATCGACAATGAACGCCACTTTGACCCCAGATCCTAGATGGCCGGACACTCACACCTTGCGGTCATTCAGAAGCATGCCATTCATCTTCTCAATGGCACGATCAGCAGCATCCTGGGTCTCAAAGTGGACAAAAGCGTAGCCCTTGGAGCCATTTTCATCACACACCACCTGGAGTAGAGGAAGACATTTGGGTAAAAGTTCATCCAGAAGAGAGGCATCATGACGGTCGCAGGCAGTTGTTTAAACTTTAAAGCAATAGTTCAAGATTTTGGGAAACATGCTTGTTCGCTTTCTTGCTGAGGGTGAGATGAGAAGATCAATACCACTCTCAAATCTCTCCACTATATTTGAAGCTGCAGCCAGTTAGCCTAGCTTAGCATAAAGACCATAAACAGTGGGAAACAGCAAGCTTGGCTCTGTACAAACAAACATGTTCAATCGTGTTTGTTTAATCCATATAAAAAACAAAGTTTTAAAAGGGTTACTTGCCAGTTTTACACTTCAGTTTTGAAGTTCATTAGTGAGCTTTAGAGTATGGGTAGGAGTATTTTGTCACCTTTGTGTAGAGCCAGGCTAGCCGTTTCCCCCGGTGTCCCGTCCAAGCTGAGCTAACCAGCTGCTAGCTGTCGCTTCATATTCAAACTGTCAGAGTGGTATCGTTCTTCTAAGCTAACTTTCTGCAAGACGCGAATACATGTGTTTCCCAAAATGTAGAAGCATTGCTGGAGAGATGGTGTATGAGTTTACATGAGAATAAGAATATTATTCAAACTTGTAGTCTAATTTAAGCACAAATTGTGAGAAATCGGTGAGGAACAGTTTTCCACAAAAGTGGGAATATATACAGCATAAAAAGAAACTGCCCTTTCTTTTATGCACCTCAGTCACATTTATGCCAGTTATACCTTGCAGGAGAGGATGTTGCCAAAGGCAGAGAAGGTGTCGTACAGGGCTTTGTTGTCAATGGACTTGTCAAGGTTCTTGATGAACACGTTGCCCACTCCAGACTTCCTGAGGGAGGGGTCTCTTTGGGACCACATGATTCTGATTGGCTTCCCTTTCACCACGTCAAAGTTCATGGTGTCCAGGGCTCTCTCAGCTGGAGGGAGGGAGGACAGAGAGGTAGAGGGAAAGGTCATGGCTGGTCGTTTGTATGGAGCCATGAGTATGAAAACACATCAGTCACTTGTATTTATACCACATAACATGCTTCCATCTATCATGGACACGAATCAGGCATTGTGGTGCGTTAATGCAGAAGTCCCTTTAAACCACAAACACAGCATTGCCTAAATAACATCCCCAGAGAAATAACATGAATCTATACGGTGATTATGTATATGTGCATTAGTCTTAGTCCTATTGTCCTCCTGTGCAGTGTGAGCTAAAATGGAGAATCCCTGCTGCCAGCCCATTAACAAGGCCCATGTAATATGGTTAAGATACTGCAGTAGACCATGTGGCAGATGAGCAGCTGGGACAAGTGTGAGGGACAGCTGCAGTGGGCAAGCTGAGAGCACATGTCCCCCTTCTCTAACTCGCCACATGCTGCTGGGCCACGTCCCACCTAGGCCAGTGGCAGTAGCAGTGCAGAGGGCCCTCAGATAACAAAATGGGCTTAAAATGTGGTATTTAAGCAGCAATATGTTTCATTTGATCAAATCATTATGTCTTATTTGAACCAAATGTAATCACCAAGGTTCAATATATACCATTTCTCTCTCTCAGCTATGCTCTAACTCTCATATAGGCTCTCATGTCCATGTGGGCACACATGCCAAAACATCCTTTTGTTCAGTCACTCCACAGTAACAGACACACACACACACACACACAGGCCAGGCTTTCCAGCTAAAAGTGTCTGGTAAACAAAACGGAGCTGCCTTGCGTCTGCTGGCATCAGCAGTTTGGCTTGCAATTGTACTTTACAGCTCGTGTGCTCAGAGAAGGTGTGTGACCGCTGTCAAACATGTGGTCTTCTGGAAGGTTCAGAGTGGACATCGTAGTTTCAAAAAGGCCAAAGTGATCTATGTAATGCATTATCAATATCTCAAGTGAAGCCATCAGGTAAAATGTTGATGGCGTTGAATTACTCGTCGTTATTAACCATTTCTGTCATGTTAAGAGCTTAAAAGCATTACGGCCAGGCAGATTTTGGGCCACTCAGAAAGATGTTCTATATTTAGAGAGGGGTCCTGGGAGGTATGTGCTGGCATGGAGTGTGAGTAGAGCAATCTCTACCATTGATGGGGAAGAGACACTCAACAAGAATGTTCAGATGAGCAACATTAGGTCTTGTGAGTGATTACACATACAGCCGAGACATGAAGAAATCCAACGGAGGTTTGCAAACAACCTGGATTGCTGTTTAACTCTGCATTATATCAGATGTACTGACCAGTTATAATTACTGGTAGCAAGCTATCGCCCCACAGGCACATAAGGCCCCATTTAAATCCCCAAATCCCCCCCCCCCCCCCCCCCCCAATGTCTACACTTCCAATGACATATGGTATCTTCTCACTTGTGGCCCTATTCAAGTGAGTGACACCTACTCCCTTGATTTGGCCAGTTGTAACCTGCCTTTACTCCAGCTTTTGTTGACCAACTCACACAGAGAGAAATTGTGACAGGTGTTTAACGTTGACACAAGAGGCAAAGAAGTCCACGCAATGTAAACAGTACCGCGGCGCCTCCAAAGACAACCACAACACCTGCTACTGTTGCTCAATGCTTTGATGGCATTCCAGTAGATTAACAGACACACATTTTAGGTGGTTAAGATATTACAGGTAAACCAACTGTGTGACTCAGATAATTCCTAACAAGTTAAAAAAAGTGAAGCTGGGATTAAATCCAGACAGAGGATCAAGTCTTTGATATTAATGCAGACAATACACGAGACATAATAAAGCGGTCAGTGCAAGGGGGTTATTGTTCAGCTGTGCTTGTCCCTTCTATTGCTGTCAGTGAGGACAATGGGAATTAGTTTTATTCTGTGGCCCTTTAAATAGGAGACATGGGTCATTTTGGGCAGAATAAGTGAGGTCTGCAAATATTTTATTTCCAAATGATGGGCATGAGATGATTGTTCAATATGCATGTGTGTGAGGGCTTTAACTCTGGCAGTGACATGCAGTTAAAGCAGGAGTGATGAGTATAGAACAACTGGGTCATGCTTATATGGGGCAAAAATGAGTCCTCCAACCAGTCTGGGGAACCGCTCGTCTTAGACTGTATAAATATATTTTAGTTCAGTTAAAGTCCTGTGCTTTTTATTCATCGCCAGTGTGTCCCGGATTCTGCATTTGGTTATGCAGACTGTTTCACGCCTGACATTGAAAGCATACGGTGACATTGTCGATATGTGAAGGATGCACGCTTTCTGCGCCTCACATCCCCGCATGCTGCAAGCAGCTAATATGCTCAAACTGCACGGTGATCACTTGCCAGGTTTCTTTTCTTACCGTCAGCGGGTTGAGAGAAGTTCACATAAGCGTATCCGAGGGATCGCCGGGTGATCATGTCACGGCATACCCGAATGGAGAGCACCGGTCCGGCTGGGCTGAATTTCTCATACAGCATAGCCTCCGTGATATCGGGGTGCAGGTCGCCAACGTAGAGGGAAGCCATCGGATAACTCCCGGTCGCTTCGTTCATAGCTCGGGGTTCACAATAGAAATTAGTTCCAGGCTTCGCTCAAAAAAACTCCAGGGAAAAAAAAAACCAGTATGAGCTGTACTCCGAGTCCGAAACTGCGCTTCAATTCTCCCAACTAATAAAAAGACAACTGGCTCAGTGGTCCAGCTTGATGAGGAAAAAGGTCAAACTTGTAAAATCACGATATAAATGATCTATTCTGAAGTAGTTATTCCTTTGGTAGAGGCCAACTTCGGATAAAGCCCGAGACCTCCCGTTTCTAGTATTTTTGTAAATTAATATTTTGCTTTTTTTTTTAGTAAACGTTTATTTTTCTTTAAGTAAATGTTCTTGTTTTTATTAAGATTTTGTTGCTTTTATATTTTTTATATTATTTTTATTTTAAGTTTTTCAAGAACGGTGAGTTAGACACCCACGGTTGTTTTGTGGCCAAGGAAAGAGACTGCGTTGGGGAACTCGTGGGCACTTTATAGAGAGTGGCAGTGCGGAGGAAATAGTGACCAGGGTCACACATGATAGAAAAAAAAAAAGCACGACTGAGCATGCGTTGTAAAAGGGAGAGCGCGCACTGTACAGTCCTAACTGCAGAGCCCAGCGCCCCACAGCGACATATGGGTGGGAATACAAAAGGCTCTCACACACGTCCTGCGGTCTTTTTTTTTTTTTTAGACATTAAAAAGACAAAAAGTGGAAAAATATGCTGTCCTTTTATTTCTTAATACATGCATTCATTTAAGTTACATTATAGAATATTCTTATTAAGATGCAGTTATTCTGCTTTGTCCATCCCCCTGAGGATAAGAGATGGAGACATACAAATTAGTCAAAGCCACAAGCATAGAACATACTGCCATTGCACAATTAGTTACCTCAGCAAATCCAAGAAAGTTGAGTACAACCCTCTCCGTCTGGGCTCCCGTTTTCTTTGAATCCCATCCAGCCAAAGTCTTCTCACACCTTTACCCTCTTGTTGTCGCAGCGCTTCTTCCTCATAACTCAGCGTCTCTGATCCATCCGCACCTTTGGAAAACTGGATTTTTGAGCGAACTATTGGTTGGGCATCATTTGCTTCTTCTTGGGGCATCCCTGCCAGCTCACCTCTCATTTTGCTACAATCATTCTGGTTTAGGACATTTGCATTCATGCGAGTCGTCAGCGGGATGTCCACATCTTGTTGGATGTCAGACATGCCAGATCTTCCGAAACGCCTTTTTCTTTGAGATTCCTCTGCAAAAGCTGCCTTTACAATTTGTTGAGGAATTGCCAATCCATCAATCAGTGTAAGAGAATTCGAATTCAAATCCCACACATGACCATCACTTCCTAGATCATTTGAACTTTGATCTATGACAACGTTTGTGGGCGTATGCAGAAGAGGCTCCTGATCTGCGGTTGAAGGTTGAAGCTCATTTGACATGGTGTCACTTGTCTGCAACTTCAATGTCAAGTTGTCTTCAGACTCAGAATGGATCTTCTCACCGTGCTCAGTATCTCGCACCTGTCCAGGTAGCCAAAGGGTCAGTCTGGCAACTGGGTCCGGACTCACAACCACCACACCCTGAGGGGGTCCGAATGCAGAGTTATCAGAAATAATTGTGTCCTCAGTCACTGCACGATCAGACGCCATGGGGTCTGCAACAGGAGCACTGGAGGTTTCCTGCGGTTCAGAGGGAAGCGTCGCAATAGGTTTGTCCATAATGATGAAGGGGCCGGTGCTGACGATAGCCTTGGCACCTGAAACGACACGCTAGGTCAGTCACTGTTGAGTAAAGAGACCAGAAATAGACCAAGTCCATTTAGTGTTGCACCTTTTGACCAAAAACAAAAGCACTGACCTTCAGGAAGGTTCTTGACCGACAGACCTTTACACTTTGACATACAGCACTCGCACACTTCTGCATTTCCACTAAGGTCCTCCCATCTGAAAGAGAGGGGAAGAAAAAATTAATCTCATTAAGTCATGAAAAGGTCACAAAATACATGTGATGCATGTAGAAATACCTTGACTGGATCATGTTGTAGTTGCAGGATTTAGAACCAAAGTTGATACCCTGGTCTGAGATAACGACACTACAGTGGATGTAAAGCTTCAGAAGAGAGAGAGATCACAAGGTCATACAGTTAACACAGCAGAAACATGTCAGAAAAAACAAACAAAAGATTGATCAATATTCACCTCAGAAAAGAGATAAGATGTGTCGAGAACAAAATTAACCACATCCGCTCTGTCGGAGGCCACAAATAGTGCAAAGGCATGACGGGAACCCAATCCGGCTGTGCACCTGGCAGAGAGCAAAGGCATCACAGGTAATTAGCTCACGGACAAACAACACAAATTATTTAGCTGACTGGCTGCTTACCCTTTATTCATTATGACTGCGTGCCTACGCCTAGTCTGAGGCTCAGGAGACGCAGAGACAAAACAGGACTGGATGAAAAGCTGCGGTCGCTCTGGCCTGGTTTTGGCAGAAACCTGGAGGTTGACAACCTGTCCTCTTTCGTAGATATTAGAGTCTGCAGTGCTGGTCCAGGATGCTGCAGGAACAACAAACCATTTGCAGTCGAACATTCGTGGCTACAAATTAAAGTGCTCTTAAAATCATATTACTCACGGTTCATGGCTTTGATGTTAAAGGTCTCGCCATTCTCAGGAAATGCCGTTGAGAAGTTTGGATATGGCCTGAAAAGACATGCATTCTCCTTCAGTATGGTTATTTGTGGGCACTTGCAAATAATATGGTAACTCAGTGGAAGCACCTTTTTGGGATGCAAGAGATGTGCACCGTGGGACGAGTTCCCCACCAGGTGGTGGGCGGTATTTTGAGATTCAAGTAGAGAGAGTTGGTAAACACCACCAAGCCATTCTGCATCTGGAAGAGAGCATCAAGACTGCTTTACGAAGCTGTGAAAATAAAAGTAACTATAGTAAAGAATGTGGTCAACTCACCACTGGTGTAGTGCCACACTCATCGAAACCGTAAGTGAAGACAAATTGGTTTGGTAGCTCCGTGTTGCTAAAGCAGCCATCACCAAACTGTATCTCCTCTCCAGTCAGTGACAGACCGTTGGAGCTCTTGTCAACCAGCAGAGTTAGCTTTGATTCATCACAAAACACTTCAACTCTGGGAACAATTGGGATGGGAGGTAATTCAGCGAGCACATGCAAGTTAGGGATCCAAGTCGGCCACGAGCTGAAGAGGGCGTCGGGTGGGGTGAAATCAAAATTTCTTTCAAAGGGAATAGGCATGAAGCCGTCAAAAAACCCAGGAACATCGTGGAAAAATGTGGCATCCTGCTTTTTTATTACTGACTGAGCAGCAATATGGTGTCCCAGAAGAAAGCAAAGTAACAGCTCCATCATCCCCATTGCAAAATTCAAAGTGGGCCAATCACTCTGATCACCTCCCTAGCCCAGGTGTGTCATTAATAAGGTGCAGCAGCAGGGGGGGGCAGGTGCTGGCAATCCAGCTAACGAGGCTGGCAGCCAATTATGCTGCTTTCGCAATGCTTTTTAAAATCTTATTTGTGTGATTAAATGTGAGGCGGGAAACATTTACAAGCTGTTATTAAGAAAAGCTAAAAATATGGAAAATGTGTATTTTGTTCATGTTCTTCCTGACTGCAAATATTTCAGATATCCGGGGTCTTTGTTGAGCTCTGACCGACAAGATCAATTGTATTAAATAGTCTAGTCTTCCCCATCTTAGAAGCGGTATTTACTTGAAGAAGAAAAAGGTCCAATTTAGCAATAACTTTGGTATGACTTTCTGATATTTTATGGTAGTGTGCTGATGCTATAATCCCATAGAATAAAATTTAGCACATAATACATTTCCTTTTTTTATATAATTCTATGTGGACCAGGTCACATTTACACATTCAAAGGACTCAAAGAACTAGATGATCAAGCTTAACTCTAGGGATACGTAGCACAGTGGTGGAAGAAGTACTGCATTTTTTACAGTAAAAGTAGCAATAGGCTACCACAGTGTAAAGATATACTCTGTTACAAGTCCTGCAAGTACAAAAGTATTAACATCAAAATACATTTAAAATGCCTAAATTAAAAGTAGGCTAATCATAGAATGGCTCAATTCAGAATACATTACTAGATTATAAATAGTTTTTCAAGAATAATATTAATGTGTACATCAGGTTAATGTTGCGTCTGGTAAAGTTGGAGCTGGTTTGAATTACTGTTTGTACTGCTGGGTAGCTTAATAGTAATCCTTATAATTTATTCCATTAACTTATTTTATGATTTTAAAAATGTCCTTTCAAGAACGGACAGAATGGACAGAGTTGCGTGTGTTTTTTAATCAGATAAATAACTTTCCCCTCCTCTCCTTGGAGAGTGAACGTGCTTTGGGGCGGAGCTTCCGCGCAGGTAGGCGGAAGGTAACGCCAGTGTGTGTGCAGGTGAGCGGCAGTGGAAGAAGACAACGACGCACCAAAAACGTAGTGTCAAAACGGCTGTCAGACATGACTTCTATACAACTTGTACACTAATATGATAAGAGGTTGACATGAAATCCACCATGGGGAATTTAGGTAAGTTGACTCTCGCCTGTGTTTCATGGAAGTGACAGAATATGTGTTGCGTGCGAAAGTTTCTTTAGGCGTGGTCTGCGCGGTCCCTAGCTGAGACGTAGTCAACAAAGGTTTTTTTCTGGTGTTTAGATGACCGAACGCAATGTGATATCTTATTTTTCCTGCTAGTTTTTTGGGGGGAGTTTCACCTAAATAAAAGTGAAACTTTGTGGGCAACCATTGCGTAGGCTTGCCTAGAATTCCTAATTGTTCCTAATTGCAGGCTGTTGTTGTAGTATTATAGCATGGGTCCCACAGTGTATCTCCTATCGTTACTATAGAACCTAAATAAAGTGTCCAACATCAAGCAGGATAGTAGTGTAATTATCAGAAAATATAATATCATATTGGGATGAAGGATACATTAAGTTTGATACAGTCACTACATGAAGGTTTAAATTCTATCAGTGTTTATGTTAGGGTATGTACATTACAGTAACAATATGTGATTATGTGCACTTGAATGGCAGCAAACATTAGACTAACAATATTATGACCAAAACACAGCGACCAGCATAAGGTTTGAATGAGACAGACCAGTAGCAGATGTGAGTTTCTTCCCTGACCCGTCAGGCCAGTTCAATGTGGTGGGTGGATGTTTAAAATACCCGAAGCTTTGTCCTGTGTGGTTCAGGAGGGGGTAGGCCGTTATGGGTGAGTGCTGCTTCACCTTTCCTCAGAGGAAGGAAAAAAAGACCCCGTCTCTGAATTTGTCGCCATAGCTGCAGCATTTTGCAGCACTGCAGGGGGTGAGATCTTCAACCATCTCTGCAGGGGTTGGGGATGATTGGAAGTGTTAAAAGTGTTGTCATGGTGTACTAACCGCTGGCCCGCTTTTTTTTTGCTCTGCTGAAACCACAAGCTCTCAATGTAGTGCAGTTACAGCTCGTTCTATATTTCAGATCACAGTGAATTAACTGATTTTGTCTTGTATACTCTGTTCCTGTCAACAACACTGACGATCACACAGCTGGTATTTACATACTCTAATATTTGATTGCAGTCAAATGCTTCAGTGTGATGATATGGACTGTCGTACACTTGTTGTAATGTTGTAATGAATAAGTTGTATATCTTGTTGGCAGAAGTCCCAATGCGCTCAACTAAATTCAGATTATGAAGTTGAAATAACTTATTTCTGCTTCCTCTAGGGGTATGCTGTGCCAACCTCAAGGACAACAAAGCCCTGATGAAGATGGGGCTGGGGCTGGTGCTGGTGGGCCATGTTAACTTCCTTCTTGGAGCGCTGGTGCACGGCGCTGTGCTCCGGCACATCAATGTGCACTCTCTGGCCCGGACCATGGTGTACGCCATCGCTAATGTCATTGCTATTGTAGCAGGCCTGGTGGTAAGTGGTGTCGAAAGACTCACTGTGTGCGCGAAGAACTTAAAAGCAAATTGATATTTAATAGCGGATATTGGTTTAAAAGAGTTTTTTATTAATATTGTATCATCTGTATCTGTGATGAGTGATCTGTCTTTTTTCTTGTGCCCCTTAGGGAATAATTGGTGGAATAACTGCCATTGTCCTGTCCAAAAACAAGAGGAACAGGATCCTGGTAAATACTGCTCACCCTCTCTTTGGCAAAGCTTCTCCCTCCTCCATTCAGCACTCACATCCGTCATTTGCTGGCTCTTGTTAGAACCTGCCCTCTGTTTTTGAGTGAGTGCATGTGTGTCAACATACAGAAGATGACACCTATATGAATACATGCAGATATGAAATTCATTCAAATATTGGACGTCGGTCCTCAGATTGTGGACTGGCTGGGATCTCTACTCCATGTTCATAGAGCTTCTCTTTTACATCTACTTGACATTGAAAAGCATGTTATTTGTTGTGAGGAAAAGTGTCTTTTACACACTAGATCCAGTGTGTAACTAGTGTAACTAACATACTCGTGTTGTGTCGTCTTTGCAGCAGTGGGTCCTTCTGGTCTTCAGCTTCGCGGCAGGTCTCTTGTCGGTCGCCTCCACCCTGAGCGTGTCAGTTTCAATGGTGGAAGCCATCATTAACAAAGGACGGGGCCTGCTAACACACTGCACGTTTTCTGGCGAGGATCACGGCTCTTCCAGCATCACGTTCGAATGCCCCTTCGACCCCACCCGGATCTATGTAAGTTGAATATAAATATTTGTCCATCAGCACTTTTTATATTGACTTGAATTGCTGCAAAATGAAAGGGAAGTGTTTATTGATCAGAGGCCTGTGCCGTCATCTTTTTTTTATTTTATTTTTTTGTCAACCAGGGCACCACAATCATTCTGTGGGTGCCTCTCATCTTCATGTCGCTGGTGGAAATGGTGTTTTCCTTCCGCTGCTTTGCTGCCTGTACTTCATTCCTCTACCTCTGTCCGTGCAGGAGGCGGCCGACCCGGGGCAGGAGAGTAAGTTGCTGTCAGATCACTGACTCTGTTGACAGTGCTAGATAAACCTAGGCCTGCATTATTTGTCACAGGCAGATGTTACGTCATCTCACTGTGTCACGTATAGTAAGTCATTTCAGTCAAGACAGTTGCCTTTTTTGAATACATGTAAATGGGGCAGGGAAGTGTAACATTCAGTCGACACCGTGAATTTTTAAAAACCTTCAAAACAGAACTGAAAAATCCATACAGTGCAAGGGACAAATACTGTATTGTAAACTTGATTTACTAAAGGAGAAGTGCATATATTTACAAAAGATATCAGCACTTTCCTGCCTGATGACATTTTTATTCAGAATCGCGTACTGTTTGGGGTTACACCTGAATCTCTTTGAAACAAGAAACAAAATAGCCTATTATACTATTAAGTAACGCTTACGTTCATTTATTGCATCATACCAACTATTTTTACAAGGCTTAGTTAAAAAAATCATTTTAATCAAGTCACAGTTCTAACAGTAAACTGACATGTCTTCATTATACCTACAAATGGCACGGTGACTGTGATTTAATTGAATACAAATAGAAGCCAGTGGTCTAGACCTGCTGACAAGGCAAACCTAAACAGAGCAGCGTGGGAACTGTGTCCCTCATCTCATGATCACATGGTTTGATCTGTGGTTGAGGGTTGGCTTGAAGTTAACTGAAAAAAGCACACATCAGTACTCAGTTGATGTTATCATTGGATTTATCAACCCCTGAACCTCACTAATACATATAGAAAATAAAATGTACTCGTGCACGAATGGTTATGTTCTAAGAACATTGTAATAACATAATATAAATTAACTTTACTTTTCGGTCTGAGAAACACTTCACAATGTTGTCTGGACTGATGTTTGACCAGCCTTATAAACTGACCGCTTTGTGGTCAGATGTTTAACCTTAAACATGTTGAATCAATGTGTCAAATATGAAAATTGCAAACAGTGTCTGTATTCAATAAGTCCTTTCATTCTTGTCGAATGTGATTTTCTTGTTACCTTTTCTAATACTATTGATTTATGTGAGGTAGCTTCTCTTAAATTGAATTCATGTTAGTTTCAGGTGCGTGGCCAGGGAGCTGTTGAAACTCCGTCGTTGCCTCCAGAACGGGATCTAGAGAGCGATGCTGCAGTGGAGCCTGCAGAGCAGGATGAACTGCTGGACGACTCTGCAGTGGAGCAGAGTGCATGGCTCTGAACCAGCTAAACCTAATGATAGGTTGCAAACTGCTTGTCCTGACTGGAGGACATGAAACATCTGAAGGTTTTATATTGAGCGCGTCTGTTACAGAGTAAATGTCTGAAGAAGACATTTATTGGACTTGAAGTCAGCAATGGCATTTTATTTCTGATAAAATACTGCAGTTGGTTTGGTTTTAAAATATGAGGTATTGTTTGTATGTATTGGGTGTTGTCTTGAAAATAAATACAGAACACTGTCACCTGTATCTTGAATTTGAAAGACATTAAATGTAGCAGAGTCAATCATTTTATCAGACCAGACTTAACACTTTATAAACGATCTTATTTTGAAAGAATGTAACAAAACAATGTAACTTTTCAGGGCAGTTTTTATTGGTGTAAAAAAGTGTTCAATGCACACTGGGGTCTGTCAGATTTAAATGACACTTTTCAGAATACAAATATATACAACAAATTAATTCTGTACTCTGGATATTTAAGTCCAAATTTAAGTGGAATCTAAGCCTGACACCAGCAATTATGCGACAGGACCCAAACTATTTTTATATTTTGTGGCAGGAGTCCGAAAAAGATGAAGATGTCAATGTTTAAAAGGACACATACTAAATTACGACCTAAAATATAGAACTGTAATTTCACTTGCCTTGTGCCATGTAAAAAAAGCTATTCAGGCATACACAACCCTCTTAACCCCTCTTGGTGACCGTAGCAGACAAAAGCAGTGACACAAATGTATTACAGAAAAGGATCTATTGTATAAACATGCTTCAACTGCATTTTTTAAAGACACATGACATAACAGAGTAGCCAAAAATATCTATGATTTAAATAAATTAAATCCATCAGATATATAAAAGCATACATGTACTAAGCCATTTTTACAGTTACGTCACAAGGGAAAAGCAAAAGTCATAGAATAAAAAGATTAATAAAAAATGAGAAAGCATACAAAAAAACAATACTCAGTTTGACCTCAGTCCATAAACAGGTAAGGTTGAAAAGGTGTCCTAGAAAACGTTTGGATCCCCATCCCATTCTGAGGGGGTGGGGTCTCATTACAAAGATATAGTTCTTCACGGACTTCGACAGCAGCAGCCTGGAAAGATGTTTTATTCAAAACAATCTCGCTTTGAGATGTGTTCTGATCCGTTGCCTTGGCATCAATGGCTGCTGAGGACCTCAAGGTGTCTTGGACTCCTCTTTTGGCCTAAAAGGACCCAGAGAAAGGAAACGATCAACATACCCAGTAAGCCACTTCCTGAACAACATGGTCAATAAGTGTGTGCACTGCTTTCTCACTTTGAGGTGTCCATTTTCTCCTCCTCTGGCACCTTCTCTTCTTCTTTTACTTCTATAGAGGAAAAACAAATTCATAGTAATAATATTATAGGATGATCCGACTTAAAATGTTAACTCATAGGATATACGCATCTCTTTAAATAACAAAATGAGATGAAGAGGGGGAGGGCAAATGTAAGAAAAAATAAATGTATAAATACCTTTTGTTTCCTCTTCAGCTTTCTTCTCCTTTTCTTCTACCTCTTTCTCTCCTTCGGTTTTGGCTCGCTTGGCTTTCTTGAAGCTGGCTGCGTTTCTGCGGCCTCCCTCGCCTTCATCCTCTGAGTCGGAGAACTCCTCCTCACAGGCTATCCTCTTGTCATGAGCACGGACTGAACATTGACAGCGGGGAAGGGTCGAATCAGAACATGGAACACTACCGTTTCAACTGGTTAACTGCCAGATTCATTTAGGACTATGTGAGAGGTTCTTACTGGAGATGCGTTTGTTGGGGTCCTCCTCCTCCTCATCACCACTGTCCTCCTGCACAGCGTCCTCGGGGATGGCCTGCATTTGGACTCCCGGGGCGTGGGGCAGCATGCGCAAGTTCTCAAACAAGCGCTGCCTAGAGGACAGAAAGCAGGTTCAACACACAGACCACTACACAAACCGTTACCTATGATGTAGACAAGTTCTCAACTTTTTCACAACTCAAGTTAAAAAAAAACAATAATAACAGAATGGCAGTTTGATGCACTCACTTGATCTTCTCCAGGTAGTCATTCGTGTTCTGATTGGTCATGTTAGAGGGGCTGATGTGCAGCTTGAAGTCTGGTCCGAAGTACTCAAAGTAGTCGTTGTATGGGAGCTCTGTCAAGTTGAGTTCACATTTTGTGTCATAAGTTAATGACTATGAAGTTATTTTACTGTTTGTATGAGCCTACTCAAAATTCTTCAAGACTATTTTCACCTGCAGGGCAACTAATGCTACTTAAATATTTTCTGGTTTAACGATCAAAGGATCTGACAACTGACTTCAATAATTCATCAATATTGAATTATCTCCAATACACTGTATAATGTTGGTTTACTGATCACCACCACAGAGAAATAGTTTCTCACAATAAAAACCAGACAAACTGATCTCAGTGCAGCATGGGCATAAAAGACTCACCGTTGGGGATGGCGGTATCAAGGGCCACAGCAGTCTCGTATGTCCAACAGCGTGCCACATTACGGATGGTGTAGCCTCCTCCGCCCAGCATTAGCAGTGGCAGGTTGAAACTCTTCATGTACTCCACACACTTGGCATGGCCTGAGCACAGCACAGCAATCAAGACAGCTGCAGACCACTTTGCTTTAAGTGTCATCAGGAGAGAGATGTTTCAAATTACCTTTAATGGTGAGGTTAAAGCAGCCGAGCCTGTCTCCTGACAGAGAATCGGCGCCACACTGCAAAACCACTGCGCTGGGTTGGTACATCTCCATCACCTTGGCCATGATCTACACAAACAACAACATCCACTCTCTCAAATTGCTGCTGTCCACCAACTATTAAAACGCCACAATCAACAAGTCTTTGTTTACTTACGGGTCTGAATATGGCTTCATACGACTCGTCGTCAATCCCATCCCTCAGTGGGTAATTCACAGCGTAGTATTTACCCTTACCAGCACCAATGTCCTGCAGAGAACAAGGCAAATGTCAACTCACCGTATGACTACGATGACAACGTGAATGGTCTGTTAAATTATTTCCAGGCTCACCCTCAGGTCGCCCGTGCCGGGGAAGTACTCCCCATACTTGTGGAAGGACACAGTCATGACACGGTCTGTGGTGTAGAAGGCCTCCTCCACACCGTCTCCATGATGGATGTCAATATCTATGTACAGGACTCTCTGGTGGTATCTGGAAAGACGGAAAAGGGTTCACTTAAGTCCTAAAACTTTTGATCTAGTCTATGAGAAAAACTCTTTGCCGCCTTTGGAAGTATTCAAAATGATATATTTAACATTCTTTCTGAAAACGAATGTCCCCGTTTAGGAGAACGACTGGACCCTAAACTCATCATCAGTTCCCAAAACAGATATTTTGATCACCCACGTGTGCAAAACAAAGCTGTACTTGAGTGGCTATGACAGGGCTTTTGTACTCACTTCAGTAACTCCAGAATAGCGAGTACGATGTCGTTGACGTAGCAAAACCCAGAGGCCTCAGACTTCTTGGCGTGATGCAGGCCTCCGGCCCAGTTGATAGCAATGTCCGTCTGCTGCTTGTTCAACTTCACCGCACCGGCTGAAGCACAGAGAAGAATTAGCAGCCTGCTTGTACTGAATTGAACAGATTACTGGGGCAGCATGTCACCGTTTGAGCAGTATTTAAAAAGAGACTTACCAACGGAGCCCCCTCCTGAGAGCTGGCAGAACTCAAATAAACCATCAAACACGGGACAGTCCTCTCCCACATTAACTGCAGAAGCAGACAAACAGTTAGTTTAATAAACACGAAAACGACATTCTATGACAGCAAACTACACCTCGGACCAAACTTACATCTCTGCATTTGTTTGCTGTACTCCGACATGTTGTCCGGTCGAATTGAACGCAGGAACTTGATGTAGTCGTCGCTGTGATACTTGGTCATCTCTTCTCCGCTGGCTTTGTGTGGACGCTGAAACACAAGAGGACAAGTCAGTTCCTGGGGCCCAACGAGACGAGCTAGTGAGGTCCAGAAATGTGACCGAGGAGCACAGTTACTGTAATATAACATACGTATATCTCCATCTTTCTGTAGAGGCCATAGTTGAGCAACAGGTTGTGTGTCATGCGGATTCGGTGGGGCTTCATGGGGTGCCCCTGGCCATAGTAATAATTTCCAACATCACCTGGGAAGAAAAGAAAAAAAACACACCACGCTGAATTATTAGTTTATTTCACATGCAAAAGTTGAACAAATGTATACGTGAAGTAGACGGTAAACACTGAACATGATAACTTCCTCAATGGGTCGTGATGGTCTCCGACAATACCATCATACACGTCGGTAAAGATCCTAACTCCAAAACGAGTCAAATTGCTTCCACGAAACTACACAAAGTGCCCAGCTACACTTCCACGGTGGCGCTTTGTTACCAACATCGATTCATGTTGAAAACATGAATCCTGCGCCGAACTCCCTCGCATTTTGAAGGCAGCAAGACGAGCCATTTTAATGCGAGCTTGGTGTGAGCGTTAATTGCGGCGACAATGAAGTACTGATATCCCCCATTGTTAGCTCTTTAGCTAGTGACCTTAAGTAATCCAGCTAAAAAAACTACCATCCGGTATGTAAACGGCTTGGAAATACATTTCGAGGGAAACCCGTGCATTCGGGGAACCCGAGCAAATACTACCGGGGCATTAATACGCTGTGTGGGTTTAGCGACGCTGATAGACGGAGATGATGGAAGCCGCCTGCTACTCAAGCTAGCTCGGTTAGCTAACGTGCCTGGTTAGCAAGAGGTGGAATAAACGGCAACCTTTGTTGGCGCGAAGTGGCGGATTTCAATCATCCGCGCGGCCGCTTGCTACAGTTTAAGCACACGAGTACTCACCATCATAGTAGTAGCAAACTTTTTTCTTTGTTCCTTGGGAAGTAAGCGCCATTTTAGTGCTTTTTGGCTGGCTTTCACCGCACACACTGCAGGAGACAACAGCGACGAGAGGCGGATAGTTTGTATCACGTCCAATCAATGGGAAGTAATGTCAGCTGCGTTCAACAGGGGGCGACAGAGTGCTCCCCCTCTCTGTGTGCGGTTACTCGTGTTGGAGTTCTTTGACTCTATTTAACAGTTTGCACTGCCTGCTCAGCGGTGGTGGTCTTGTGGAAAACATTACGTAGACCCCCTCCTCCTTATTAAAAGTAGCAGTGCCACAATGCAAAAAACCCCATTACAAGTGCAGAAGTAGTCAAATGTACTTAAAGTAGGACTGCTTCCTCATCATGCAGCAGAATGGCTCCTGTAGTATTACATTCATTTATGTGATATTTTGAGATTATCATAATTGATGCATGGATGTGTATGCAGCTTTTTAATAATGCAGCTGGTCCAGGAGGAGCTATTATTTTTAGCCTACTTTATATATGCCTACTTGTGTTTGTTTAATCTATAGCAATGCATCATATCTAATACGTTTGTATGCCTCTCAAAAGTAGGGTGGAATGGAAAAGTAAAAATATGGACGTACTGATGAACAGAACATGTACTTGAAAATTTGACATAACTACAGTTCTGTGCTGAGCAACTGCACCTAGTAACATTTCATCACTGCTGCTCAATATCATTGAAAGACTACGTGCATGATTATAAATACATATTTTGAGGGGCTTACTGATATTTATTGGTATATCTGGAGGGAAATGTTGCCATCAGCACACAGGATCAAAACTGTCCAGAATTCAGTATAATTGAATTTAATACATTTACATAACAAATCATCTGAGCATTTATGTATTTTTACGAAACATATCAGCAACATTTATCAAGCTGCAGAGGTAAAACACAGGTGAAGCACTTTGACGGTATTTACATCTGTATAATGAGCACCGGCAGAGCAGCTACTTATTCAGCGACATCAGGCAGTTCAGGATGCATGGCGATCACTCTCCTTCCTCTTCTTGTCTCTGCCTGTGATCCAGCTGTTACAGGAGTTTCCAAGGTTCACAGTTCCCCATGAGATTGTATCTAAAAGGCCACTTCAAAATAGGTTTGGTGCAGAAACAAAGTCATCTTATTTGGCATCTCGGTTTCTACCATATCAATATAAAGGCATATACTCTTCAAAAACAAACAAAACAAAATCCCAGCATCCATTTTTACAGTCTTCGCCTGTTTAGTTTGAGTACATTTATTGTCTTTCTGTCGCCCAATCAGGGCTATTCCTGGTACTGCCTCTCTGTGGCAGTGAGGAAATCCTCCAGAACGCTCCTCAGGTACTCGAAGGTGGGCCTGTCCTCTGGGTTTTCCCTCCAGCACATATTCATGACGTTATGAAGTCCATCTGGACAGTTTTCCGGCTTCGGCATTCTGTAGCCCCGCTCCAGGTTCTGGATTACCTCTGGGTTGGACATACCTGAACAACAGGTGAAATGTAGGAGATTATGGATATGCTGCTGTTTTCAGCAGTTATATAATCTATGCTAGAATTGTAATTTGATGATTTTATAAAATGATACTGTGATGGACAGGTATGAGTACAGTGCATGAGTATTTACCAGGGTAAGGTATGCGTCCATATGTCACTATTTCTGTCAGGAGGATCCCAAATGACCACACATCCGATTTTATGGAAAAGGTGCCATAGTTTATAGCCTCTGGGGCGGTCCATTTGATGGGGAACTTTGCACCTAACACACGAAGAAACTTTATTTTTCAAAACAAGCATGAACACCTTGTGATTGCATTTAAAGTTATTACTTCCCATGTCAAATGCACTCAAACTGAAGTCTTATAATAAAACAAATAATACTTAAAAGACACATTATATAGCCTGAAAATGAGGTTCAACAGGCTCAAACGAACATGTGATTGTAAGGGATTTCAACAAGGTCTCGTTACCCTCTCTTGCTGTGTATTCATTGTCCTCGATCAGCCTTGCCAGTCCAAAGTCAGCAATCTTACAGATGAGTTCATTAGACACCAGAATATTGGCTGCTCTCAGGTCTCGATGAATGTAATTTTTCTCCTCGATAAAAGCCATGCCATCAGCCACCTGCAGGGGGCAGCACATCATGAGACAAGCCCTATGACCGTATGTTCAGTGTGAAGGGACCTGTGTATGTTTTCATATTGTGCAATATTCATGTATGTTGGACAGATGAACTGGTTTGGTGAACTCCCAAACCAGGGAGTTTACCACTTCCCCAGGTCAGTTCCTTTCCTTACACCCTTTACCTCCGTACTCCACCCAGGTACACAGCTGCGCCTGCTCTACTTCCTGATATGAAAAGCTGCAGTCCTGCCTTTACCTCAGCCTACTGCAGACTGGCTGATTATTCCAGTGACTGTGGGTTTGTGACTCAATCAAATACTACATGAGTCATTTCTACATTGGCAGACCTCAGAGGGAATTTGATACTTCACCTAATGCAATAAGCAGTGTGTGAGGGATCTAAAGATTTCTACAGAACTCACAACCCACAGTTGATACGCATCTGTGTCTTTTATGTCTGTGTGTGTTTGTTTGTTTATCTAACTCTCTACGTTTTTCTGGGTCAGCGGTGTATATTTCAGACACAAGAATCTATCACATAGGTGCGAAGGGCCCCAGGGGGTCTTGTCAGAAACGTGAGATGTACGTATGTCTGAGTATTTCATAAACGTCGACTGTCGTCATGACTCCACTCTCAGGCAACTCACCGCCTCTTTACTCTCTGTTTGATTGTGGTATGACTCAATATGAAACTTTAAACCATTACTTTGCATTCATTGAATTATATATAGCTTTACTCTGCTATAAGTACAGTACATCACTTGATGAAGTTGGAGTTACTTGCTTAGGGCTTTAACCGCAAATGCTATCTGTGCATGATGATTAGCTTGAAAGCATCTTTCGGTAAAATATGTTCACCACAAAGCTCTGTGTAAACCCCTACCTTTCTGCGCCAAGCTCTGAGGCGTCAGAGAAATTGCCTACTCCGGCTGAAGAATCTCTTGTCTTGTTAGACTTTGAAATTGCAGTCTGTCTTCCTGTGGTTGTGTTTTCCATTCCCACACCCACAATACATGTAGGCCTAAGTCAAAGTTCCTTTCCTGGCATGTAACATTTCGAGAAGTAGATGTGGGCATGGTTATGCTTCTAGAGCTAGATAAGAGGACTGATATCCTCATATCTTTACGTTAAAATAGAAGCTAAAGCTTAGCTTAGCAAAAAGATTGGAAACAGGGGGGAAAAGCCGAGGGTAAAAATAAACCTGCCTACAAGCAATTAAAGCTCACTAAACTATCCAGATATTACATGTTAAGTAGTGAGCTTTAGGTGGTAGGTGGAATTTGCTACCTTTGCTACCTGTATCCAGTCTTTGTGCTAAGCTAAGCTAACTGTCACCTGGCTGTAGCTTCACATTGAACTAACTAACTAACTCAAGCAAGAACAAGTGTGTTTCCCAAAATGTTGAACTACCCCTTTAACTTGCAGTCCGACCTGCATGTCCAAACATCTGGCTTGACTGACAAGATGTCAGGCCTTTGTCAGGCTTTATATTATTCACAACATTAACTTTCATATGGGTGACAGTTCTCAATGGTTGTCACTTCGGCAGAGCTGTGACGGAGCATCTTACTGTACGTTGATGAAAGAGAAATGACAAATTGAGAGAAATTTTGCGGAAAATCCGCATAATGTACATTCAGTATCTGGTTTTGTCACCATGCCCTCATTTTTATAATTTTAACTGAGTCGGCACCGTGAGATACAAATAATTTTAGGGTGAATTTGTCTCCTATTCAGGCTGTTTGATGGTAACACAGTTCTACTTGTGCCAACATGTCTAGACCGAAGTTCATCACAATACACATGCACCTCTGCTCATACACCCATCCAGCTCTGTCGTTATTACAAGATTAGTGTTGTATGTAAGCCTCATTACAACAATGGCTAGTTAACGTCTATGAGGATCACGCTGAGAGAATAGGAAGGGATGAAAGGGAATCTGGTAAATGGAGTATGGAGATAAGAGCACACAAACATTGATAGTAAAAAAAAATGAGATGTCTTGCCTGAGCCGCCATGTCTATCAGAGTGTTCATGGGCACATTGCCTCCCTCCGTTGTTTTCAGGTAATCCACCAGGCTACCTGTAAAAACAACATTCAAGATTTTGCTGAACAATATGAATTTTTATTACAAATCATGACACAACAGGTAGTTGACTCTAGCAACCTATTTCTGCAAATGATGAACTACCTCCACCAGTACATCCTTGATATTACAGATGTATACAACTGTTTATTGTATTGTATTTGAAGGCGCTATGTAGGCCTACAGATGATTAAGCAACAAGTTTTAATATTAATTGGAAAACAAAAGTTAAGTCATGCTTTGTCCAGAAGATATTTTCCTCGGGTCCAAAAACATCATGATTCCCCACAGACACAAATAGACAGTTGGACCAGAAATAGCACTTGAAATCGGGGAACATAACATTGTGAGGAAGTACGCGGAGCATCTATCAAGTTGATGCATAGTTTCTGACAGCAGACTTTGTGTTGAGTTTGATTAGCAGAGAACAATACCTCTGCACACCAGCCAACCAAAGGAAATAAGAGGAATGACTGTGCCAGGAAAGAGGAGGCCTTTGCTCTTCTGCTTAAGTCCGGAAGCCTGCTTTTGAAGTCTGAGAGCCAGAGGAACGCTCTTTGTCAAGGTCACAAAGGGAAGTTGGAATGACACGCCTGTTATTTTCCATCTTTTTTTGCCTCCGATAATCATTTTTAAAAAAAGGACAAACTGAAAAGACGGGCTCTCAGAGCCATCCTTTTCTCTTGACAACAGAGGCGACGATTGTGTCCTGTCCACACGTGGACAGCGGACAAAGAGCCAGCCTCATGTAGAGCCACTGCTGGTGGTTTACAGGCCACTCATACAAGACCATACAAAGGCACTCCATTCAATACAGCTGTAAGGCTGTTGCTTTGCTTGTGACAGCATCTCTCTATGCATTTTGTTATTGTTCCTCCCCGGGAAAAAGATTTACAAAGACTTTGGAGGTCAAAGTGAAACAGATAGTGGATCACTTCTATATATGTATGCTGCATTTGGGCGTAATAAACCATTGCAGGGCAGAAAGCTTGTAGTATGGAAAGTTGTTTGCAGCTGTTACCATGACCCCATTGTATTACTTGTGTTCGTGAGTCGCAGTACTTTCACACGTTGTTTGCTTTGTAAGAAGGGAGGGAAAGATCCAGTGGCACGATGCTGAACAAACTGCCGTCAACGAAGTTTGTTAAGGTTACAGTGTTGGAATATTTGTGTGCATGCGCTTGTGAGTGTCTGTGGATGCACATGCGTAATACAGACTCTGGGAAGTAGCCAAGTATCATCAAGGGGTCTGGGTGAACAATAAGCTGGTGAATCACCCTCTCCTTGACACCCCCTTGACTCAGACTCAGCCAGGTGAGACTTCCTCTCAGTGAGTAAACACCAGTAACCTAGAAGTGAAAGTTCATGTTTGCTTTGAAACATTTCAGCAAAGAGCGGCAAATATAGGAGCGTCGCGAGGAGAAGCTGAAAATAGCCTATCAGAGGGGCAGACCACTTCAGCAGAGCGGCATGCTTTGGGAGGCAAGGCTCACGACTTTGCTCCCTTGTTTAGGTTTGCTCTCACTGCTGCATTCATGTCCAATCGCGGGTGATGATCGTGCGCTATCAAGCACAAATATACATTCAACAGAGTCGCTGAAGTGGAGCGCACGTATGAAAACACGATGGCTCGTGAAAGGGTTGAAACACATAGGGCAGCCCATGTCTTTGGTTCGAGGATGTGCTCTGGCAACCGTAGTCCGATACCAGATCAACATGTTTGGTCCTGAACGTCTACTATTCACCACTGTCTATAAAATACTTTGTGTGTCTTTGCTCGAGGCGCCGACCTTACCTTGATGACACTGCCTTTAGTTAGTTAGATTATGGAAATAATCGTTTCAGGCAGGCTTAGACATATACCAGATGACTAAACGGAACTGAGAGGAGTTGGTATGATGACAGAAGGATTTCTTTTTAATTTAGCTTCAAATGAGCGTTCATTTCACAAAATTACCCTGGGACCAAGTTTTCCTTTTCTTCTGATGCTTTCAGTGATATTTGGAATTCCCTCGTGATGGTTGCCGTTATTAGCAAAATGCCTCAGGCTGTGACACGTATACAGTATTTCCACCCACCATTTTCCATGTACTCCGTGACAATAAAGATTGGCTCCTGGGTGACAACGGCGAAGAGGCGGACGAGGCATGGATGCTGCAAGTTCTTCATCATGTTGGCCTCTGCCAGGAAGGCTTCCACCGACATTGTTCCCATCTTCAGGTTCTTAATTGCCACAGTCCTCTCATTATTGTAGACACCTGAAAATATACATTTAGTCATCAGCAGGATATTGAAAGACATGGATAAAAAAAAAAGACTTTGAGTCTACAGCTATGCCAGCAGCTCTGTGAGGCTGGACAAACGGTGCTAACGTCCTGATGTTAAGCAGGTGTAAGGTTTACCATGATCACCATTTTAGTTGAGGCCATCAGCGTGCTAACTTTTGCTAATTAGCACTAAAAGTACTGCAGGGGCTGATTGTAATGTCATTAGTTTTGTAAGAATTTGTTCATCAAGCAAAGTATTGAGTGATTGCAATTTGTATTTGATGATGGGGCTAGACCAGGGGTGTCAAACATACGGCCCGCGGGCCGGATGCGGCCCGCCACGTCGTTTTATGTGGCCCGCGAATCCGCCAGCAAAAAAAAAAAAAGAAAATCTTTTTTTTACATTTTTTTTTTACAAAAATTTAAAGTTAGACTTGAAAATAAAAATATCCCCATGGTCGAAATTATGAGATAGAAAGTCGAAATTATGAGATAGCATGTTGTCTGTGTAACATTAAAACTATCACAACAGGTGGACAGGAGAGGCAACAGCCCATAAAGAGGTTTTCCAACAAGAGATTGGGTCTTTCTCAACATGCGTACTTCTCTGTACTTGTAAACTCGTGGACTTGTGAAACGTCATCAGTCTCAGCCTAAGTACTGTTCCAATTCAAAGTTCACATCAAGCCAAGCACGGTCCAAATGCCCGGATGTGGCTCGCTACAGCCCAGTCATGCTTAAAGGTGTGTGAGCAGCTGTGCTCTGACCAGATACAGACTTTTAAAAGTTCAGTTTGTGAAGAAACACCATCGCAGACCGAGTTCAGGAACTAGCAGCTAATCTAACAACACAGCTAGCTAAGAGACGAGCAGGTACTCGTCTTCTTCATTAGCTGTTGATGAAAGCACAGACAACACGGACACATCATCTATCCGTGTTCATAAGACCTGACTCTCAGGAGCTCTTGGATGTAGCTGCCATGCACGGGACGATGACGGGGAGACATTAGTGATGCAGAGGTGACAAAAATAGCTTTGAACAAAGTTAGTGTAATAACTTGTTCTTGATGATATTAGTCTTTGTTATTTTCTTTAATAGTTTGATCTTTGATAGAGTAATGTGGGTTTCTTAACCCTAAATTAAAATGATTTATGTTATAATAACAGAAATGTGCTTAAATATAATTTTACATTCATATAACTGCATGTACAATCTTTTTACACTTGAATAAACAATAATCAAATGTAGAGACAGTTGTTTAACAATATGTTAGGAGTAGTTACATTTATACAGTCTTACATTTACAACCGGCCCTTTGAGGGCGACCATGATGCTGATGTGGCCCCAGAGGGAACATGAGTTTGACACCCCTGGGCTAGACTAAGAGTCAGAGGATGCCTTAAGTCATTGGGATTCATCTTCTTGGGACCATGAATATTTGTGTTAATCCACCTAATAGTTGTTGAGCAATTTCACTTCAAAACAAAAATGTCCACCTCACGATGTGCTTGAACAAAAGTTAGGAGATAACCAAAGTCAGGCTGTTAGCACGGCAAGAACAAAACCTTGTCAACATGAATGACTACACTGTGTTAAACGTAAAAGTAAACCAAGAATGCTTTCATCTCAGCTTGTAGGGTTCATAAACACAGTGGTTATGTCTTGACTTGTGATTAAATATGTGCTGAACAGACAACAGCTCCACATGACTCTCGCGCAAACAGGATCTCATTCCAGATCTGGTTCACTAACACACATGCCAATCAATCCCACCGCCAACCAGTTCCATCTTCAGTCATGTAACACGGTGAGCATCTCTCACCGTGCATGAAGCGTAGCAATGCATTCACCATTCAAAGCATTCCTCCGTATTTTCATGATAATTAACAAGAATAACCACCTCATAGCAAGCGACAGTGTCATTACTCAAGCATGTCCTTGAACCAGTGTTTGGATGAGGATAGAAAAACAAATACAATGCCAGACGCCATGCAAGAAGATACTGTAAATACAAAGTGGCTGTGAAATGAGGAAACGTTACATGGTTGGCAATGTTTATCTCTAGTACAGTGGTTGTTTGGCATGTGGAATTGCGCTGGCAAATGCGGATGGAAAATAGAAGGGAACTACCCGTCCAATTGAATAATAAGGGGGTTGTGTCACAGGTTATTTCAACTGATATCCTCGTGATCAAAACATGTTGCCTTCTTGTTAAGAGATCATTCCTCCAATCCGTGAGCTCTTCGGAAATTTATATTTATGTAGTTTGAGTGATGTTGCATAACGGGGATAATACCTCTAATCCTTCTCCAGTTATACCAGCTCATACAAGCCTACAATTATGACTGTGTTGAGGAAACTGTTCTGCACACGCTGCAGAAAAACCCTGGCTGAAAACTTTAGCAGCCCCACAACTCCATTGAGCAACTGGGCTTTGTACATGTGACGCAAACTCCTGTGCACAAAATGGAAAAATAACACTTAAATGGTTGAACTGAAAGTCAATCACATCCCCACATTGTCCTCCCTGTCACTTACCCATCCAGACTTCTCCAAACTGTCCTGCTCCGAGCTTGCGCTCCAGCTTCAAGGACTCGCGGGGAATCTCCCACTCATCCTGCCACCAGGGCTTCTGCGGTGCCCTCGACTGACACGGCTTCACCAGCTTTGTGCACAACCCGTCTGCGTCGCCTGGATGACAGAGAGAAAGAGAGAGGAGACAGGTTAAATATTGTTCCGATGAAGACACGACAGTGATCTTGATTTGTCTTCTCAACGGGCTGCACGCACGCAAGTGATGCTGGACGAGCTCCTTCAGCGAGATAAAGGAGATCTTGGCTGTGATGTAGAAGCCGCCGTTGTCCATGTTGCGAATTCTGTAATGCTTGACTCCTTCCCCAGTGTTGTGGTCCAAGTCCCTGATTGATAGGGAGAATGACCCTGGAACAAATAGGAAGCATATTCTGATGTGAGATTATTTCGCCTGATATATCTGAAAATCACAAAGCAAATTAGCTTTAAACTTCGGCTTGGAGGGCTTATGAGTCACATTTTGATATATTCAGTTATTGGTGTGAATGGGTATCTATGTAGGGCACATCTTAGCATTCCAGTGTGTTTGCCGCATTTCCAACACAAATAGTGGAATGAGAGAGAAAAGCAAAACAAATTGAACAGAAGCAAGTTAGAAAGCAGGAAGTGTGTTTCTGGGAAATGGGTGGTATTTTATAAACACTGCCATTAATAACAAGACTGAGTGACACAGAGGATGTCATTGTGTGCATTGTCTCACTTGCATAACTTTGGCTGCATATGAGTCAATGCCATGATGACAAAAAGGTTCACCTTGGGTTGTCTCGCTCTCTCGAATCAGGAAGGAGCCCATCGTGTTCCCAGGAGAGAGGAGGAGCCTCATGGCTTCGTTTCTAGAAATGTTCTTAAAGAACCACCTGCAGCACAAACACACAATATGCTTCACACTTTGAGCTAACCACATCCCACACCCCCAGGGACACAGCATGCACGGTACAAGACTTTTGAAGGCTGAGTGACATGGCGTTGAGAGCAGTATGATTATGTTTCCTGTGTGACGTACGGTTCAGTCTCCACCGTGGTCATTGCAACAAAGTTGTGCGGGATGTAGCCCTGCTGGCCTGTGGTGAGAGACTCTGCCAAATACCATTCTGGATCGTCCCTGGATGTCAAAAGAGACAAGAAACAGCAATGAGTGAGTTTACGCATAGACTTTTTTGGGATGAATAAGTACACCTTCAGAATGCATGAAATGAACCGCACATGTCTTGTCTTACAAATCAGCAGAAGGCCCAGAACAGATGCTCACTACAAGTAACATACAATATTCACCACATTATATACAGCTTTGACATTCATTGGAGGAAAAGTTCTCCCTGAAATCAAAATGATAAAGTAAAAATCATATTTTGTTGTGTTTAATTACAAATTTTGTAAATTGTGTCTACATTATGGTCTAATTCCAGGCATATAGAACAATTCATTTATTTTAATATATTTAGGATTGTTTGCCCCAACAGATACATTTAATCTAAAAGATAGAAAACATGTGTTACATGTGTCATCTTAACTCATGTCATTGTACTCCCCCAAAACTTCCAGACACATTATTGAAGTTATGACCTTTTTGGCCTCAATTGTATATATGCTCTACATCGGTTTACTCTTTTCAATCCATGATGTTTTTGAGATTTTTTGCCTTAATTAAATAGTGAACAGCAGAGAGAGACAGGAAACATGGAGCCACAGCGAGGGGGATTGACATGCAACAAGTCCCCGGTCAGAAAGTTGAATACATGACACGTGCCTTCTGCCTTCGGATGAAATTTGTTCTCTTTGCTTACTGCAAGGTAGAGCGCAGTGCATAGAGCACTACGTCACATACAGCTGTTATCTCATTGGTTGCTTTGAAAGGTCTGCTGCAACCAAGGTCGTAGTTGAAATAATATGAAATATGGGCTGAAAAACTGTTAGAAGTCTTTCTATTAAGCTCTAAACCTACTATATGTCAATCAGCAGCTTACTTGTTGATGATCTTGAGCTTGTCTCCCTTCTCAAAGCCCAGGTCACCATCATGGTTGGGTTCATAACTGTATATGGCCACCACAAGGTTGTCTGCAAGAGGAATATCGTACGTTTTTGTCAAACAAAAAATATATTATACATATAGGGGACAGTAATTACTCACAAATGTAACTGTTATAATCAATACAAACTGTGTTGTTGAGTGCTGGGTGTTTGAATCCCCTTGATTCTGATATTTTGACAAATGGCTGCTGCTAATGGCTCAATGTCAATGAATGGAGATAGTGGTACATTTCTGTACATATACAGTGTGTGTATACATATACACCACATATCATTGTGGCTAAATTGTCTTTCTGATAGTTAGAAGTGTAATTTTATCGATAAATATATCATACAATGAGGTAAACAATTCAAATTATTGTGGAAAAAATATAATTCACATATGTATTCAATCCCACTATAACGCACACACTCAGTATTTACTTGTAATATATGTTTACTTCATTAACCTAACACTGCCATTCTGTTTTCCCACATTATGCTACCTCTTTACGTTACTACTGAAGCACACAGAAAGACAGACTGTATCGTGTTACCTGGTAATGGAGATGTAGGAGGTGAATGCTGTGACGGGTATGGAATCAGCTGGTCTGTGTACTGGCGAGGGAACAGCAAGATTAGACTCGCAACTTAAGTTGAGCTTTCCAAAGAACAATAGATGATTCATGCGGTAAAACAAGGCACTATCTCATGTCACATTCACAGTAAAATGTCATCGGTAACAGTTTAATTTTTTTTTTTTCTCCCAGACAAAATGTCTCAACCTATTGTGGCACACGCAGGTGGCTTTCTCCTTTATTTCTAATCTAATGGGACATCTAATTCACACGGAGGAAACAAACCACTGAGGGAATAATTACTCCCCCATTTAATCACACACACAAAAGAGAACTTCCCTCGCGAGTTATAAAACGTTGCTGGACTCAAACATGCAATAATACATTGTTTTTTTTTATTTTCTCCGGGTAACGGTTACATAATTTACACACCATGAAATGAATTGTGGGAGCACATGTTGTGTTCACACCTTCAACTTACGTGGCTGACCTCCAAGTGGTCAATCACCTTGAACCACGCTGTAACCAAAAACCCATTCATGTGAAGCTCACTCACACACAGACACTCATTCATTCATACGCTACGATGCGCTGACACAAGCCTGGGCCACATGCGAAACGTACATGGACACTTACTGGATTGCCTGACTGGGGAGGTATGGGACAGTTGCATTGTTCACAGATTTCATCCAGGTTCTCCATCCAGTCTCCCTCCGAATAGTCCGAACTGCAGTTACATCCCATCTTTTCTGCAATGTTAGAGATTAAAGATGGGCATCAACATGTTCCTAAGATAATGATTAGGCCTACTCTTATTTTAATGGAAAGAAATTCTCTAATGGTGGTATTTTGTTCTGTTTATCAACAGTTTTCAGGCATCATGCTCTGCATTTGGAATTGCAGACATCAAATACTGTTAGGAAAACAACAAAAAAACAACTAAAATTGTGGATGAAACTAACAGAAGACACAAATGTTTTCGCTTCCGAGACACTGCCTTAATCGGATGTGACCGAGGGCCTCACCTCAAAATGGAGGCTCAGCGGTGAATCAGGCTGGAAACTAAAAGCTTAACACTTTTAAAATCTTCCATTTTAGGCACTAAATTGACACCATATAGGAGCCTGCACACACCCGTCTACTGAAATCACACCCAGAGCTGTGTGACGCAGCTACATTGTTATTACCACCTGCAGCATTGCAAATCGCAGGCGTTACATGTTCCAGTTCTACTTTAGACTTGAATAGTAGGCTCTTTAAAATTCTAAAAAACACTAATCTTGTATAATCCAACAACACGTGTGCTGTGTTGTGTTTTACACTGGTGCACTGCACGAATGGGCTTTCTCAAGCTCACTCGGCTCCCTTTGGGCCACTCTTAGAACAGGGGTCAGTGGGCTAATCGCAACAGCCGCTTGTCCCAAAGGCTCAGAGCTGTGAGAAAAATCTGGAGAGGCCTGACCCAGCAATAACAATAACAATCCACCACTGTACTGAGACCCCGAGGAACGAAATCACTGTAATACACCAGGGAATGAAGAGGTTTTAAAAAAATCTATTATCAGTACCGATACGCCTACTGGCCAGCACTCAGGGAGTCACACAAACAAAGTCAGCATTTTCCATTGAGGGGCTGCCCTCTTCTCTCTATGATCTGCAGCTGATGGCCTTTTCCAAACAAATACTGATGTATGTCGATGGTCGTGTGAGGGCTGTGAGAATGACCGAAGACATTCTGGCTTCGTCAGTGAGGCTTGTAGGCTAATAAACTGCACTTTTTCAGCAGAAATGGGGAACGCCATAAGAAGCTAAATTTACACCTTAAAAAAAAAAATGTTATATGGATTTTCTTTGCGTTGAACCTTTTTCGTTCCAATTTTGACCTTTCACACTCAAATTAGTTTTTGTACTTCACGTATGATCAGCTACATTATCTCTCATAAAGTTACAGCTGATTTTAAAAACACATACATACCTGAAGTTTATATTTTATTTTATTTTTTAAATGTATTAATAAGATACAGATGCGTATTTGTATTACAGTGAGAGAGCAACTTATTGCTCTTATGTGGTCTTTTATGTAAAACAGATTTTTATCAACAGAGAAAATGAACGCCAGCATCTGAATATGTTTTGCAATTAGCCTTTATGTTAAAATCATGCAACAACAAAATATGGATTTTAGCTCATTCTGAGTGTGGACATTCTTCTTCTCTATACATCAATTTTCATATATTATATAAAAGTCAATAGATTTCCTCAACTCTCAACAAACCTTCTGATTTATTTAGCATATTTTATATTACACATATGATAATTATAGGGAAAGGATTTACCTGAGTCACAGTCTTTTCATCCTTTATATTCTAAACGTATGTATTGCTGATAGACTCACAAGTTTTGAAACTTACCTCTTGAAATATGAAATGTCTCTTCAAGCGTCCAATATCAGATTTCCCGAGCCGCCATAGAGATATTCTTTATTGAATAGTTATCTTTTTTTAATAAGAGCTATTTAGCAATAAGTGAGTTTTTCACTGCTGGAGTGAAGATGTCATCTTCCGCTTCTCTTATTATAACTAGCTCTAAGCTAGACGTGCTGATGTGTGTCTGTAGACGCGCAAACACACACTTAGGAGGAGTGGAGGAGAGCGACTCGCAGAGTTTCCTGTCGTTGAAAGTTTGAGGGTTTCTCTGCAGGCTGGTAACAGGTGCTTCACCTTGCAGCTGTGTGTGAGCAGGGGGAACGTTATGGGCTCCATGGTAGTAAAGGGGTCAGGACAGCACTTCTCCCAGAGATGTTTCCAATACAGTTTTAAAAAAAAAGGAGGCTATGGTAGGGCTGTAAGTGAGGTGAGGTTATATTTATATTTTTTTACGTTTGTGCGTAACATCTGTGCGTCAGTGACCTTTAACGTGAGGAGCACAAACGTGAGGTTGAGGAGTATTTGATAAGATTCCAGCTTCACACTGATCTTAGCAGTTTTATAATGAATCATCATTTATAACATTTACAGTAATGCCAAACACATTTTAATTCTGGTGATTTGGGACAGGCGTGTTTCCTCTGTAGAGGTTTCAGGCCTCGGGTTTAATATGAAGACAACAAGGCTATTTTTGTCAATCGCACGTGGTTTCTATCTGTTCTTTTTGTGGTCAGCGGGCCATTTAAAAATAGACTTTGGCCTTGGTTTTCATGACCAAGTCAAATGTGAAGTTAATAGATAATATCTCACTCACAGAGGAATAACCAAACAAGTGTCAATCAGTGGATGACCCTCCTACGAATCATCATTTTAACCAAAAGTTCAAATGAGGCCACATTATGGTCACATTTAGCCCCGAGAGGTGACATGAATAGTGGTCTCTCAGAATGCTTACAGCCTGCGCTGGTGCGTTTTCTACCTTAACAGGCACCTCCGCTGTGGGCCGCGTCTCTTCTCTTGTGGTGAACGGCTGCTGCTACAGAGCACGCACTGACAGGAAGTCAGTCCAAACATTACAGGAAGTGCACAGACATGTGTGCTTAGAAGACTGCCACAGAGCAGATTAAGCCTCACTTGATGAAACCACCGGAGCTCACTCTTTTTTTCCGTTAAAGCACATAACGAAGAGCGTAAATCTAGGAGGGTGGGTGAGGTAGTTTCACTTTTTTGGGGGGGGGGGCTTTTTGATAGTGATGTATGTTTCAGAGTATTTTACTGAGCTGATTTAAACAACCCAGCATCCATTGTATTATATCTGTCTCTGAGGGGATGATGGAAAGATAAAAGAGCCTCACCATCTTTGGAGATCCGCTTTTGGCAGGCCTCATGAGCCTTTAAGGGTATTCCTACTTCTAAATGTGGTTGGAAATCAGATTATGTTACGCAATCGAATCAAGATGCTATCAATACGCAGAAATGTTTCCAAGCCTCCTACCGACCCGCTTTGCGCTGCAGGTGTTGGCCTCTTTCGTGTGAGCGAGTGCTGCTTCAGTTGTGCTGCTAATGCTTACTCATGTACACTTTAAAGCAGCCTTCAACCAATTCAAACAGTATGCATTTATAAGTTTGTTTAGTTTCAAAACAAACTTAGAATCATATCATACCATAATGACATGTGGTATGATATGATTTTAAGTTTGTTCAGTTTCAAAACAAACACTCCAATACCAGCGTCTGCTCATGCGATGACACGTGGTATGATATGGTGGAAAAGTTCAAGTGAAACTATCTGCAGGGCAGAGCTGAGTGGCATGAGAAGCACAAGTCTGCAGAGCTTTACTTTCAACGCATTCACTGGAGATTCGAGGCCTCAAGGTACAATACCTCGGCCCCTGTGCGTTTTCCATATGATATTAATTTCCACTATCGAGGTCCAACGTCACACATGAGGACATTTTGTGTCCTGACAGGATCAACACAGGAGCCGCACTCTGCCAAGGCATATTTTATTTCTTGTTTGACTAATTATGTGCAACAATGTCTGTGGTTTCTGCAACATCCCTCTGGGACCACATTCTTATGTTTGGATATCACACCAGGTCATGAATGTCTCGTGGCAGGAAAGAAGAGACTATTGTGCAGGACCGAGGATGGATCTGATGGAGCATGTGGTGACATTTAGCCTGGATATGATAGTAGATTGTGCATAAACACGTGCACAGAATTAGCCCAAAGTTCTAACAATGTAACATTTTAAATTCTAATAAAACAGAATTTAAAGTGACAGAGACATAGAAACGTCTCTTTAATATCGTGCTGCATGTGCAAGAAAACATTAGAATTTTAAGGCATTTCTCTTTATTCTCATTTGTCATAAAGATACATTCATATTACAGTAGCATGATTTAACAATTACGCTTATCGTTTTTTTTTTTTTTTTTTTTACATTTAAAACTGTTAAAACCAATGTCTCATGTTATTAAACAAAAAGATCTCATTACTCATTCATACTTGCTGTTACAAATAATATAAAGCTATAAAACAAACCACTTAACTTGCCCTAAATTGCCCGAGCCACAACTCGGTCACTGTCCAGCCATATATAGTTTGTAAACCGTGCTCTGCAGCATCTGGACACGGTAATGGAAAACAAAATGCGCGAGGCACAGCCTCCTGGGTCACTGCGGCGCTGAGGATATTGAGATATATTTGGTTTGTGAAGAAGAGGTTTAAAACTGCTGGAGTGTGACATCCCACTTCCTTTGAGGATAGCGGTAGGGACAGTGCCCTGATGAAGGCTTCAACAGCTCGAATATGTTGCTCTATCAAAGGACTCCGTTTACTTTAAAGTGTTGCTGAACATGTTCTTTATCTGACCAGACGTGTTGTACTTTTTCACTCCACAAATAAATGTATTAGTGATGTGAAGGAGTTGTTCCCAACCTTTTTTTGCATTGTGACGTCCTAAAATAAAACAACTTCCCTCATCACTGGATGTATCCAGTTCAACCAGAGGGCGGAAGAGATGTAACTATTCAGTCATTTGCTAATAAAAAATAAAAAAAGGAGAAAGACTGTGGGAAATCTTTTTTGTGGTTAATCGCCTCACAACCTCTCAGATAAATCTCGCGACCCTTTGTTTGGGCCCCGACCCCTAGTTTGGGAACCAGCTTCTTCTTCTATGGATTCTTCGTCTGCAAAAAAGCACCACTCTCCCCATAACTGTTTCTCACTTCTTTGGCACAAGTGAAACTTTCTTCACACAATACGAAATCATTGGGTATAAGATATAATGCCGTAACTCCATATCTACCTTTGCATCTCAGTCTAGCTCTTAGCCTTCATCCGTCTACTCTGATTAACATGACATGTGCAAAGAACAGTCAACAACAGAGCAGCCTGGGCTCCGTCCAGCAGGAGGGTGTGCCTGTATAACAGTAAGGGCGTGTGCCCCTACAGGTCTGCACACTGAGGCCTCCTCATGCATGTCAAGTCAAGGTGCAAAATCATTTTCCTTTCCACCAAGGGCCCCAATAGTCAGCAGTCTATCTTCACTCTATCGACAGCTCCCGAGGAGGAAACAGGCCTGAACAAGGGATTTTTTTTTTTAACACAGTGAGAAACGTCTGGAGTTGATGTTCATCTTGGTGAGGCCCAGGTGTTTGAGCGGCATGGACAGAGCGAAGGCGGCCTTCATGGGGATGTCGCATAGCAGGTCCGACTCCTCGCCGCACTCCTCCAGCTCGTACGTTGCATCGTCCAGCATCTCCTTGTGGCGGTCGCACACCTGCTCCACTTTGAGCCGGTGGATGTCCCCACGCAGACTGATCAGCTGGCGGGCCAGGCGGTGGTCCTGGACCTGCATCTCCCTCTGAGGGGGGAGCAAAGGGGGAGGAAAGGGGGGGGGGGGAGAGAAAGCGAGCATCAGTGAGATACCACAGAAAATATGTGAAAATTTGGATTTTGGATCTTCTCATAGTTTTTATCTTCTTATCAAAGGGTGTAAATCACTGGCATGTGGAATATACAGGACGCAGCCTGAGACTGTGAGAAAGCATCATCCTGTTACACAAATTGTTTGTTTTGGCTGTGAGGACTGCATGAAGTCACTCATGCTATATGTCTTAATTTAAGTCAGGCATTCATGCATGCAGCAGATCACTGACACCTGAGGAGGTGACAATGGAGTAGGGAGATAAACATATATTTCACAAACATGCATAAGGAACTTGAGATATAAATGCTTTTGTTTTGACAAAGCTGCACCAAAATGAGTATCATTGTTTTTCAGTATGATAAATCTTTGGGTAAAATAACAACGCTCAGGAGACACTCACCAGCTCTTTCCTCAGAAAGTCCAAGGCATCATCGATAGTGTCAAAGCCACAGATGTTGCGCACGACCAGCTCCGAGTTCTCGTTTCTCAGGACTGTGGGCGTGGAGGCGACTTGTCCGTCAGAGCCCGGGTTGTCTGCCGGGTCACTTTCCTTCCACGGTCGGCTCTCTACCCGCTCCTGCCACTCCAGGTAGGACGGTCTGCGGGTCTGCAACTTCAGCTTCTCCGTGAGCGCTTTCACGCTGTCCAGATCGTCCGCGTCGCCCTCGGAGGACTCTTCTCCTAACTCTTTGAAATCCATCGGCGCAGTGATGAAGGCAGTCCTCAGAGAACGGGAATTCACGTGCAGTTCGTTTTCTGGATTGGCGCGTGGGCGATTGGAGCGCAACAAGTTCCTTGCCTCCTTTATAGGCCGATAAGAAGGAGTGACCGCCCATCCCGCAGACAGAGGCCAGGGAGGCTGGATCATTTAAAGGCTTTTTTTTTTTTTAATGTTAGGAAGACAGATTTCCACAAACTTCTTTGAGACCTTAAAACAAAGTGTCGCTTTGTCACTTATCGAATGACAATACTATTATTATTGTTATTTTGGAATTTGGAGAGAAGTGTGATAACATGCTGTATCTGTTTTTATCATTTTAAATCACAAATGTTGTTGTGGAAAGTAAATAAGGTACTTGATGCAAGTATTAGTTACTTTATATGACTACTTCACCTGTAGTGGAAGAAGTATATTCAGATAATTTCATTAAGTACAAGTATTACGTATACATGCTCCATTACAAGTACACGTCCTGCATTGAAAATCTCCCATTGCGAGCATGTTTTCTGTCATTAATCATATAGTCTAGATGAAATAACCTCATTTTATATACTTTTATGTGAAATAAATAAGTGACAAATGAAAAGTACTAAGTATTTTCTCCTTTAATTGGGAACTTTAGTGCAAATAATCAGATTTTCTGAAAAACAATTGAGAAATATGTTCTTGGTATTATCCATTTAGACGACAAAATGCCTAATTGAGAATCAGGAAGTTTTTGATTTATGATTGCATTAGGATATGATTCCATTGAAAGATGGTACATTATCATCTTGAATTATTGCAGGCAAATGGCCACTGCGGGTGTTGTATTATTGTCTATTACATTACTGTCTTAGTATTACTGATGTGTGTAGGAAGCATTTTAATATTGCTTGTTCTGAATACTTTATATTCCTGGGTAGTTTAATTTATTGCAGTGACTTTTATTCTATAATCCTGCCATGTGTTTTGTATGAAAAATATGCAATCAGCAAAGTAACTGCAGTTAGTCAAATAAATGTAATGGGGTAAAGAGAATATTCCCCATTAAAATATAATGGAGCCGGAGTATAAAAAAGCATGAAATGGAAATACTCAAAGTCAAGTAGAAGTACTTCAAAATTATACTTAGGCTGCATTAGTAAATGTACTTGGTTACATTCTACCACTGTATTGCAATACATTTCAGAGGGAAACTTTTGTATGACCTTTTCAAATGGCTCCATTTATTTAGTTGTTTTGCGGATAAACATGTTACATACAAAACTGATCAACTTTCTAAATGCTGCATCTAAAGATGCAAAGAAATATATAACAGTATAAAAAATGACCTAATTAAATGTAGAAACACTGAAATGGTGCATGCAGTTTTGCAGAAATAACAATACAATAACATAATATACCATAACCTTTAATACATCGAAATGGGGCGTTCTGCACGTGAGTGCTTTTACATTTTGCTGATTGTAATAGCCTATGTAGGTGCATTTCATTGTCATTGAGTACTTTTGAGGCTCAAATCGTTCTTCCACCCCTGCACTAAACCAAACTCAATGTATTGTCAAGTTCAGCACCAGCTTTCTACTTTTGAGTATTCTGCCATCTAGTGGTCATTTATTATACAACAAGCGCACCAGTGCTGCCTCTCTCCCACTCTCCCCCCACCCCCCACTGTGTGTGAAACACTTTTAACAGCAATATGTGACACATCTCGGTACTGCTGTTTCTCAGGAAACGGCCACTTCCGTCTTTTGTCGCCTCAAGCAGCACATCGTTGTTTCCAGAGCAGTCTCGTGCACGGCCACCTATGTGAGGGAAAGTGTAGCAACATAAGTGCATAAGCTATTGCTCAGAAAAAAAATGAATCTATTTATAGGCTCCTTATCGGTGAGCAAACAGAGCACAACTGCTGTGCTACCCAACCTAGTGAGGTAAGAAGAGGAGAGGAGGGAGCTTTCATTTTCTTTACAAGAGAGGCGAGGAAGTGATTTGGCCACTTGTGCACTGAGAAGTTTCAGCAGCGGAGGTTTTTTTAATATTTAATTTAATTAATTAATTTAATGTATTAGCTTTTTTTGTGACGACCGGGGATCTGATGGAATTTTCTGAGCACATTAAGACCGCCAATGTGGAGAACGTGGTGCTCCGGCAGCCGCTGCACCCGCCGAGCAGAGGCACCCTGTGCATCACCGGCCACCACCTGCTCTTCTCGGACAGGGAGGAGGAGGAGGGCAGCGGTCGGCAGGTTCTGCTGCTCCTCAGGAACGTCGATGCCATTGAGAAAAGGTGAGGCAGGAGGACCGGGGAGTGATCATTGCAACGACATACGTCTTATCAAGTAGTTTACTTGAGCAGTGCTTCGTGGAATACAAATAGAGAACAATAGGCAATTTGCTTTCAAATTGCCCAAAAATATGACATTTGATTCAACAGAAATCAATGAACCGCCTTAATGTACTCAATTGCTTTAAAATACTAATTGCAGCATTTAATAAGGGTTTATAGATCTTTCTAACACTTTTTTATTCTAGGGATTATAGTCACAAGCAAATAATCACACTAATCAACATAACTAATGAACACCAAAGCTGTCAGTGAATTGTCTAATTGATGTCTAATTCCATTATTCCTCAAATCTTTTTAACCAGTGTGGAAAACCTTTTGGCCCACTCCGGCCCCTTCTGTAATGAAGGCCGCAGTCAAAGGTTGGACATCATTCGTGTTGCCATGTGTCTGCTGCTCTTATTGCCCACAGTGCTGAAGGAGGAAGTGTGCTAAGATTATAATGTGTTGCTTGCTGCTAACCACGTCTTCTGAGCTTGCTGAAACCACTCGATGTGTTTTTGGTCAGCAGTATAGGGTTCACCTTTCTTTTCTGCTGCAAGTCAAACTTTCTGCACTGCTAGAGTCAAAACAGGAGGCGTTGAGGGGGAAAGTTGACACAGGGGTATTGTTTTGTTTCATAGTTGTGTGTGTGTGTGTGTGTGTGTGCATGTAGGATATCTGGATCCTCAGGGACCATTACCATCAAGTGTAAAGATCTGCGTGTGCTCCAGCTTGACATCCCGGGCATGGAGCAGTGTCTCAACATTGCTCACTCCATCGAGGTATAATAAATAATCTAATAACCCTACTAAACCCTCAAACATACATGGATAAGGAAATGAGTGTTTTCCCTTCTTGCTATGGGATCTTACATCCTTCCTTTGAATACAACGTTTCTCATTATTTCCGCCGTTGCCCTCATCTGTGCTTTCTGATAACATTCTCTTTGGAAGTCGAGTCAATTCAAATCCCTCTTTCACTTTCTCTAGACCCTGTCCTGTCTAGACGGTGTGTCGGAGATGTACCCTTTCTTCTACAGACCTTCTGATGTCAGCCTGCAGGACCAGTGGGGCCTGTCGTCCCCTGAAAACCACTACAGTCAAATGAAGGAACTTGTAAGCAACATATAAAACCCTGTGTCTCATGAGCTTGTTTCTGCTGTGCAGGGATGTAACACCTAAAACATATTTATACACACACAGTGTCACTGGTAAGTCATCCCAACAGTGATCCAACAACCACATGACAGGAAAATACCATGGAAACTGAATGCCTGGGTCAAGACTCAGGATATCCCTGTCGTTTAGCTTTCATTTGTTTTCCCTTAACTTCAGAATGTGCTGCACACAGCTTGAATTCGTGCTTAATACAGTGTCGTCTTCCTCTGGGAGTAGCATGTTGCTATGGTGATGGGTGTACCCTGAGGGAAGCATTGTTGGCACAATGTTCCCCGAACATGTAGGGTATCTTTAGTTTTCATCAGGCAGGCCCGGTCAAGAAACTTTCTGGAGCCTGCATGTTGACGCACATCCGGCTGCTGATTCCTGCCATGAGTTGAGCTTTGTGTTACGTGGTCGAGGTTTGTCAAATGGAATTAAAAAAGGAACGATTTGACATCATGAGAAATATGCTCCACGCAGAGAGTTAAAGCAAGGAGACGGTTAGCTTAGCTTAACATTAAGACTGGAAACGCGGAAACAGCTATCCTGGCCCTGTCCGAAGGTTAAAAAGAAAATCCGCCTGTCAGCACCTCTAAAGCTTCCAGAAAAAAACAGCGTGGCATTTTTGCAGTTTAGTTTATATATGGATTCTGTTTTTGTTTACCTTTTTGACAGAGCCAGGCTAGCTGTTTCCCTCTGTCTCCGATATGCTAAGATAAAATAACTGCCTCCTGGTCTGTTGTACATATACAGAGGTGGTGTCCTTGTTCCCATGCTGCACTTTGGGATTTTTGGTAAACATGTCGAAATCAAAAGTGAAACACTAAGTTTATCGGCCCTCTAGTTTTTTAAGGGTGAACAATTGAGCAGTGAACAAGTTCTACATGCGGAGCAAGGTGGACCCGCCTATGTTAGAGCTGTTTCCTGTAGCGTTAGTATCCTTTGACACAAAGCAGGGTGGTGAACATGAATGTGCCGTGTGCAGGTTACATGCCCTGTGCGTATTAAAGTTCAAACAGTCACTGTGTCACTGTGACCGCCCTTCATGGTCCTCTCTCTCTCTCCTGTTTGCAGCATGACAGGTGGAGACTGAGCACCGTGAACAGAGACTACTTAGTGTGTCCCTCTTACCCTCCAGCCATCATCGTCCCCAAGAACACCGACGATGACATGCTGGAGAAGGCGGCCAAATTCAGACAGGGGGGACGCTTCCCCGTCCTCTGCTACTACCACAGGAAGAACGGCATGGTGAGGCGCCTTCATGTGTCTCTACAGCCAAGCCCACACTTCACACATGCAACTAAACAATTCGAATCTCTTCAGGTTATCATGCGCAGCAGTCAGCCGCTGACGGGAGCCAATAGGAAGCGCTGCAAGGATGACGAGCGCCTCCTCCAGGCCGTGATTGACGGCTCGGACAAAGGCTTCGTTATTGACACGCGCTCCAGTCAGCAGGTCCTGCAGGCCCGGATGACTGGTGGAGGGTGTGAGTCCAAGTCGTGTTACAGCAGCTGGACGAGACTGCACAGGCAGATGGAGAGGCGAGTGTGAAAGTTGGCTTAGTGGGAGTTGATGCTGTTCTCCGTTTTCTGATACTGACCTGTCCCGTCAAACTATCCACCCCATTGCCTTCTTTACAGGGGTAAAGCGCTGCAGGAGAGCCTCATTAAACTGGTGGAGGCCTGCGGGGACGAGTCCCATAACATGGACCGTTGGCTCAATAAGCTTGATAATTCAAAGTGGCTGTCTCACGTCCAAACTGCCCTGTCAACCGCTGGACTGCTGGCGGAGTGTGTGGAGAGGTAGGAACTACACCCACGGTGTGTGCGTGTGTGTGTGTGTGTGTGTGTGTGTGTGGTGTGGTCGGTTTGCACTTATCTCTTGTCAAAAGCATGTTCTTGTCTAGAGGGACAGTTTTCATATTTGCACTCTTCAACATGAAGATATAGCATAAGAAATAGTGGGAGCACCAACAAAGACAAATATGTGCGCATACACGCCTTTTCTAATACATGAAGGATGAACAGGACTGAACTGTAGTGTATCTATTGGTTTTGTGCAGGGACGGTCATTCAGTGCTGGTTCACGGCTCTGAAGGGACAGACTCCACTCTGCTCATCAGCACTCTGGCTCAGCTCATCATGGACCCATGTTGCCGCACACTGGAGGGCTTCCTGGCTCTGCTGGAGAGGGAGTGGGTACAGGTGAGTGTGTGTGTGTGTGTGTGTGTGTGTGTGTGTGTGTGTGTGTGTGTGTGTGTATGTGTGTGTGTGTGTGTGTGTGTGTGTGTGTGTGTCTGTGTGTGTGTGTGTGTGTGCTGAAAGATTGGAAAACGTGAAGAAAAAAATGCAAATCCTCAAATAGATTGAGACTCGTGAACACAGTATCAGTGATACAGGGTCACTTCACCCAAAGTATGTATTTTGTATTTATCTTTGAAATACAGAATGCGCTACTCGTGATCTTTTTTAGGTTACTGCTTTCAGTTAAGTTCAGAATTCTAATCATAAGGAAGCCTTCTAAATAACAGTCCCAAAGTGAGAGCTCATTGAATTCTACTGCTTTTAACATCGACAGATTTGAGGCAAAGCTGTCCTCTGTTTTTCAAGCACAATCTCACATATCTTGCTCAAAGGATATTGCGCCACAGTCTACCCTTTACAGGAAATGTCTTAAGAAAAAGAACTGCATGTAGCGGTCATGGATTTACCAAAACCGTTCTCCAACACTTGTACCTCCATTATAGTGGAGCATTTCTCAACATTTATGGGGAACTCATTTTTCTCATCATCAGCTACATCACTCTTTTTTTATCCACTCAAGAACCATGAAACAATATTTTCTAATTTCACAGCCCATCCAAATCACCAACAAACAATTGATATTGAGGCTGACATTTCATCATCAATTATCGATTATAGATAAAAGTCATATGAAGGAAAGTCGTTCGTCGTGCTTAAGAGTTAAATAGACCAGACTGAAGTAGCAAAGTTGTACAAATTGATCGATAAAGTAAGTGATGATATTTCAACTGTGACATGATCCCTATTTGATAAGTTGGAATTGACACAGAAAATGTCCCACAGTACAGAACAATGTGCACCGTATGCATGTTTATATGAATAAGTGTTCCTCCCTCCAGGCAGGACACCCATTCCGGCAGCGGTGTGCCCACTCGGCGTACTCCCACGCCCGTCTCCAGCAGGAGTCCCCGGTCTTCCTGCTGCTGCTGGACTGTGTGTGGCAGCTGTGGCGTCAGTTCCCCCTGGCACTGGGCTTCTCTGAGGCGCTGCTCCTGAGGCTGGCGACCGAGGCCTACGTGTCTGACTGTGGCACCTTCCTGTGCAACAGCGATCAGGAGAGGTCGGTCTTAAGGCTCAGGGCAACGGATGGCTGAGACCAAACTCAACCGTTTCTTTCTTTCAAACTATATCTTCACGAGGTGTTAGTGACCTTCCACCTCACTCTTCCCTCTCAGGTGTGCTCTGGGAGTGAAGGAGAACACTCACTGTTTGTTCCGGGCCCTGTTGAGGCCCAGGGAGAGGGACTGCTACTCTAACCCCCTGTATGAGCCCACCGAGCTAGCGATCTGGCCCTCAGTCCACCCTCAGTCCCTACAGCTTTGGAGAGGTGAGCTTTGACGTTTTCAAACATGATCTCATCTTTATGCCGACAGTCGTGGCTTGAGGCGATGTGTTTCTGGGTTATTCGTACGTACGTGCTTGTGAAGTCTTGCCCCTGGAGTCTCTTGCCCGGAGAAAAATGTCTTCAGATTTGGCGCGAACATCCACTTGCGCTCAAGAAACACATTTTGGGCCATAACTTAAGAATTGATGTGCTAATTATGACACTTTCCCACTAATGTCTAATAGGATAAATTTATGAAGTGATTTCATTTTTGGACAGACAGACAGATGCTTTTGACCTGCTGTTCGTATCAGCGGAGATGGTCAGTCAGCCTCTAACGTCAGCCCAATGGTTTCATTATCTAGAGTTGTAAGCCGACTGCGTTGCTAACTGTGATGATTCTAGGATTTGATTAATCGAGCGTGGATGCCGACTCAAGCCCATGTCTTATCCTCAGGTTTTTTTCTGAGGTGGACCCCGCAGGCTCGTCACCTAGAGGAGGCTCAGGAGGAGATAAGGAACATGGTCACTGAGTGGGGGAAGCTGGCGCTCAGCTGATGCACTCAGTACATGAAGATGGGAAGATGTTCAGCCTGAACATGTAGAACACGTTCTAAGGAGGGACAATACCAAAGCTCAATGCCTTTTGACTGTGGAAACGTTATCTCAGAATGTTTGACAACCTGATGTGTTTTAATGTACAGTAATTTTTGTATTCATTTATAAAACAAATTGAAGAAAAAAACCTAAATTTTTGATGTGATTTGAAGATGTTTAGCCCTCACACCACATTTTAAAACTGTTGTTTAAAAAATGTTATGATAATATATGTTATGTTTTACTTTAAAAAAAAAAAATTCATTCACAGATATTATCAATAGAAGGAAGCTATATAACCGACACACCTCCCAGTCCTGTTAAGCTCAGCTAAACACTCTTCACAATACAAATCCCTGTGCACTGCAAGTCAGCATGTTTTGCACACACACACGGAGCTTTGCAAGCTGGAGACTGCAGTCAGGTTCAGTCAAGAGCCACAAGCCCCGGTGATTACACCATGTGGACAAGAACCACGTAGCCCAGCATGACTTTCTACTCCTGCTTTTTTATCCAGCGGTTACTGGGTGAACTGAGACGGTGACCAATCGGATGTTAATCTTTTATTTCTGACACAGAAAGGAGCCCTTATTTCGTAATTTAGATCAGAGGAAAAGTTTGGGATTCACTAAATTGCACCTGCTGGTTTTGGACCAAGGATCTGGGATTGTCTGGTATTTCTGATTTTGTCAGCACACAGGTAAAAACCTTTTTTCTGTGCCTTGTTTAATTCATTTGTCTGTACTTTTGTTTTAACACGACTTGTATACGCCCCAATGATCATCAACAACATGTTCAAATGTCAGTTCATTTTGATTTTTCTAAGGACTGCTACTGGACATGCAACCGGGGGTCTGTAAGCCCGCTGCAGCTGCGCTGGGCCTGTTTTGCCGAGGTTGTCTCAGCAGGGCGCGAAGTTTGCCCGGTGGCAGCCTGAGCTGTTTGCACAGGCAGATGAGCAGGTGGAACAGCCTGGAGACTGGCAGCCCCCCACCTATTCAGGAAAACCCTCGTATCCTCATCACAGGTAATATATATATATATATATTTGAATGAACTATTGATAGCTATGGATGGAGAGAAAGATGGACTTTTTCCACCGCTACACAAACACTGAACCTGTGAAGCTACCATTGTTTTCTACCACTTTCACCGTGCAGCCACTGTTTTGTACTCACGTTCGCAGAGCAGTTACAGGAAGGGGTTGAGTGCCTCGCTCAAGGGCACCTAGTAAGGGATATGAGAGAGCTGCTCACTTCCAAGCAGATCCTATGTTTATATGAAATGCAAGTGGCATCAATGGCATGAGTGGAATACTAGACAAGTGTAGCGTAGTTTTATATTTATCGAGTTGTTTTCACTGTGCACCAGCAGCAGGACCCCACTTTGACTCATCACAATAGGGTGCGTACAGACAGCGCTGGTAATATAAAAGAGCCAATGAGTGACAGGAGGGGAGAATAATAGCCCACTGTCACTTTTTGTCCTGGGATAAAGCTTTGGAACAAACAAAAAGCTGAAGCGTGGTGCACCAAAAACATTGACTCCACTTGCGTACCAAACTCCAAACATGTTCTTGTTTTCTCTTGACAAATAAAAATACTAAACTGTGCCTCTATATGCAGGTGGTCTTGGGCAGTTAGGTGTGGGACTGGCAGAGAAACTGAGGTGAGATGCGTGGACATTTTCTGAGACAACAAAGCTTGTGAAAATGTTTGAAATTTGAACTTCATACATCATATCTCTATCAACGTCTAGGAAACAGTATGGAACCGAGAATGTAATCCTGTCAGACATTAAGAAGCCTCCACCTCACGTTATCAGCAGTGGTATGCAAATCAAAATCAAGTTCTTTTCACCAGATATGTTGTGTTTTCCATTCTTCTCCAATTTACACTGAACAGTATGTGCAGCTTATTTCCCTACTCTTTAAATCATCAGTTTATGAATATTCTTCTCTTTCCCCATCAGGTCCATTTGTGTACGCTGATGTGTTGGACTACAAACACCTCCGGGAGCTGATTGTAAATTATCGTGTCACTTGGCTGGTCCACTACAGCGCTCTGCTTAGTGCTGTGGGCGAAGCTAATGTGGCTTTGGCACGCAAGATCAACATCACAGGTCTGCCGAATACACTCACTATTCACATGTATACCGCCTTCTTAGGGGTTATTATGTTTCAAACTCCTCTTCGGATGTTCTGCTGTCCACCTAGGCCTTCATAATGTGCTGGACTTGGCTCTAGAGAGCTGCCTGCGCATCTTTATCCCCAGCACCATTGGAGCGTTTGGCCCCTCTTCTCCACGTGACCCGGCCCCTGACCTCTGTGTCCAAAGGCCTCGAACCATCTATGGCGTGTCCAAAGTGCACGGAGAACTGATGGGGGAGGTGTGTCGGCCTTAAAATGCACATGCATACACATTCACGCGGTACTCTGATACATCGATTTGTAAAATTTCGTGACATCTCAATATTCTTTTTCTTTAGTATCTCCATCATAAATATGGTCTGGACTTCCGCTGCCTGCGGTACCCAGGTGTGATATCAGTCAACACCCCCCCCGGAGGAGGAACAACAGGTATTGCATCACTTCTCTATCCGCATATGCCACATATATTCAGCACAATCAGCTTGATGTTATGAACAAGGCACTCTGGACCTCTTTCTTCGCAGACTATGCCGTTCAAATCTTCCACGACGCCCTCAGCACGGGTCACCACGAGTGCTACCTGCGTCCCGACACCCGCCTCCCCATGATGCATATCTCTGACTGCCACCGCGCCACCATAGAGTTCATGCAGGCTCCAGAGTGCCAGCTGTCTCTGCGTACCTACAACATCGCCGCCATGAGCTTCACTCCTGAAGAGGTGGCGCAAGAAATCCGCAAGCATCTCCCTCACCTCAAGGTCACCTACAATCCCGACACTGTCCGCCAGAACATCGGTACGACGTGGTGCACATACCGACACTCAAAACCTGTGCAGGATCATACAACTTTTCAATGTTTTCAGTGTGTTAAATATATCATACTGGTTTGCCATCTTCTTGAGTTTTCACTTTAAGTTTTGTCTTATTTTGAAATGACATGACTCATATTGCCATCTTCAATTATAGCTGATGTGATGGAAGTAATGTGGTTATGTTTGCATGTCACTTTGCAGCAGACAGCTGGCCCGTCAGGTTTGACGACACCAATGCCAGGAGAGATTGGGGGTGGGCACCAGACTTCCGGCTTGATGAGCTGGTGTCAGACATGCTGCGCTCCATTCGAAACAAGAGGACAAACGAGGGTTTGCCAGTCAGCTAGCGAAAACCTGCTCCACAAAGACTGACCAACTTCTTCTTCAGCCTGCATTTACCAGCGATACACTTCCTTTCACTTCACCTTCACATGTCGTCAACCTGTATCACCCGTTACTCTGGAACATTACAGCAATGAGCCAGGGACTGTTTGTAAAGTAAAGTGGGAATTCTCAGTCTGATGATCTCAATATACAGTGGACAGTGAGATGTCACACACATGCACTCAAACACACACATCTCAGTCTTTTTCAGGGAATAATATACCGTCAAACCTTCCCTTAATCTTTGTAGTTTTTAATCGTTAGCATTGGATAAGCATTGCTTTACACATGTTCCCTCAGGCGGAACAACAAAGGACTTCAGAGATTTCCAAATGTCATGTGACTCGCATCAATGGACACAACAGTCTGTTACAATGTCTATGAAAATGTTCATTACAATATGGACCAGTCAACATTTAAAGTAACAAATCTGTTGTACACTTTGATTCAAGGATCATCTGGAATGGCTGGCTCAGTTAACTATGAACTGTATTTATTGACTCACAACATATTCTGGCTGTTTTCAAAAGCCAGTCTTTTATTATATAGTCTATCAAGTATATATCACACACTGTATACAACCACACTACCCTTGCTCTGGCATCTAACAAGAAACCTTTATTTTGCCTTTTTATTTTTTGCCAGCTGTGTGATTTTAGTTAGAATGAGCACCTATAACATATGAAGCCTTATTTACTGTAGATTGCTTTGGAAAGCAATGTTTAAAAAATGCAGTGTACTTTTGAATCAGACCTTGATTATTAAAAATGTTATTTACGCAAACAGCAGTGATTAAGTTGAATTCTTGACCTTCATTTAGAAATGAACTTTAGTAATGATTGGGCCACATTGATATTTAGGGTGATGCTGATGACTATAGTATTGATTATGGTGGTAACGATGTACAGTTTTGAGGTCCTTACTACATTTCAGGGAGAATTATTGTATTTTTTTCACCAGCATAAATACGAGTAACTTTGTAAATTCTGATTTTTACTACAAAACACATGATCAACAAATACAATATGATGGACCGTTATAGCTTCAACTACCCAGCAGTTTCTGAAGTATTTAAAATTGGTGCCACCTCAATCAGCGACATTGAAAAGCTGCTCTCCCAGTAATGCATTAATAATAAAAAATGTATGATGTAAGATAATATTATAACACACAGTTATCCAATATGCAGAATTATTTGCAGAATTATTTCTGCATATTGGGTGATTTAGCAAGTACAAATTAGCAGAACGTTTCACAGTTTTGTTTTATTCATAAACCAGTCAGGATCACGGTCTGGGTGAACACGTCTCCCCTCCTATCATTACAGTACATGCAGTTCTTGGTTCTTTCTCTAGAGGCGCACCCGTCATCCGGCTCTCCAACCAGAATTTCAGCGGAGCAGCGCACGTCTTTCTCAACGGCACCTGTTAATATCCATTTTCTCTGATAATGGACGCGGGATTCTTCCGCGTAAGTACTTGGAAAAGTTTGTTCATACTCTTTAATGTCTTGCTGCTAAGTAATATGGCGATATATTTATTGTTAGAGCATTACTATGCTGTTTTTAGGTGGAGGGCCATAGAGCCAGGCGTTATGGTAACGTTATGGTCGGGGCTTCGTCTATCAACTGATAACGTTACTCGACAAGAGCCGTGTTTCTACTGGACTATTTCCAGAGTTTACATGTCTTTACTAAATGAATGTTTGTACCGCTATAGCCCTATTTGACGATATACGGCCAACAACTCATAGCCCGTTCATATTCATTTGGAGTCGACACAGTTGCAGGAAATAGACAAGCCAACCTAGCTAGCTTACGTTAGCTTCTTCTAATTTGTTAGCCCTGGCTAAAGATGGCGTCCGGGTGGTGCATCGTTTGTGACTGGAGGGTAGTCACGACCACGCGAACGTTGGCTAGAATAAATAGACGCAACGTTAAAAGTGTACTGAATAACTACACCCATTTGACTATTTGATGTTATGTCGATGCCAGCGGTGCTGCCGGTGAAGGTAGCCACGAGGCTAATATTAGCCTTTTAGTTTCGCCTGGAGGATTAAGCATGCTAACTATTAGCTTAGCTAACGTTAGCCTATTTGTATCAATGTCATGTGTGGCTCACGTTGACGATGTGGTACTGTGACCACGTGAACTGACGTTTTCAAATATTTTGACTTTTAACGTAACATCGTATGTTAGCAAGTGTATCTTAATGTTTGCTAACTCAATGTTTTGGTTTCGATGTCGGTATCGCCGGTATGTTAGTGCAGTCACGTTTAAGTTACGCTGGTCAAACACTAAGGAAGTTGTTTTGCATCTGAACTGAATCACGTGAGAGGCATGCTTCAAGCATAATGTTACGTTTATGTGCGTGTCTGATTGTTAACCCACACTAGTCATCTAAGAGTCGGTTTGTATCTTTTTCTGTAGGGTACAAGTGCGGAGCAAGACAACCGTTTCAGCAACAAGCAGAAGAAACTGCTGAAGCAGCTGAAGTTTGCAGAATGTCTGGACAAGAAGGTATAAGATCATCTGCATTGTTTTGTTCAGCGTGTGCCAGTACAAGTCCCAAACAATCTGTTGCCTTGACAAATGTATTGACTAGGTTTGTGATTTGTTTCTGATTGCATGCAACCGTTTCACCCTTAGGTCGACATGACCAAAGTGAACCTGGAAGTCATCAAACCGTGGATTACTCAGCGAGTGACAGAGATTCTGGGGTTCGAGGATGACGTCGTCATAGAGTTTATATTTAACCAACTTGAGGATAAGGTAATGTCTTTAATGTGTTTCTGTTTTGTTTTTCAAAACTGTCATAAATTTGAGGGCATTGTTTCATTAGTAAGAAGGGATATAAGCAAATAATTGCACCTCCTAGTCAAATTGAAATTGAATGGGTAAAGTAACAATTGGTGTAAACTGATTAATAATGACATAACTATGTTTTGCTGTTATGTGACAAAGTGCCTATATTCAGCAGTCTTCTAATGATGATGTGATTTATGATTTAAAAGGCCTGAACCAATATGGATGTTATACCTTGCATCAGAAGTATAGCACCAACACCTAATTAGCTCTCTCCTGAGCCCAAAGTCACTGAGCCCAACTCTCCTTCATGATGCAGTGTGTGGTTTGAGGTGAGTTATATGCAGGGATCACCAATATCATGTCAGTGAAAGACACACCTGAACAATGCCATAATCATGTAGGTAATTGCAGTGCAAAATTAAACTGCCCAGATCCCTGTTGTTAAGAGTAACGGATCTCTTCCTCTACATTCTTTAGAGAGCAACTATAGGAGTATTTTAACACCAAGCAGGAAAGGATCCTCTCAATGTCCACCTCGCATTGAAAATTTCAAGTCTTCTGCACCTCCGTTTGGGTTTGGTCAGAAGCGTTTTCTGACCCACGGTCACTGTAGGAAGTTGAGAACAAAAATGTTCATTCGATTGCGAGTTATTCTGTAACAAATCTGTTAAACCTCTGACAACACTCAGCGTCTCAGTTGCGTGTCGTCAGACGTGCAAGACATTTGAGATTTTCGAACATAAACGATACTTTTCTTTTTGGTGTTATGTTACTCTTTAAACTGAAAGGCCATTGAAATATCTGTAGTGGTCATGTTTGTGATTCTTAACAAAATCCTTCTTGCCAGTAGGGCTGTAATGCTGAGCCCCACTAATGTTGTGTATTTTATTGTTTAATATTATATTCTGCATGTTTTTCATCCCATAGGCTATTGGCTAATTTAAGAATTTTGTTTATTTAAGCATAATTTGGATTCCACTAATGGGTAATTTCTAGGGGTGTGTATCTTTCCCTCTCAAGACGATTCAATACGCATGTCGATACATGATCTGCGATACGATACAAATATACAGTTAACCATGTAAACATCCAATCCAATTCAGTTTAACTTAAAGGAGCTGTATTTAACTTTGTCAACATTAGTATAGCAGCACACAACTATTTGCTATGTAGTGGAGTGATGTGAGCGCGCCCCACTGGTTAGCTCACAGCCGTCTCATACAGCTATTACAGCTGATACCGCCACTCCGGTTTCCCCCTCAGGTAAACACTGTTAGCGCTGAGCCCTTTTGCTTTAGTTTGCACTGTTGGCTGTGTTGAGAGCCATTGAAGAGGTAATCAAAAAGCTCCCAATATTGGATCTTGCACCTTTAATTCATAGTATTCTTGGTATTGTCCCACATTGTGAAACCAATAAGGCAATGTGGGACACTAGGACCCAAAGCAGATTCTAGCAGAAGACACTAGGCGGTCTAGGCTAGCGATGCTAATTTATTAGCGCCGGCCTAAGTCTAGCCAACAAGCCAAAGAAGGTAGCCAAAACTCTTGTGTATTTGCTGTTCGCAAATGGGAACAGCGCCCCCCCCCCCCCTTTATGTTTGCAGCTGAGGAGGGGCCGTGTCTTGGTGCCTCTCTCTTCGATCATAACAGTACACACAGGCACCTCTCCATCTCTTTCCATTCATATACACACATTACACGTAAAAAGCTGCTTGAGTGGAGCTCTTTCAGTCTATCGGTTTATGACGGACTGATCGATTTTTCACCGATTCCCCTCAAAATTTGAGTCGGATTCAGAGTTTTTTATCGACGTAGCCGTATTTAAGACTCTTGTATATATTGGTAAATTTTTACACCCCTAGTAATTTCCACTGCACCGCCTTACTTTTTGAAATAGGAAAACAGGTAAATGGGAGGGAAATAACCTAAGTAATGTATACACATTATCCTTTATTAGACTATTACTAGGATTCCATCCCATAGTATACTTCAATGCAAGTATGGTATGTATGCGTAATGACTTTCATTCTCCTAAGATGCTAAAAAACCACATGTATTTATTTAATAATATCAAATGTGACACCAGTACTGCACATCAAATATTTTTATAAATACTTTTCATTGCCATAGTTTTTGGGGCGGGTGGGTTGGGCTGTTAAAGCTAAGTTTAAAGGGCACTGTTGCATAATGGTAAGAAAAGGAAATTTAATTGAGATTACGGTATCTCACAATAATTCTATCAGCTGTTGAAAAATAAAAACTTTTTTTGTGTAACTGTGTACTCATTATTGCTTGTTCGTCTCTTGCAATTTAGATAAATGATATAACATTAAGCTCAAGGTGGTTGAGTCTCAAGCAGTAGGGAGACGGAAGCAAGCCAATGGAGCTCCGTGCCCACTGATCCCACGGGACTCACTGAAGACACCGGAACTGTACTTGCAGTGTTGGGTTTTAATGCACTCTGTATTGTGGCTCTTTGTTTAACTCCTGAAGTGTAGAGTGTGGGGAGACCGGAGAACAAGGGGTGGGTAGGGACACTGAAATGTAAAGCAGTGGGGATAGTACTGAGCAGATCAAATAATGACAGTATTTGTTGTGTTCTTGATTGTATACCTGGGGAATAACAATCAGAAATGGGTATAACAGAAGTATTGCATGCAGTTATTTACATCACTAGATACGTCTCCCCTCAGCTAGCTCACATTCTCACTTTGAGTATGCGAGTACAATTTAAATCAATCACACATTTGTTTTGATATGTTATTGAATCAATTATTGGACCCAGGTATGTTTAGTGTACTAATCAGTGTCTTACATGTTTTGAGTAAGGTTAAATACATAGTCACAGCAGTTTAGTGAGGACTAGAGGGTAGGCAGTCCCATTTGTGGGATCCTAACCCCCCCCCACCCCCATAATTATGTGCCTTCCATTACTTTAATGGCCGTATGGTCTTTTCTCTGCCTCCTTCGTGTGTGTGTTACAGCACCCGGATAGCAAGATGATGCAGATCAACCTGACGGGCTTCCTGAATGGGAAGAATGCCCGGGAGTTCATGAGGGACCTGTGGCCCCTGCTGCTGAGTGCCCAGGAGAACATTGCTGGCATCCCGTCTGCTTTCCTGGAACAGAAGAAGGAGGAAATTAAACAGAGACAGGTGAGCTTCTCCCTGTTAGCTGTAGGAAGGTCATGGCTCTCTGGTCGCTGACAGTTCGAGGTTCAAGTAGCCCAGGCAGGAAAAGACTGGAGTAAATAAGTCTGTATTTCTGTAATAATCAGAGTGGATAATATGTCCGATGTGATCCATAGACCGAGACAATAACATTGACCTCAGTATTTGACACCCTAGATGACAGTATGTGACCATTGCAGGACAGAACATGCAGTATATTGTTACTGATGGTGTTGTGATTGTTCCCTGTTGTTACATTTCCGATAGATTGAACAGGAGAAGCTAGCTTCTCTGAAGAAGATCGATGACGAGAAGAAGGAAAAGGAAATGAGAGAGAGGGCACAGTCAAAAAGCCCAAGGAGGTAAGAAAAAAAAAAAGTCTCCAATAGCGACATCAGTGGACCGAAGTTGGATTTGTGTTTATATCACAGAACATGAAAACATAATTCTCTTTGCTTCTTCTCTGTCCAGGCGGAAGACAAGGTCACCATCACCCCGGCGAAGGTCTCCAGTGAAGCGTGAAAGGAAGCGTAGCGCCTCCCGCTCTCCAAGACGCAAAGCCAGTCCAGTTGGCGTCAGTTCACCCCCTCCACCTCTGATGCAGCTGCCCACCAAACCGTTGGAGCAGCTTGTGGAGTCAGAAACATTAGATAGAGCCCTGCCAGAGCCAGTCGTCCAAGAAACTCCTGCCACCTGGTTTGTAGAATAATTGCCTTGCTTGAAAATGAGTGGGATCAGTAGTTAATCGTTTGTAGTTTTAGTTTAGAATCCACTGGATTTTAGGGTTTCTTTTGTATTTCATGCTCGATTTATTTGCGTTGTTTTAGGTTCATATTTATTCCACATTAGTCCTTTCATTCAGGGTCAATTATGTGGGGTCGGGTTTTGTAATGCACTGGATCAAAAACAAAGCAATTTTCATCTATAATTACTTTTAGTACAGTAGTTGATGACATTTAGAATTTGAACTTGTTTCTCTGACCTGCAGTGACACAGTTGTGGAGGTGGTGAATCCAGACCCGGTGACTGAAGTCAAAGAAGCTTCACCAGAGAAGACCCAGAAGAAAGATGAACGGCCCAGGTCCCGGGAGAGGGAGAAGGACGGCAGGAGGGAAAGGCCTCACCACCGCTCTCGTTCTCATTCCCGCACTCGCAGGCGACGCTCCCGTTCTCGGTAATTTCCGACATTTTCAGTTATTTCGGTGTCCTCTGGTTCTTCAAAGATTTTATGTTTTAAATTCTGTGTAAAATCAGGAACTTCAAAGTTCTTAAACATTGAAAAGGAATTCAAAGCTTCTCTCGTTCTGTACCCCATTTCAGATCTTACTCCCCTCGTAGAAGACAGAGTCCCAGGAGGAGGATGTCTCCTCGTCGAAGGAGCCCCCCCAGACGTGGCCCCGCCAACTCCAGACACAGACACAGACGCTCTCCTGTCCGCAGGTTAGTAGCTGCAGCCTAGTGGTTAAAAGAACAATCATTAAGTTCCTCTGTAACATCTTCCTATTTCGATTATTCTACTGGCCACCAACATTGTGTACAGTAGATCTGGACCATACAGCTTCTCCCTTTAAAAACAAACTTGTATTGTTTGTGTCCTGCAGGAGGCGCTCTCGCTCTGCTTCATCCTCTGGCAGCAGCTCCTCCAACTCTCGCTCGCCTAAAAAAGCAATGAAAAGAATATCTAACACACCACCCCGAAAACCGGTCCATCATCCCGACAACCCCATTAGCCCTGCAGGGAAAGACAGGCGGTCCCCATCTCCACGGGCCAGGAGGGGCAGAGGCTCTGCATCACCAGCCAGACCATCTGGTACGATATAATAATTACATCTTTGTCTCTTACTGACAGCGTTGGCTCCCTCCGTCTTTTTAGAAATTAGATTTAACTATTCAAAATCTTGTGAAGAGGATGATGATCATATGTGCATTTATAATTCTTGGTGTCTTGTTTTTCAGGTTTAAAGCGAAAACCAGGAGGAAGAGGTGATTCTCCGTCTGATAATGCCAAGCCCAGACCATCTGAAGGGTCTGAGTCAGGTAAGCGTTAAACTACCGCTGTTTAAAGAACCACAGAGGCCTGTGACCTTACGGCCCACACGTTGTGATAACCGTCAAAAACGGACCCTTGTTGCCCAGACCGTTAGCTCTGGTTTTCAGCTTGAGACGACACGATGACGGATGTTACTTTACCATACTCAGAGTTTATAGCATGTCCCATTACATATTTAGGAATTGTAATGATTGTGCCAATAATGTTGCTAAGCTCATGGGAGAAGCTTGCTTTACCTGTGCAGAATAAAAACATTTCTAGCGGCTTGTGTGATAATCCTATTTCAACCTCATGCCAAAATGAGTATTCACCTTAAGTTCTTTACCAGTTTTTTTTTCTCTAGCAAATATATTTTTTACGTGTAGAATGTTAAATCTATGCCCAAGTACCTCATTAGTGATTTGTTAACGTGTTTTGATCCCCCTTAGAGTATCAATACAAACAGAGTGAACATGATTAAACGCGTAATACTAAGGGACAAAAGTAGAACTCGATGGTCAAATTGCCACGTAGAACGCTAATGAAAACTCAAGCCACAGGGATATTAATCCTTGTTTTCTGTATTATCTGACTTTTCTATGGCAGTCTGTTTCACTGATGAGACACTCGATGCTTTACATTTCAGAGGAGGATAAAAATGACAAAGGGGCAACAGCAGATTCGGTGCAGCAGCGGCGTCAGTATCGCAGGCAGAATCGACAGACTTCTTCAGGTTATAAGCGTTTTTATCCCTCCAACACAGCAGACAGTTAAGGCTATAATAAAACGGTTCGCTAATGTCCTCTTTCTGTTCTGTGTCAGATACAGGGTCCTCCTCATCCGAAGACGAGGGACCCAAGAGGGCAACAGCGGGGCCAGGGGCCAGAAATGGGGAAGTCAGGAGGAGACGCAGCCGCACACCCTCCCCACGGAGGCGACACAGAGATACTTCTCCAAGGTCAGTACTTTGGTGTCTGAATAATTGGATTGTATGTGAAATCAAATGTTGCTCATGTGCTGTACTCATGTTTTCTTTTTCTCCCACTTCAGGAAAAGACGTTCTCCATCTCCTGGACGCAGACGTCGCACACCGTCTCCCCCACGTCGTCGCAGATCTCCCTCTCCTCCTAGAAGAAGGTATAGGCGTGTTCATTTGATCTCTTCAGCTATCTTTTTTTTAATATCAATATCTGAAAATTCAAAAAAGGATTTTTGACAATTAAATTGGATGTTTCCCAGGTCTCCTTCCCCACCTCCCCGTCGTCGCTCTCCATCCCCCAGACGATACTCTCCCCCTATCCAGCGTCGCTACAGCCCCTCACCCTTGCCTCTACAGAAGAGGAAGCTGTCTAGCTCTCCCCCAAAACGCTCTTCTCCAGGGGCCAAGCGACGCGCCTCCAGGTCGCCCAAGCGCAGAAGTCCTCCTGCTCAAAGGAGACGCACGCCTCCATCCTCGTCTCCATCCAGACACAGGAGGAGCCCCATGTTGTCTTCTGTCAGGCCAAGCAGGGACACACGATCCCCTATTGCCAGCCGCCTCTCCCCGTCCCCTGCGAACCGCGGTCGCGCCGTTAGGTCTTCCACCAGTCCTCCGAGGCGTTTTGAAACCTCCACTTCATCTCCATCGAACCAGCGGAGACAGCAGTCTCCTCCACACAGTGGCAAACCCATCCGCAGAGTGTCCCGCACCCCGGAGCCACGCAACAACCAGAGGTAAGCGAGGCTCAGCTCCATTGTGATTATGTCAGGATAATACACCTTTTATCTTTGAGTTGTGTAACCCGTTTTGAATGTCCCTTTTGTCCTCTCCGCAGACCATCTCCAAGTCCCCAGCCTTTGAGGAGAGCGTCCTCCAGATCCGTTTCCCCCCAGCCAGCAGCTCTGAAACGTCCAGCCCCCACATCTGCCTCTCCCTCGCCATCTCGCTCAGCCAGCGGGTCTCCACCACCAGCCAAAAAAGCGAGCAGTGGTTCCGGCAGTCAATCCCCAAACAAGGTTTGATACTTTAGCTTAGTTTCAATTCTGGCTTTGTTGAATGAAGTTGCAAAGGAAATGATGCAGATACTTTATGTAGCTAGGCATGCAGCAAGCCAGACTTGTCTTCGTCTGATTAGCCATCATTCTTCATCCACCGTAACCTCAAGAATTCCTTAAAAAAATGTAAAGCATTGTAAACTTTTCTCTGGAGATTAAATATGCAACATCATCCCATCTCACTTTTAACGACCTTGAATACTGAGAGTCCTTGAACGTATTCTCAACCACAATAAGAGTCTCTACTTACTTTACTTAGAAATAAGTCTTGGAAGTTAGTAGTTAGTCAATAATACTTGAAACTTTATTCCTTTGATGTTTGTGGAGTTATTCAGCAGCATTTGTAATGTTGTCCCCATAAAAACAACTATTTTTCTTTGTTTCATTGCAGAATTCAGATGTTGACGGCAGTGGAAAGAAAAAGAAGAAGAAGAAGGAAAAGAAGCATAAGAAGGAGAAGAAACACAAGAAGCACAAGAAGCACAAGAAGGAGAAGAGTGGCGGCCCTGTGACTGGAGAGGGGCATGAAAACCACGGTGGGGAGGAGGATGGAGAGTCAAGAAAGGTGATGTCTAGTTTCTGCGTTGTTTAGCTACCAAGGCCTCAACAGGGAGCCCATAAGTGGCGGGTGTTATTTTGTTGATTGCCATGCATTAGTCAGTTGATAGGCGTGTATTTCATGCTGCTTTTCATTTAGGAATCAGACAGTGAAGTAGATGACAGCTTGGATGATCTGGAGAAACACCTAAGAGAAAAGGCCCTGCGCTCCATGAGGAAGGCCCAGTTGTCTCCGTCACAGATGTCCTGAAAACAAGGGGCTTTCTCACTTTTCAATTTTCCACTCACTCTTGATGTTTGTCATCAACCTGGTTCAGCTTTAGAATGTACAAATTGTTAAATCTTGAGTCTTTTTTGTTTGTTTTTGTTTTTTTTCTTTTTACTGGTTTGGTACATTCTGAAGAGTGTGTTTCATTAAGAGCTTGATTTATCGGTTAGTGTATTATCTGAACTGTAAAGAAGCTTGTGTTGTCCATCATTTTTAATTGTTGAGCAGGGAAACGGTTTAAGCTTAGAGGTTTGAGTTGTGCAGGTTTCAGATATTTCCCACAGCCTACAATAGATTCCATTCAGAAATGATTGCATGTGCAGTGATTGTCTCTGATGTGCATGAACCACTGACCTTATGGAGTGTAGAGAACAACCAACATGCAGTAACATACTGTTTACTATTGCCTTTTATTAGTGGAAACAGTTGCACAGCAGTGTGCATTGTTAGAGGCTGTAACAGAATGTCTTGTCCCATATTGTAACTTAAAAGAGGTGTTTAGCATCGTTTAACCTGCTGTTTTTCCTGACTTTGAAGTTGTCTTGTTTGAAGACTAAAACAATCTGATGTGAGACAGAGAATGCTTTAATTTTCCAGATGGATTGATATGCAATTTTATGTTGACACCCTTACACCAAGCTAATCTCCGTGGGACTGCTCTATGATTTGTATTTAGTACCCCTGGCTCTTGTCATCTTGTCATCCTTTCAGAATTAAAACCTTTTTATAGGACGTGTGCTTTCCTCAATGTTAAGATGTTGTCATTTCTCTTTGGGATGGGATCTGTATAAAATGTACACAGAATGTAGGTAAATGAAGAAAAATAGATAAAGAAAGAGAGTTATTGGGTGGGGATGTTAGCTTATGAGACATGAACAACCCACCGGACCTGCAAATTCACAACCTACCGCTACACTTGCAGCATATTTAAAAGTGGATCTGCAATGTGGTCATTGCACCTAAATCAAACTTTTCCTTTGTCACAATAGCTAATTATAAACTTACATTTTTGTATTCTTTCACTTCAATGAAAATGTGCTATTTTTAATGATAAATGGCAAATAACATGGTGGCAAAACCAGACGAAACAATGTATTGTGTATATTAATAGCTATGAAATATTGTGGAGAAATACGTGCTAATTAAGTGAGAGAGAGCTGCATGACTTTATTTGCAAAAACAGTAAATGGAAGCGCAAAAAAATTATTTAGTAGAATAACAAAACAAAAAATGTCTGGTTTTGAAAATGATAAATGAAATAATTTAAATAAAAAAAAAAAGCACAATATAACCGTACCAAGGAGCGCTGTGTGTCTGCAGCCGCTGAGTGGCTCTGATGCATCCTCCTCACATCCTCCTTCCTCCCAGCAAGGAGACTCCTCTCCTCAGACCCTCCCACATTTTTGTGTGTGTGTGTGCGCGCCTCAGATGACATCACTGCTTTAAATATTCCCGTTGCTTCTTCCCGGCCGTCCTTATCATCACTCCTCACCCAGCGTAAAGAGGTTCAACACGATGTGTTTGTAGCTGAGCTTTGGTTGAAGTTACACAGCAACGTTGAAACCAATCGCCTCTGGCAGACACCGCTGCCTCCTTGTCCGCGTTCATTAATTAGTCCGTTGTGCTTCCAGCACCGGGTTCCTCCTTTGGGGAGAAAGAAAAAGCGCCGACTGGGCTTCAGTGCTGGGAGAAGAAAAAAAAGAAGAGAGGTGGAGAAGAGGACCGAGCTAAGTCGGGCGTGGTAGCAAGAAGAAAAAAAACCCATCTTTGTTTGCAAAACTTCAAAAAGTAGCAGCTGCAATGTCGCTGTCGGTACCGCAGAACGGAGTAAAGGCGGATAACGAGCCCGTTATCGAGCTGTTCGTGAAGGTAAGACCGCGACACAAGTTGCACGGGAGAAGTTTTCTTTTATTTAATTTTGAGTAGCTTCAGTGTGTTGTGGTGATGAATGCTTTATTCCTTCCATTCGCTATTCTTTCTACAAACTAGGTTTTTGTTTAGATAAAACCATTTTAGCGAGCTATACGTTGGTGTTTCACTCACGGAGTTTGCTGTACACTTGATGGAAACGCTACAAGAAGATGTTATGTCTCTTTAAGTTATTTTATTTTTTTAAGTTTTAGATCCATAAATCTATTTTTCCACTGTGGCCATGTGGAGCCTGCAGCGTCACGCGCAGGGCGGATGCAGCTTCCCTCTCCCATCGAGTAGAGAGAGGAGCCTGCCACGCTCAACACACTGGCCGCTAATTCGTTAACAAAAGCCGAGCAGTAGTGGACCATACGAGCAGACTCTCCACTGTAACATGTGCGCGCTTGCTGCGGTTACATGTTAATGCTTGATACAATGTAAAGCTTCTCAGAATGATAGAAACATTGTTTCCATCCAGCCCTCCGTGGACTCGAACCAGCCATTTGAACGTTAAGTTGGGTATCACTCAAAGTCTGCCATCAAAGATATATGTTTTTTAAACCGATTAGTTTTGTGATGCTGTTGCTGTGCACAGTTTTCCAAGTTGTCTTCACACGTGTGTGGCGACAGAGTGAAAGAGTATTGTGGGCCATTGTTACTGTATGTTGCAGCTGTGTGTCCTCAGTGCTGTTATTGACACTGGTTGTTATTTAACGTCATCGATTTCTAACTCTGGGTGTTTCCTTCTGGGAAGCACAATTCAGCACATTTAGACATGATGATAGATTAGCTTGATGGACTTGTCTTCAGATAATACTATTTTTTTTTATGACACCCGATCAACAGCACGACTGCCTTCCCTAAAACTGTAGGCGTGTATCAAACGGTCTGGGCCTCAGCAGTGGGGATGGTGGAGGGGCTGTGAATGGCTGTTTTTCTTTCTTCAGCCTGCTGCTTTGCAGGGCGGGAAAATGGCAGAGGGAAGAAAAAAGGGGGAGGCTGGGGAGTGGGAGGGAGTTATGGGGTCCTGACTGGGAGAGGGCGCGGGGGTGATGGTGCAGTGGGGGGGGGGCACTGAATAGAAGAGCGAGCACTCAATAGTAATGAGTGGAAGCGTGTAGCCCTGGGGCAAAAAAAAACAACCATTTGTTAGATGCTATGGATGAGCTGGTACCCGGTTAGCTCTGGCCTGTTAAAAGTTCTCAGTAGAAATACTGAAAATCCCCTCTGTCCTACTTGAGTTGTTCAAGGAGAAGCCTTTGTTGTGAGGCATTGATGAGGCTGAGCAGCAGGCCCGCCGTGTAGCAGCAGAACAAATGGAAACGAACTGGCCGGCAGCACCATTTCTTTTAACTACCTCTCACAGCCTACGGGAGAGAGGTTACATTACCCCCCCAGGCCTGGAAGCTTTACACATGTGGCCAACTCTTCACACAGGTGTGTGTGTGTGTGTGTGTGTGTGTGTGTGTGTGTGTGTGTGTGTGTGTGTGTGTGTGTGTGTGTGTGTGTGTGTGTGTGTGTGTGTGTGTGTGTGTGTGTGTGTGTGTGTGTGTGTGTGTGTGTGTGTGTGTGTGTGTGTGTGTGTGTGTGTGTGTGTGTGTGTGTGTGTGTGTGTGTGTGTGTGTGTGTGTGTGTGTGTGTGTGTGTGTGTGTGTGTGTGTGAGAGTGAGAGAGATAGTCTTTTCGTCTCTTGTGTTGTGTCTTGTTGTGCCGGCATCTGACATGTCCACATCTATTATTGAGGCCGTTGTTCTTGCTGCGCTGCATTAAACACGATCATGGGAGACAATGGCGGGGGCACGCAGGTTGCCATAGGCACACTGCTGCGAGCCGGGCCTCTGGGAGGAGCAGATAACGAAACCGTGTGTGCTCCAGACACACACACACGTGTCAGATCTGTTGGGGCACTGCCACATATCAAAGCTGACTAATCATGCTTCTAGGACACGAGTTGCCGCTGGGTAAACACGGTGTTTACCCATTAAAAAGTAGCTGACTGTCCCAGTTCAGAGACACTTTGATGATCTTGCAACTTTTCCACCTGTAGTGTTTACAGCTACAGTAGTCACGTCGTCGCTATGGGAACACTTTGCACTGTGCTCATCTTTTAAGGACGTGGACGGGGAGTTTGCCATTGTCAGTTTATATTGCAAATGAGTGTGATATAATGCCTTTTTTACAAGGGGGAGGATCGACCCTTGACCTCATCGCGGTGCGTCAGATTAGATATTGTTTTGTAGCCGGTGCGCTGTAGAGGGTGACTCCCCGAGCATCCATGTCTGTTTCGCTCGACACTTCCACACATCACATGGTAGAAGCTGTAATATGAGGCCCTGGATCTGATGTATTTATGCGCTGTGATAGTTGCGGGGGGGGGTGGAATGCATTATGTTCCTCTTGTAAAGCGAGGTCCATCCATCCGTCTCTGTTGATTACAGCGCTGCCTGGTCTGCTGGTTGTCTTGTATTACTTCTACAATATGTTAAAGGAGATTGGCGGTCGTTGATGTGCATCATTCTCATCATTAAATCATCACGAGTTTGTTTATGTTATGTTTTACAAAGCTGCGTAGCGAGTCATTCTCCGCCAGCATATGAGCTGGCTGTTTGACGGCAAACGGAATATAGATGAGTCGAGAGGAACAGTCGTGTGCCAAGATATCCCACCGCCCTCTTACAAAACCTTCTGCTGCCGCCAGACTTCTACGCTCTTGGCAGCGGTAGCAGCAGAGCCAGTAAACGTGCTGGAGGAGTGCTTTTTAAGTCTGGATGGCACAAGAGACCGTCTGTGTTTTGTGTATGTCCTTCAGTACAACTCCATGGGAACCGTGGAGACGGAAGCCTGCACCACGCCAGAGTAAGAGGCTGCACTCTGTAGAAGGACTGAAAGCTCCAACGCACAGTGTGAAGTCTCTCTCCTAAAGGCCTCGGGAAGAAGCTGCTCATGTCACATTGCGCCATCAGTCGCCACATGTGACAATCGGAGGTCTGCCTTGTGATGAGCTGTTTTTATGGAAACACAATCGCCCTTTTCAGCAGTTGCTGTGCTCCGGTGGTATTGTTGGCAATTGAGTAACTGCTTCTTTCGCAGGAATATGAAATCAATAGAGCAGTTTATTTATTTTTTCCCCGAGCACACAGCAATGCTGCAGTCAGCATCATGAGTTTAGGGGACAAAGATTAATGGCTTGTTACTGTCGTACAGCTGTTGTTTCTGCGCTGTGGATTTTGCTCCTGCAGCACCTGGCCCGTCACTGCTCCTCCATTGTAACTGACTCCGGACGCAGGCCCGATCGATCCGGCACCGTGTCATTATTACACCAGTTTGAAGAGGAGCTTTTCAGACGGCACGTTCAGAAGTTTAATTTCGTGTTCTTGTTCGTAGAATAAGTCGTTCTTGGCTGTGTCTGGATTAAGAATGTGCTGTGTGAAATCATGTTGTGCGGGTATTTCCTCAGGAAAAGCTTAATTCGCCCTGTTATGAGGAGGAAGAGCTCGTTTGTGCTGCCCGACCAGGAAGCCAGCGGCTAATGAGGCATTTCTCCCATGAGCTCAAGGACGGGAAGTGAGGCCACCCTACAACAACATGGGTCCGAGACTTTGAAGATTTGATCCAAACAGAGAGTCTTGTTGGTTCATGGGTTGGTGTGTGTTACTTGATAACTAATAGGGCTGCACATGTTACCGCTGCATACATTGCCTACAAGGTCAGGATGCAGAGGAAAAATGAGCCTTGACCGACTCTACCTCTCTGTTACATCATCTTCACTGTCAGAAGAGGCGTGAGTGAGTGAGACACCCCCTTAAAAGAGGAGAATCTGCCCTGCTCGCTACACATGTAACTCAATCACACTCAACATGATCCCGTCCGCTTGTGTTTCCCGTGCTGTGTCCTTCATAGCAGAGCCATCTGAAGTGTATACAACCTAAAGCGGAGCACCTGAACGTGGAGGATTGGATGACGGGGCCATCTTTCCTGACTCATCATCAATCCTCCAAGGTGCACAGTGGAGTTTCCCAAATATCCATCCAGGCTTTCTTTTGTCTTTCAGTCCCCGGCAGACGCATAAATGTACACTCGTGCAAAATCAAAGGCGTCTGCGTGAGCTGTTTCTCACTAGTTTTGCATGTTTGATGTTTATGAAGTGAAAAGCGGAGGCAGCACGTCCCAGACGGGTACAGAGAGGCAACTCGAATGAGGCCACTGTGTGGGCTTCTGCTGCCATGTATATCTGGCGTGTGCGGTAGCAGCATGCGGGCATTGTGTCGGTGCCAAAGGACTGGTTCACAGCTGTCAAGACGAGAGTTGCTACAGGATTCGTTTCGGTTCAAAATGGAACTACTTCGGCCCCGCACAGAGAAGTTTTAGATGCTTTACGATAGACGCGTGGAGGCGAGTTTTCCGTGTTATTTCCTATGCAAATGTGAGGAAAAACGAGGAGATTAGAGTTACAAGTTTGGGGTTCTTTGTGCAACCGGGTGTGCATAAGTGGGTGGAGAGTTGGAGCTGGTGCCGACCTCCGTCTGCAGCACTGTTTGTGTTCGACACTTGAAACAACAGTCAGAGCGATCATGCTGATCTCCCACATGACCGTCTTGTTTGTTTTCCCCTCATGCTGGTTCTGAATCGCTCCTCACCAAACGCCCGTCCTCTGCCTGGAGAAACCTGAACTGGCTGTTTGTCTTATCTCTTCTAATCAGTGGTTATAACATCATGGTTGTGCAGTAAGCCTCTTTTTAGACTTCAGTCTCACAACTTTCCATAGAACCCCGGCGGTTGTCAGACGGCGCTCCTGTGCTCCGGCACAGTAGGCCTGTGTCTGACGGGAAGTCTCGAGGTTTCCACTGAATGATGTCAGCCTGAGTCAGAGCCACACCAAGGATGTGATGGCGTTTCCATATTCCAGCAGGATCTGACTCCTCTCTACACTCATCTCTCCCAGGACTCAGACCTCAGACCTAGTCGTTCAGTCCGGGGACCTCAAGACCTTTTTGGTGATTGTCAAAATCAGCCGGTATTATTTTAGGTGGCATTAGATGCCTGGTTGAATTCATACTCTTCTTTGCTTATTGTTTTATCATGTGGTTTCTGGCTTAAATAGTCATTTTTACCAGTTTTTAGACTTTATTTAGTTGAAGAAATGTTCTCGAGAGGCTGCTTGTGTTTAGACAATCAATATTTGAGAAGTTGGGTTCTAATTGTGAAATAAGGTTTTTGTAGAAAGACACAAGCTATCGAAAAACAGAAGTTGTCCTTTAATGACATGTTTTGACCTCTAAACTTCTCGGATTGTCTTATTTCATTACATTTCTCAGAGAACTATTATTTCACAACAAAGCAGATTGGAGAAGAGACCTCAGCAGAATATTCTCTTCTGTTTCTCTTCCAGTAAGGATCTCATGAACCTCTCAAATGTATTCTGTGACCTCACAATTTACAAGCTGCAGCCAGAGAATGGATGGCATTTATGCTTGAAGAACGAGTAACTGATTGTTTACCATTCATTTTGTTTTTCACCAATTCATCTGCAGCTCATCTTTAGCCTGGTTGCATTTTCCTGAACACTTGTCTTGTTTGTTCAGACATCTAAATGGTGAAAACATGTCGGCCGCTTGACTTTAAAAATATTGTTTGTGGCCTTCGAAACCTCTGTAATGTATGCTTAGACGGTGTAAGGGTTCTAGTCTCTACCCTGCTGACATGCCCTTGAGCAACGCATCGAATCATTCCAGGTGTAGGGCCTTGACCTCTGACCTGCCTTTTTGGAGTGGGACATATGAGAAAAGGTTTAGAATGTCTTCAGACCACCGTGGGCAGAGGAACCCTGTCTGAAGCGGCCCGCTCTGGGTTCCACTGCTCGGGGAATTCACAGTCCTGACTCCAGCCCCACACTGTATACTTGTCCAGCAAACAGGGAGAGGCGTTGCCATGACATTACCATGGCTGCCCACTCTCAAACAGACATTCCTGCTGCGTGTCAGAGCAGGAGGAGGAGGAGGAGGAGGAGGAGAGCTGCAGCACTTGTTATATCGCCAATTCCTTTTTCGGTCAAAGTGTGGCTTGAACTTGCTGAGCTGCCCACCCAATTTAGAACATGAAGTGTGTTGGGGAGGGGAAGGCAGGGCGGCCATGTTGCTAAAATTAGGCTGCGAGCAGAGACTGGGAGGAGGGCCGTGCCCAGCCCGAACAGGATCCAACGTGGTCTCGCATCGTCGGTCTAAGATAGGGAAACTTCTGTCTTCCATAAATATAGGAGGAACTTGTGACTAGATATCTCGGTAGAAATATGAGGTCGAGGTTGAGTTGAACAGCTCTTGCGTTTTTTATAGATGCCGGCTCGTAAAATTTAATATGACTTGACTTGTGTAGGGGATGCCTTTTTGTGCCTGTTAAAGGTGCACATACCTTCAAGTGCGTACATGGTCACATTATGTTCAAGCTAGTTAGTTACGGTCTCTTTTACCCCCGAGATGTGAGAAGTTGGTCATTACATCAGCGGGTACATGAGCATAGTTATAGGGGAAACGATAAAGAGGTAGTGAAAACACTGTGTGTGTGTGTGTGTTTGAAAAGAAAAAGTGTTTTTAAAGACACCACTTGCTGACTGAGGTCTCATTGTTCCGTTGCGGGATCACGCCGTCCTGGACACAACCTCCTAGATAACATCCGATCATGACTCACACCCTCCACTGGGCAGCTGTGTGTGTGTGTGTGTGTGTGTGGGGCAATAAATAAGCTAAGCATCTGTTGACTCACGGTCCCTCCATTGAGCCTAAATAAAGCTTGAAAGTCTGTTGGCAGTAGTCAGCTGCTGCTTCTGTGCCCCAGACGTTATTGTAACCGCTTCACATCGGAGGAAATCACTGTACAAATCTCTGAAAGATGGTGTAACCGTCTGCAAGATGTGAGTCATTCTTGACCCAAAGTAAAAAGTGTTCCCGTCAATGCTGCTTGTATTTGTAATCAAACTACTGCTTTACTTCTCGGGGGAGTAAGGGGAACTTTTTCAACTGACATGCTTTGCCTTATAAGGGTCCGCTTGAAATTATAAGTGTTTATTTTTATTGGGGTGTTTTTTTTCTTCCCCCTTGCTAACTGGCGATGACGTACCTAGAACTGTACAAACAGTAAGGGCTTTGTGTTGTTGCTGAAGGTTGAATGTCTCACTGTAATAGTGGCCCTCTGGAAAGTGTGAGTAGGGTGGAGGAGAGCAGTGCTTGGAGGGGTGTCCTTCATACTCGTTTGTGGGCCGTAAGCTTCCTGTCATGTTGTTTTGATTTTCATCATCTACGGTGCTTCTTTGAAACGTTATTCAGCACAATTATTGCTGACCACCTCCTCACTTGAGTCTTTAACTCGGCAGCGGAAACGCAGCTCCGACGGCATCATCACGTAAACTCAACAACGCACCCTCTTCGGTGGGAGTAACAGGACATTTCTGGAATAGTTCCCCCTCCACCCCCACCGCCGTCCCTCCCTGACTCCACCGAGAGGCCCAGGATAAGGGGGAGAGGAGGAGGAGGAAGAAACGAACAGCGTGCCAAAGAAGCACACAGCTACTAGCTTGCTGTCTTTTCTCTTCCTCCCACTTAAAGCATCCATTACCTCCCGCTCCCCTTCACGTCTGCGATACCTCGATTCCTTCCTATTTGCTCTAATAGCTCTCTCTCTCTCTAGCTTGTCCGTCCCTCCCTCTCTCTATCTCTGCAGCAGATCCCTGCCGCCGGTGTCTTTGTCAGAGAGCCGCAGTCCGCTGCAGACTCCAGAGGGTAGGAGCGCCGCAGAGAGAGAGAAAGCAAAGATTGAAATGTCTCCCTCAGCTGCTGTTGCGGCCTTTTCTTCTCGGCCACTTGAGACGCAGAACTGTCATTGTGTTGAAGTACAGTGAACGGCTTTTGGTTTTCAAATGACATGCCGTCGTGTGGTTTGAATTTTTGTCCCTAGAGAAAGGGGGAGCTCACCTGTGAGCTGGTAATCCCCACACTCATACACACACACACACACACGTGTGTCTGTCTATCGCCATGGGAACAGTCGCTGCGCTGCATCGCCACCCTCGGTCCAGCACTGAATGGCTCTCTGGAGGTGCAGCACTGTAGGGAAACATGGGAGTAATCATCCCATTGGTGTCTATCTGATCCGCTAAGGATCAGCTAATGCCAGGCTTGTGTTGTGATGGCCATGAACCATGATGCCCCCCACACTTCATGGCCCAAGCTTTATTTTAGAATTGAATCATGTAGGGGAGGGGGGGCTTTCATTTGCCGAACAAAGGCAGTGATCTAATCCAAGCTTTTCTCATATTGAATTCAGAAGGGGTTGGGCAGAGGGAGAGGACAGTACAATGGGAGCCAGAAGGCAGATCAAACAGAGCCGTCCCACTGGGCGTCACACGGAGGACAACAGCAGCCAGTCTGTCCGCACCAGCAAGGAGCCGCTGGACTCACTGGACACTCCAGAGCACAAAGTCCACCATTGAATCTGCATCTCTGATATTAAACAAATATATTTCGTTCAGATAATGCTCCAGCTCAAACTGATTTGAATCTTGTGTTTATTTTATTCAGCGCTCTTTGCAAGTCTGTGTGAAAACACAGTTGATTTGTGTACCTCCTTTGCATTACTCGTATAGTCCCACTTTGCATGTCACCTCTGCAGGACAGACGCAGAAGGGAATGAGTGACTGACAAAAACAAAAACAAAAAAAACGATATTCAGCCGTTTGGCAGAAGCTCTGCTACAGTAACACGCTGAATGTAGAGCTGCATTCCAGACCACCGGTACTTGAATAACCTCCACGCTCGTCCTTGTGAATAGATGAATAAGGTTCCTTCTTTATTGGCCTGGACAATGGCATACCTTGACAGGCACGTAGCTCTGTGCCGAGTCTATCGTGAAGGTTGTGGCACGTCGGGTGTATTATTTGTTAATGAAAAGCGGCAAATGACTGATTTCAGTCTCTCAGTGATTTCTCAATTTCTTTTTGCCATTATGTGGTTTCACTAAAAAATGAAATGTGTGTTCTTGGAGCGGACGTTATTGTGCGCCAGGCAGATGTCATTAAGATGCCGTGCAACGCTTAGTGAGATAAATGAAATGCTTATACTTCCCTCCCTCTACACGCTGCTCGTACATGGCTGTGAGTTGAGCAAAGTGAGGGATGATTTAGGGAGTTGGAGAGAGACGGGAGTGGGCACTACGAAGAGATGGAGGCTTGTTGGGACGACCGGTGAGATCTCTGTTTGCAGCACCCTCCCGTAGCCTCCCTGTTATGTGCTGTGAGTGCGATAGCGAGACAGAAATCACCGCTATTGTTGCTTTTTTTTTCATCAGAAAACTTGCATGTTGTTTGAAATCTCTTCCTCTTCTGTTTTTTTTTTTGTTTTTTGGAGGATGCGCCCCACTTCCGTTGATGCCATTCCCAGCTGCTCGGCCTTGTGTTTGTGCAGTCTAGCGAAAAGAGGAAACGAGAGGCGGTCGCAGTCTTGATCCCTCCAGAGGTGTCCTCTTACTCTTGGACAGTAGTTTTGCTCATTAATGGAGGGGGGGGGAGAGTGTGCTGAAGTATTTAAAACAAGGAGGGTTTACTCTCTCCACGCTTTCTCGAGTCTTTTCGAGGGCAGCCTGTAATGTGTGTGAAGGAGTCACTGTCTGAATCGGGCCCTGTAGTGCAGTAAAACACCCCGGGGCTGTAAAGGTTGTGCAACAGAGATGCGGTTTCTAGCAAGATTGTCTGTGGTAGAAACCTATTGCAGATGATTTTTAAGGTCGTTGTCTGCTATCTTGTGTTTTATGCTTGCAATAATTACATCCCTCCGTAAGATAAAAACTGGTGCCTTCCAGTCGTCAGGAACAGTGCCTGCAATATAGTGCTGATAGTTAATCTACTCCCGTTCTAACCCTCTTTCTGTCTGTGTGTTTATCGAAGGCGGGAAGTGATGGCGAGAGCATCGGGAACTGCCCCTTCTCCCAGAGACTCTTCATGATCCTGTGGCTCAAAGGAGTCGTCTTCAACGTCACCACGGTGGACCTCAAGAGGTGAGTCCTCATCTTCCTTATCCTTTTAGATGGCGTCCTACATCTTTTATCTGGGCGTTTCCTCAAAGGCCTTAGCGGCTCCGTAACGCCTTGATGGAAGCCCCACCTCTGACACGCTCGCTTCATCCCCGCTGCTTATTTGGTTTTCCCATGACCCTTTTCTCAGACCGGGGCGAAATCGGAGGAAAATAAACATACTGACTCTGGAGAGGCTATTTAAGGTTCTTTCTCCGCTCGCTTCCTGTCTAGATTTTGGTGGGTTATTTTTCGTCCTACAGGCATCAGCAAACGCGGATCCTCTGTAATTCCGACCGCTAGTGATAGTCTTCCACATGCGAATGCCAGTACCAGAGGCTCTTTACCAAACCCTATGCTATGTGTCTGTGTGTGTGTGTGTGATTCATCGAAATGTTTTTCCACTTGCTAAGGCAGGACAGGCAAGTGCCCGGATTATTTTTCAGACGTGGTCAAGATGGCCGTCTGGTTTTATATGCTCTTTCTTCGTCACGTGCCTTTTTTTTTGACTCGGAGATTCAAGATTTCTGTCATCTTGTTCCAACGCCTGCCTCGTCCGTGTGACAGCCGGTTCCTCGCCGGGCGTCTCCTCCTCTGGGACACGGAGACAACCGCTTGCTGGCAAAACACAACAGAGATGTACTTGATAAATACCGGGCCTCTTTTGTACAGCTAAAAAGAATGCCTGCACGTTCAAGGGATGTCCTACTGAGCAGAGTCTGTTCCTCTTCACTCCTCAAACTAACCTTTTTGTTCAGCCGGCGTGACTACTTTATTTCTCTCCAGAGGAACAAGTGATCCAGGCTTTGTCTTGTCCCTGCTGTATCGTGTCCGTAACCTTGAGTAAACATAAAGCTTCTGTGTAAAAGAAGGCGTGCGTTTGTCATATTTATGGCTCTTTTATTGGCGTATTTAAATAGGACAACGCCGCACGTTGTTACTCCTGTAGAAGGACATGAGTGTCACATGTCGCTGCCATAAGGCGAAATGACATCTTCTCAAGGCTAGTATGTTAATATTTGTTTCTGCGATGAAAGCCTGTGAACCTCCAAGGCAGTTTGTTGCCCAATGAGTGATGTCAACGGGTGAGGTTGCCACTTCCCCTCCGCATGCCAAAGAGTCAAAGTCATTTCCTGTTTTTTTTTGTGCCCTCGGATGGCTTTTCCCAAAGCTCGGCCACCGTTGGGATCGTCGTCATAACCAAAAACCTGGCCCGTTTTGAGAAGTCTCTATGAGGATCCACGCTGGCTAACCCCAAATCTGTTCGTCTCTAACAGACACGGCCGTGTGTTATGTTGTCTTCATGCTGGAGGGATTTGAGCGTCTGTTGTGTTCACGCTGCTCATTCAACACATGCTCGTTTTTGTTTGTGTGTGTGTCATCTGCCTGCCAGAGACATCTGGTACAAAATGTGCTGCTTTCAAGGCCGCAGAGAGAAAGAGACACACTCACCGAGATACAAGAGCACACACACGACCACTGATGAATCTTGTGTTATTTACGGTGCATATGTTTAATACATGGGAATGAACGCTGCTTTCACTATTAGATCCTCATGCGTTATAAACGAGTTTTTAAATTGGCTTTGACGTCTCTTCCAGGAAGCCAGCAGACCTCCAGAACCTGGCCCCGGGCACACACCCCCCCTTCGTCACCTTCAACGGCGAGGTCAAAACCGACGTCAACAAGATCGAGGAGTTCCTCGAGGACGTCCTCTCTCCACCCAAGTGAGCGCTTTCCCATCGCAACGCGTTGACACACTGCCGTCGTGAGCACGCTGTTATTTGAAATGCTCAAATGCTTTGAAATGTCAGCATGTGATGAGCGGTAGAGGCCTTATAGGGATTTAATGTGATTTAAATGTTTTATTTAAGGCATAAGGCTTGTGTTCTATCGTTTTCTTATTGCCACACAATCCCATGAAAATGTGTGGATTCCTCACTCCATCTTTCTGACTTAAAAGGGGTCACAAATGTATACTTGCATGTTTTTTTTCTTAAGCTGGATAATTAGCCTAAAACAGCTGGGCCTTATAGTTTTTAGAAAACATTACTCAAATAGGAGCAATTGCATGTGCTGAGAGCTATTTTCATCTGTGAAAAAGGACGAGAATTATCCTTTACCACCACATATATATATACGTGTGTGTATTTACTTGTTTGTGTGCTTGTGTGCAGGTACATGAAGCTTGGTGCAAGGCACCCAGAGTCAAACACAACTGGTATGGACATCTTCGCCAAGTTTTCAGCGTTCATTAAGAACTCTAAACCAGATGCAAATGAGGGTAAGTTACCAGTATATGTATGCGACACACACACACACACACACACACACTTGATTGGGTACACTGGTTACGAGTATAGATCCAGAAACCTTCCAGTTGTGTTGGGAGAGCTCTCTGGTTGCTAGGCGACATTGGTAGCCCTGCCCTGATTGGTGGTTTACGGCCTCACACAGGAACACAGAGCTTTTGTTCCTCTTGTCCTCACGCTCCCCGTCTCACCTGCTGGAGCGCTCTGGAAAACCGCAGAGCAGCTAACCTGAGTAGCGCTCACTATCTCATCCCTCCTGCATCCCGGGCCCCGCTGTAAGAGAGGGAGGGGCTCATATCACAAACATAACAGATACGATTATTGAAAAAATATGCAGTCTATTGTCTCGTAGATTCTGTGGCATTAGTGGTATTCACAAAATACCAAGATTCTGTATCATGTCGTCACGTCGTCTGCTCTCCACCCTGGGAAAATATTGAACCACGGTGAGCTGGATGTGAAAGCCAAGGCTGTGTCAACAGCAGTTTGAGGCTGGATCTCATGGTTCAATGATTAGTGCTCTCCAACGCAACAGGTCAGGTCTGCTGGTGCACGACCTGCTGGCACATTCATGTCATATTTCACAACAATAGAATGAATTGTTTAATGAACGATCCCTAGATGGATGGAGATGGGGTGAGGAGGACAAAGTGTAACACCTGTGCAATGAAATGCCATCCATTGAAATGTGTGGTGTGTGTGTGTGATAAGCTTTGAATACAATGTGTTACAGCAGCACATCATTGTAGGTGCCTATGACTTGTGTGTTTTCTGCATTTATAATGTACACGGTGTACATGCACACAAGGGCTCGGCTCTTGATGAAATGCTGCCCCCATGTGGTCAGACAGCATATGATGCAGTTGGAAGCCTCAGGGAAAGCCTGGATAATTTAACACTGCTTAGAGATTATTTGCTCATACTGTGTGTGTGTATATATATATATGTGTGTATATATAATTCAAATAATTTTTGTAATATCTCGTGTCTCCTTGCAGCTCTGGAGCGCGGCCTCCTGAAGACGCTGCAGAAGCTGGACGAGTATCTCCGCTCACCGCTGCCCGACGAGATCGACCACAACAGCATCGAGGACGTCAAGGTCTCCGACCGCAAGTTCCTGGACGGTGACGAGATGACCCTGGCTGACTGCAACCTGCTGCCCAAGCTGCATATAGTCAAGGTGAGTGTTTTTAAAACATCGCTGAATCGTCAGCCACAGGCGAAACACCTGTATGTTTATGCAGGGTCTCCAAAGGGCACGGGGTCACCAAACTCCCTGAAACGATAAGAATATTAAAAGAACAGGTGCAACAAAACAAAGGAGGGTCAGTGAGATATCAGTCTGTCAAGATCAAGTCGTTACACTCCCCCATGCTCCAGGGAATGAGTTTAATTAGACAAAATACGTGTCTTTTTTATGAATCATTTGGTTTATATAAATAAAAAATGGCCATCACAATTTCCCCGTTTCCTAGTTGATGCCATCAAACACCTTGTTTTGTCCGACTAACAGTCCAACACTCAGAGGTTCAGTTCATCATGACGATGAAGAAAAGCAGCAAATCTTCATACTGTAGGAGCTGGAACTTTTTTATAATTGTTAAACAATTACTCAAATGTGTTTTATTGATGAATTTTCTGTTGATCAACTAATAGTGTCGGCTTTACTACAGTGGTGCATTGTGGGGGAATTAAGTGATTAATTGCTCACAAGATATTTTTCTAAATTCCTCCAACTATTAAAGAAGCGTCATTTCTTTTCTTTTGCATCCCGGTGCTTCACAAGGACCGACCGGTCTTATGTCTCTGGTGCTCTTGAGGTTTCTAACAGAACTCGTTGCTCACTCTGTGACACGTCTCTAACTTCTGAAACCTCTTTTTGTCTCCAGGTGGTGGCCAAGAAGTACAGAGGCTTTGACATCCCCAAAGAGATGACGGCCATCTGGAAGTACCTGAACATCGCCTACACGCGCGAGGAGTTCACCAACACCTGCCCCAGTGACAAAGAGATCGAGATAGCTTACGGAGACGTAGCCAAGAGGCTGGTCAAATAAGCTCCTCCCTCCGTCACCCCCCCCACCTCTCTCCACACTCCCCTCCACCGAGACTGATGTGCTCTTTCACGAGAACGAAAAAAACAAACTCTGGACTTCTTTTCCTTCTCTCCTCATCTAGAGCGAACCCCCAAAATGCATGAACCCTTCTCGATCTTTTTTTTTTTTTTTTTAACGAAGACCTCCAATTTGAGTTGATTCAGCAAAAAGGTCCCCGTTGTTCCACCTTTTATTCCTCAATTATTTCCTTTTTGTTTTTTTGTTTGCCGCTGAATGTTGTGAGGCGGAGAAGAAGCAGCCAGACGTGTGTATCAGTGCTTATCAGTGTCGGGAGCCTCGTCAAACACACTCCCCGATAAGTGCCGGGGGGCAAGGTCACAAGCTGCTGTTGACTTTTCTTCTGTTGTCTGTTTAATGTTGAATCGCTCTTTTCTAGCATTGCTTTAAATGGAGAACCGAGCTTTGGGCGTATTAAGAGGCATTGTAAACAGTGTTGAAGCTTCAGTGTTTCTTTTTTTTTTTGGCTCAAGTATTCGGCAGGTTTCAGCCGGAGCTGATCCAAACGTGATTTGGTCGACGTATCGTGCGAGAGATGCTTTATTTCAATGTCGAGCTGCTTAAGATGCATCGAAACAATTGTAACAGCAGTTAAAGCTACCTGTTACCCCAGCTCTGATTTCCTCATTGTCTCCAGTAGCTCAGCAGAATTGTAAGGGAAGTTTTCCGGTAGCCGCTGCAGAAGTAACGACTCAGGACAAATCTGAAATATCCCACCGTATGTAGCTCACAGATTTTAAAGGTTGTGCAGATGTCTGTGGCCTTTTGTCCCGTCGCCACAGCGAAACTGGCCGACTCTTTTCTTCTCTCGTGAAAGCACGAAGGAAAGTCTTTTAGTCGTGCGGTTTAGATCACACGTGGCAGGCCCCAAAAAATACTGGTCTCACTGTGGATAGGATGACTCCGGCTATGTAAACAAAAGCAAAGAAACCACACACTCACTGTTTCCCCCACTCCATAGCATACAGGATGATGGACACCATGTGCAGTCGGGCACCAGGAAAGGGTACACGAAATCTATTTATGACTAAAGGACTGTAGGAGAGGAGTGAAGAACGAAGACCTTCCTCTTCAGTGTGTAGACGTCTCTGTGGTAGTGAGTCTATGTTGTGATACTGTAGCTCCAGAAGTGCTTTAGTGCGGACTAAGCAAAACCTGTTTTCTCCCGGTTGCCATATATATATATATATTTTTTTTTCAGACATTTGTTATGAAACAAATTTGATTAAAAAAAAAAAAAAAAGGAATTGTAAATATTTGTTTTGATTGCTCAGAATTCAATGTGTAAATTTTATACATTTCATGTGACTTTTGAGGAACACGGGCTACTTTCTTGCCTGCTTTGATTTTAAATCTCGATAAACCTTACTCCTATTTGCCTTACTTGTTTTTCTCTCTGCGGATGTTTTGCAGGACGGTTTTTCAGAGATCGGTTCATTACAACAGTTGTGATGTTGTACGAAGAAAATGTCCAAGCTATATCATGGCTGCTTTTTTTTAACAATATTGACTGAATTGAAATAAACATATTGGCACTCTGACTTTTGTGTTGTGTTGGCGGTCTTGTCTTTTACTCGAAGGGATTGGGTTGCCTTTGGTCCTCGATTGTATTTACGGCCTCCATGTTTTTAGATTAGTGTTCTTATCCCATAACAAAGACCTAACAGCCAAGACGTTAAAGCGTATAGTGGCGAAAACGAGGCTACTTTGACCTGAGTCATCATATATGTTATCACTCCAGTGGCTCATAAGCAGCCTTTTATCTCTAGTCTTTAACATATTTATAGTTACGCTTGAAGGTTCTTCCTTGACCGTGAAAACAACACTTTGACAACTTCCTTGTTTCCAAAACTTTTAACCGTATCTCGTAGCCCTTCAGGCCTCAATTGTTTTATTATTCATGATCAAAATGTCTTCAGTGGGGGGGGAAAGGCATATTGCACCTGCCTAAGTGTAATTAATGTAACATTTTGCATTGATATAGAAGTTACATGAATTTCACTGTCACAAATCAGGTTTTTACCAGCTTTAGGACCAATTATGAAAATGGCAAAAAGCAGAATTTATAATGTATTTTTTAAATTTAGTTTAAACAGATCTGTGTCAGATTTACAGGGGTAATCCATATTCAGACCTTTTTTTACCTTCAGCATAAACACGGCCCAAGTATTCCGCAGAGGAAAAGGAAGTCTATTATTTTACTCTTTAAAGATCAAATCAATTGAACAATTAATGTAGGGGTATGTATCCTCCGAATAAAAAAAAAAACATATTGGGTTTCTTGCTTTACTTGTTAATCACTGATGCAGAAATACGGAGAAGTTTGGGAACTCCTCAGCCAAAAGCACGTTTGTTTACAGCTCTCTCCCTCTCCAAGGAATGTCCCACGTGGGTGTCCACCCGCTGTGGGCTCCACCTTCCTCGTGAAGACGCCCTCTGGCTGTCGGCTCCATCGTGTTTTTCAGCCAATTCCCTACTGTTCTGATGCACAAACAAGTCTGTTCTGCGAGGCCGATTGCAGCCAAGTTTTGCAAGAGTTTTAAGAGAGAGAGGGAGAGAGAAAAAAAAAGTATGGAGGCGTACAGTTTTTGGATGCTCTCCAGATCATTAAAGTGTCCCGTTTCAACCACAGACATTCGCTACTCCCTTACTGGTGAACACGCAGACACGGTTTCCACTTGAAATTCACAGGGAAGAAAATTCACCCATAAGTAAACAGACAGACGTGTGTGTGTGTGTGTGAGTGTGTGTGAGGTAAGAGAAGACAACAAGGCTGGCTATCATTCAGACCACACACTCATTACAAGCAGGGTGAGTGTATTAGTGTAATTGGGTAATGAAGGTGAGGCCAGGAGGGGCTGAGTATTGTTTCTCAAACATGTTGACTGTGTGCGCGTGTGTCTATGTATGCGTGTGTGTGTGTGTGTGTGTGTGTGTGTGTGTGTGTGTGTGTGTAAAGAGCAGGGCTATATTACACACCATGAGAGGGAGCCAACAAGTCAGCTAAACTCACACGCAGGTTACAGTCACAGTTGCTTCCCTGGGTTTTTCTTTGTTAGGAGGAGAAAACATGGAGCGCAATTTATTTACCCTTGACATACGTTCATCATGCTTTTATTTTTTAACAGGTAATTCAACCAGTTGTGTATTTTCCTGCTGCTCAATATGCTCAGTGGACCCTTTTTTTTTCAATTTGGCATTGACTCTCTGCAGTGCCAGTTCAGTTTGCCGGTTTTACACAACACCCATTTATACAGCTGGCTAAATATTGACACTGGTAAAGTAGCTCGCTCAAGGGTACACACAGATATCCCAACTGGGTTTTGGAGCTACAATGTGTGAAAACCCTTCTTTGCATATGGACTCTGTGCACCTGACATTTGATGTGGCTGCATGGTGTTGTGTTTAGGTTTACCCTGTTGACCGATGGCACACAGGAATACATGTAGAAAATTCATGGCTGCAGGAATATCGAGATTCTCTCAGTTTGAAAATAATAACTTATGATGTGATCTTTTAATTTTTAATTTGCACATAATATTCCATTCATACACGTTATCTAACCTCCATCGCTACAGCTAAATTAAAGGAAAGGATGAATGTTATTGTCACTGACAGTTTTCAAAGTTTATACTGTGGGTAAGGCCTGACATTATCACTTTAATGCTGTTTATGAGCCTCAATAGCCCTGAGGCTGGACTTTATAGTGGTTCTGCTACAATATTTTTCAGTAGGTGTGTGCACATACATAAATCTTACATTTTTTAATGATAAGTACATCATAAAAAAGAAGCTCTTGAAGGCTAAGAGAATTATAAGGCAGTGCTTACCAGCCTTTTTGCGACCCCTTTATAACAAAGCAAAGTCCATTTGTAACCCATGTCAGTCACGTATGTTTACGGATTATGACCAGGTCTAACAAAGGGTACTTTTTAAAGAGTGAGTTTTATTTGAAAATATTGGACTTTATGATGTTATTCGTCGATTCACGAGAAAGACACAAAGATTAAGGACACAGCTGTAAAAATGAAAAGATTTTTGTGTGGCATTTTCATGCTCTTCTATCCTGCTTATCACCATGTGACCCCTCAGATTTATCTTGTGACACCTTATGGCACCTTATGGGGCCCCGGCCCATAAGGTGTCATTAAGCCCGGATAATATGTGGTGAGTTGTCTATCATGGTGGTAATAATTATGTGGCCACGAAAGCATTGTTAGTTTTGCAGCTAGGCTTACAGCATTAAACAAATTAAAATGTTAATTATAGGAAACAAAAGCTTTGTGATGTCAAGCAGCCAGAAGCCAAAGCGTGTGCTTCATGGCCCACCGTGAAGCCCTTTGAAAGAGTTTGTAGCTATCAAAACACAGTGTAAGACAGCGCACTTGTGTAACGTGTAAATTAAGTGTTACATTAATAATGGCTGCATTCCACTCAGGTGTTCTCAACACTTTCTGCTCAGTGGCAGGCAGGATACTGGCACGCTGAAATGGAACCAGCCCGTAATTAATGTCATTAGTTCCACATCATAATGTTTGCTGGTGAGAAAGGGCTACAAAAAGATTAAAAAAACAATTGGTATGACACCACTGTAATTGCATTCGTGGCTGCCTGCCACAGTAGCTCGTTAATATTCAATAAGTGTGTGTGTGTGTCCAGACTAGTGTGTGAATCAGTGGGCACGTTAGCTAATGAGCCAATCAGAGCCAGGCAGTGAAACACAGCGGCTGACCGGTCTGGCACGAGACCACTGTGGGTGACGTTTTGCGTGTGTTTGCTTGCTAACTTCAGGCATGTCTGCTACAGTGCCGCGAGCCTCACCGCCCCCACAATGACTCCCGTGCCCTTTATCTGCCCCTCGCGTCTTCAGCAACGTTGGCCTTTCTTCAGCAAAAATGTTGGCGTCCGCTCGCGACTCTCAAAACACTCCGTCGTCTGTGACTTGTTAGCGCGAGCGCCGAGGCCTGTGTCGACGCTCCGAAAAGGTGCGCTTCCTCTTGCCAAACTTCTTCACGTCGTAGCACAAGCTGTCATTAACCCATCATCCCGTTCAGTCTTTTTTGGCAGCAACACGAGGGGTTTTGTCCGGTAGGCATATAGTTACGCATACGTGGGCCTATATATATATATCTTGATAGCTCTGAAAAAAAACATATCAATATGCAGAAAGTGATGCAGAGTGGCACACTGGAGGAAAGCATGAAACTCGAGAATATTCTTATGTATTTGGTGTGTTTTTCAAACTGGGTTCAACGGCAGTGAAGCTCAATAGTTTGGCACATTATTTTCTGGTGTGAAGGCTTGAATAAATGGTCCACGTGTTATTAGAGGTGTATTAAAGGTTGAGTTCACCCAAATAACCGAAAACTATATTTTCTCAAGTCAACGTCGATGCAATGCAGGAGACAAGAATCGTGTTTGTGGGGTCCATTGTTACTCTGGATAATCCACAGAGCTGTAAACAGCAGTGGTGGAGAAAATCGTCATATTTTGCTTAAATGTATGAGCAAAACCAGACCATGAAGCTAGCCTGCTGTAGCACAAGTAAAAGTCCTACATTTTAAATGTTGAAAGTACATATTTGTATCAGCAAAATGTAAACAAAATGTTAAAAGTAAGTACTCATAATGCAGAAAATGACCCCTGTGAGGGTCAAACTGTTATTATTGGTTTATTCTTACTGATGCTATAATGTGTTAAGATTTTATTGTTCATCCAAGTAAAGCTGATTTTAGACTGTGTTTATATACTTTTGGGCACCTTGCTGTATAACAGCGCATCAAATTGTACTCTAGTAAAGAGAAGTATAAAATGCAGTGCTCGGGTAAACACACTTGCATTCCACTGCTGGTGAGATTTCTTTTGTGTTTTTCTTTGAGCAGCATATTTAAAATTCCTCTCTCCTCCTTTTGTGTCAGGGTAGACGCAGATGGGTATCTCAAAACCTTGGCAAAGGGAACCAAAACTACACGACCTGCGTGGCTAGGTGCACGCAGCGCACAGGTAGGTCGGACAAATGTGTAAACGTGTGTTTTGGTTGAGCCGACCCTTCATTTGAAGTTGACCGCCGTTTCAAAGGCGGGTTGATTTCAATTGAAGGGAAGCTCCACAGACTGTTCCTTCGGCGTGTATCCTCCTTAAGAGGCAGTCTTCCATTGGGTGCCCTCTGCAACAAAACACTGTCACTCCTTATTTGAGCCTTGCAAGGCTCCAATGTTGCCATGCAAGTGGAGTTCATAGTGGTGTTCATTGTGGCATTAGCCACCCCAATAACTCCCAGACCACCAAATAACCGCCCAGCTTATCTGCCCCGCTCCAGCGCCTGCAGTCAACCATTCAGGGTGGGTTTTGTGTGCTCACGTTGTTTATTTTAGCCCCCATTAAAATGTGGTGGGGTGGCTTTCTCTCTCTCTCTCTCTCTCTCGCCGGAGCTCAGTGGCTACTGTGGTGGGGAGATAGGGGACTGTGGTGGTACCCCCTTGGGGCGGCCCACAAAAAGGCTGTCTCACCCCCTTCCCCTTGCTTGCCACTCACCCCATCTGGGTCCTGCAGTCACACTCTGTGGCAGGGCTGCGGTTAGCTGCTGCCTGTTGGCTGGTTAAAGAGGCACAATGAGGGTCCAAGGATACAAACGTCAAGAAGGAGAAGCGCTGTTCACCACAGACGCCACTAGAGGGTGCTCGGCCACAGTGAGCTGAAAAGAGGGGAGGGGGAGGGGGGGGCACTCTCAAAGCTGGCAGTGACTATTCTCCAGGGGGTTTGTTCTTATCTCCTTTACATGCTCAGCACTTTTTCACAGGAAGCATGAGGGAGGTTTTACTTGTGTGTGTGAGGGATAAGGAGAGATGTGGGTCTTAAATTAAAGTAAGTGGGGTTTTAAAGACAAAAAGAGCTACTATGAGTCCCTGTCAGCTGTGTACTTGAAAGACACCTTGTGACATCAGGTATTTCATACCTCCAGGGGCCTTTGTCGAGGTTGTTTAGTCTCTTTATGAGACTACAATAGCGGGCTGTTTTATTTAGTCTGCGACGGGAAAAACTATTAGACATAAAAGACTTTGCTCTGTCAGCAGCCACACCCCCCCCCCCCCCCCACACACACACCCACCTTAGCTGCACACAGAGGAAGACTTACCTCGCAGTTTATGTTATGTTAGTGTGTCAAAGCCCACGGCGAACATATCTGTCTGGTATGTGGTGGATTATTGCTGTGTCTGTGCGCTTGTGCATCCGCGTAACACTACGTGTCTGCATGTGTGAACCATACTGCTGTTGTTCCTTTTTTTTAAAAGGAATCAGGAAACGTCTGTTGGGTGTGCTGGTAAACCCAGGTGTGTGTGTGTGTGTGTGTGTGTGTGTGTGTGTGTGCACATAAGAGACTGTGTGCCTGAACGTCTTTGTGCTAAAGTGAACTAGCAGGTTCCCTTTCAGAGCTATATGGCACATCTAGAGGGAAAGAGAGGAGGTCTTTTGAAGTCTTTTTGGTTCTGCCATCCGTCTCCAGCTCACTGGCTTTCTTTTCATGCCAGCCGTTGCAGAGGCCAGGCTCGTTAAAGAGAAACGCCCTGGCTGGCTCCTCCCTGCCGCGTCGCCAAGGCAAAATGACAACAGACTATATACGCTCACGTGACCCTGCTGACAGTAACGCTCCTCTCTGTTTTCTTTGGCTTTTCGTCCTGTCTATGATGTCTTAAAACAGTTGTCAGAAGCAGCTGAAGTGCACAACCATGACTTAAGAGTACAGTAGAAACGAGTGAGCAGAGAAGCCTCGGGCGAGAGGCAATTAATGGACGTTAATGAACGCATGCGCCCCACGCTGCAGGTGCTGGCCCTCCGTCCCCTGGTTACTCCTCTCTGATCTGAACCAAAGTGTTTCCTTTACTCGCCAGCAGCCATAGAGGATGCTGTGACATTTCGCTTTAACACTGAAGGAGGAAAGGAGGAGGAGGAGGAGGAGATGTATTGATTGCCCTCAGCTGCTCCTTCATAGCCTGCGTGCGTGGATTGTGTTGGCTAAGCCCAAGCCTAATGGCCTTTTAGCCTTCCATTAGGTCGTTGCAGGCAGCGTGGTTTAAGTAAGTAACAAAAGGCTCTGTCAGAATGCTTTAAGCATTAATAAGACAGTCGGTGTTACCTCTCCAGCCTGTCAGCTCATCAGCAACGCACAAGTCGAAGATCACGAGGCCAGAAAGGCTGGTTTACTGGCGTCACTTCCAGCGTTTCTTTTGGCCTCACTGTTTTTGGTAAGCCCAGAGTCCGATTCGTTTTTAGTCTTTTGGGAATTTGTTTTTCGATTGAGCAGTCAAAGCCGCGGCTCACTCACCCCGTAAACCCCGCGTGGCGTCCCTTGGACCCGTGTGCAGTAAAAAGAAATCCCGTCTCACACTGACAGACGTGTGAGGGAGTGCCAGGAGTTGTGAACGTCCTTAACGAGGAGAGACCCATGGCTCGATACCGGGAAAGGGGGCTCAATAGCGATGGGGTTACAAGCGCGTCGCTTGGTGTTGTATGGCAACGGAACCGCAGGCCTAAACCAGCATGAAAGGCAGAGTCTGTTGGGTTCTTTTGGGGAGTTCTCTTTGTTTGTTGTTGAGCTGTTTTATGTTCTGCTCCCTAAAACCATCTTGTTTTTATAAAAGTTGTTTATTAGGAGCAAGGTCCCTCTCTTTTGCAGAGAACAGCGCTGTGGCCTAAGCCGTTTTTTTTCGACTCCCTGTAATTATTGGGTCGGGTTGGCTTTGATGGCTGGCGTTTTGATATGCAGAGAGGCTGCACATATCTAATAGGAGCGTGGGCTGACACATACGCCCAGATGTGCTCAAATACATGCACATATATACACTCGCTTCTCCAGCAGTATTTCACACATGATCACATTAGTTTGATTCTGTTTCACCGGCCCGTGTGTGTGTGTGTGTGTGTGTGTGTGTAGCTCCTCTGCTTTCTGGATATCGTGTGGTGTGTTTCCCCCTGGTCTGCCTGTCTTTACTGTGTCCCTGCAATCCCTCAAAGTCCGGGGCTTTAATGCACCGCTTACCATATTTTTCCGCCGCGATGACTGTCGCTTTGCCGGGAAGGCGTCACACGTTGTGTGTATGTGCGCGCACTTGTGCCATTTTTGGAAGCGTCCCTGTGTTTTCTCTGCACCGGCGCTACGGACGCCTCCTGGGTCCGTTTTCTGCTGCCCACATACCCCAGAATCTTGCTTTGGTTGGAAGTGTGTCTGTTTTTATTTCCAGCCATCGTAAAGAAGACAAACTCCTCCACTGTCTCCCCATCCTATATTAACAAGCTGTGTTTGGCCCTGGACTCACCATAACGGGTCCGCTCTGCGCTGCCGCCGGCTACAGTAAAAATCAACACCTCCTCTACCCCAGACTGAGACTTTTCAATGTGTGGATCCAGTTCCCCCCCCCCCCCCCCAAAACATATGCAGGTTTCAATCTCAGTTGCTTGCTTGGCAGACTACATCCAATTTGATATTATGCAATAATACACTGAATGTCACCTACCTTTTGAATCTATACATTCTATCCTTATAGCTGTGCATTTGTTGGCAGTTATTTTACAGGGTAGCCCAAGACCAGGACAGATCTACACTGCCCTTCTCATTGGCTGGCTGCTCTCAGGTCTGCCAACCAAGCAGGAAACAATCGAAGGGCCAAAACAATGAGCTGGCTGCAGATCAGTAGGGCCCCGCTCGGCCTCTCTCTCGCAGACGCTACGTCTTGTTTCCTTCTTGATTACTCACGCCTGCCCGATGAGCGGCGCACTAAGAAAACTCCTCTCTGTCTGCCTGTCCGTGAGAGACATCACAAAGAACAGGCTTTTTGTAGGAGACTGGTTTTGATTTGGAGGCTGGAATGCCTTTGTGATAATGTTGCAAGATTTGTTGGCAGGGGTGTGATGGGGATGCGTGTGAGACAAAAGGAGAAGTGCTCTGGGTGGTGGGGGGGGGGGTTTAGGATGCGTTTATGCTCATGAATCAGACACATTCAGGTATTAGAAGCTAGATTTCTGAATATTGTGTGGTTGGGTGTGCTGGTGAGCTTTTTCTGTGCTGATTTATGTCGGTTTTCCACTGATGGGCTTCCAGGGTCTGGCCATAAACAGCCTTTAAACGGGGGAATAGCAGTGCTGGCACTGAAGTCCAAACTGTATTACCACCCAAGCATGCAGATCGCCTGCTGTGGGCTCGGTCCCCTTTTCGCCTGTCCTGTCCCTCACTCTAGCTCCCACCACTGCTCGTTATCCCCCCCCCCCCCCCCCCCCCCCCCCCGCCAGGCCGGAGGTAGGAAATCAAACCAATTACGGTTGTATTTAAAGAAAATTGGAGCAGGGCCGGAAAAGTGGGGGCATTTCCAGAAACCACAAAAAAGAAAACTGCAGGGCCGCTCTTTGGCAGAATACAGGGTGACCGTGGTGCAGAGTGAAATGGCACTTCTCTGAAAACACAAGGAGAAATAGATTGTTTCATTTAGTGAATAAGCAATGAACATCTTCTTTATCTAGATAACACATGTAGAGGCAGTCACACACATTACCAACTAAACGTCGACCAAATAACGTCGACCTCAATAATCTGTTTCTGTGTCCGTCTCGGTGAGTGAGATTGATGGGTTTTGCGTCTCTGGCGGACCTGTTTGATGGATGGTTTTTCTGGACCGACTGTGCTTGTGTTCGGGTCTGCCGTGCCCTGCTGCGAGCGGCCTGCCAGAGAAGGCCGCACTTCATGATGTGGCTGAATACGCCAAGACGTCCCGGAGCTCAAATCCTCCTTGGCTCGCTCTGCTGCTGCAGACCCTGCTGGGGTTCAGCACTGGGCCTCTCATGAAGCCCAAACACCTGCAGGCTTCAAACCGGGGGAAGGATCAAGTTTTTGTATTGCACGCGCATGATCCTTTGGCCGGAGCGTGTCACAGTCTGGGGGCCATCTTTACGGCCCCAAAAAAAGCTTGTCTGGGATCAGCGTTGTAGTTGATCTGATGTATTCTCTCTGCGTTACCTCTCTCTCTGATCTTCCTCCTCCCCGCTGTCATCTCTCAGGAAAACCCCCTCATTACTAGGCCCTGGATGTAAATGTTTCATTTTCCATCCACCCCACAAGCCCTCTTTGTTCCACGGGCCATTTGGCTGTTATATTTCAGCACTTAAAAGCAATTATGCCTAAATATGAATGCTCCCCAACAGACGTCTACAGACACTCAAAAGATACCTTTCTTCCTTCATCTTCCTCTCTGCCTCATGGGCAAAAACAAAAGGAGGAGAAATCAAGGTGTCTGGTGTCTGTAGACCAACACACACGAGGCGTTTCGCTGCATGGATGTGTGTAAACTCACGCACACACACACACGTATACACACACACACACACTCATACCGGATGATATGCCTTTGTCCGTGCAGGTGCATGCACAGAGAAGAAAAAAAAACACACACACACAAACTGTTTACTTCACACACACACACACACACACACACACACACACACACACACACACACACACACACACACACACACACACACACACACACACACACCGTGAAGAGTGTAAGATGAGCTCCCATTAAGGATGAAAACAAACCAGTGAGTGGGTGGTGTCCCCCCAGGAACTCCACAGTCGCTATAGTGGAACCGTGGAACCATGGGAACTGCTTAGCAGAGGCCTGCGGGGCCGCAGACACGGGGGTGTGTAATACCGCCACACACACACACACACACACACACACACACACACACACACAGTGCAGACTGGAGATGGAAAGCGATGGCTTTTAGTCACCTCACCTGTCTGACAGCAACAATAGCTGGCACTTCATTGGGTGTCAGCAGTAGCCTGATTTATTCAGACTTGAATAAGGCGCTCAAAGGGCCAAAATAGCAACGAAACTGACTGTTACAGAATGACTTCGTGATTTAAGAAAGATGATGACAGACCCGTTTTTTTTTTTTTTTTGCAAAGTTGCAGGTCTGCGGCGCTTCAGCGTTTTCCACTGGTTTCACTACAGCCACGCGAGCCATTACTGGTGAAAGCTTGTTAGTCGTCTAGGTGGTGGTCAGTTGGACAGACGCGGAACTTGGGGACAAACAATGGAAGCCGTGCATTTATCAAAAGTAGATAGTGGGAACGAGAAAAGGAAAGGACGATGCCAGCTATTAGTGACCGCTCACGTTCCCACGTGATCCAAAACAGACTTGAGCAATCATCCTCATTTTGCTCACCACTTGCGTACATGGAGGAAAAAAGGAAGGGAGATAGAAAGATAGAAAGTGTGTATGTGAACCGCCTATTTCGCGTGTTCCCCTGCTTGAGCAGGAAGTGAACAGAGACCTGGTCCACAGGGATCTCTGTTTCCCCTTCTCGCCTTCTTGCCCCCCCCCCACTCAGGACCCCAACATGATGGGGGAGAGCCTGGCAGAGAGCTACAGTGCGTGGTGTTTATGGCTCTGTGTGTGTGTGTGTGTGTGTGTGTGTTAATTTCCTGTTTTATAGAGGAAGCAGTGTTCGCATGTACAGATCGTTATTCCGATTTTCTCTGTGAGAAAAAGAGGACAGGAAAAAAATAAATAAAAGACTATGACAATTCTCATGAATCTGTATGGGAAACGACTAGCATTGTTTGTGGGAATCTGCCCTACTCTCTTAGTGAAAAACATATTTTGGTTCACTGGTAATAAAGTGCAAATGCAATGACTAAATCAGACTTTGAAAAGCGTGTCATTTCATTATTTCAGCTAAAGAAGATTCCTTAAACACTACAAGCTATTATCCTCAAATATCAAATGTTCTTTCTTTCCCTAACTTACTAATTAAATTAAGGCCGGATTGGTTAGACACAGCAAGCTGTGGTCGTTATGCAACAACATGCCGTCAGGGCATCTAAATGAAAGTTTGCTGCCGTGGTCTTAGCCAGAATACCCTCTAACCATGGTCTGGGCCACAGGTCCACGATGCTGTGGTCTGTTGGCTTTCTGTGTATAAATGTATTAAGGCCTTCTTCTGGTTTTGACTCATTTACATGTCTTTGTTTCCTCTGACGAGATGAGTGCGCAAGGATGACTCAGCTCAGCAGAAGATTGTTTAGCGTCGCCTTCAACTTCTCCACACTATTCGGGCCCTTCTTTGTAGGACTGCTACCATGTCAATAGGGCACTTGTAAGATTCTTCGAATCGCTGCCGCAGAATTCTAATTTTAAAAAACGTTGTCGAAGCTTAAGGGTCTGAAAAGCTTCATTGAAATAATTTTTAGAAGCAGTGGGATGAAATGGACAGATGTTGGTTGATGCTAACGGACAGATTTGCCAAACAGAAAGACATTTAATGAAATAGGTAAAGGTACATTGGAAATAAGTGTAAACATCTTGTGTGTATGTATATATGTATATATATTTTTTTATTCATGTTCCTTCCGATAACTTGAATATTTTGACAATTAATCTGATCATAACAGTTCATTTTCTGTCAATCTAAGAATCAATTAACTGACCAATTGCTTCAGCTCCTTTAATCTTGCATCCTAAATGTAGAGTAATTCTGTGTTTGCCGTTTTCATATAACTTGACAATCTCAGTCTCACACACGATGGTGACCTTAAATCTACGGAGGCAGCGCTCTGGATCGACCCCGACAGTGAGTGCAAGAGTTTCTGCAAGTGCCTCTTGCAAGCTTTCAGTGATCCTCTGGGTCTGAGCGGGAACGGAGTCCTGGCCCCCACGGAGAGGCGCTGCACTGTGGGAACTTGGAGCCGCCCGTTGTGCCGTAACACAGGGCGGTCTCCGTAGACCCAGCGTGGATGAGAAACTACCTTCACTGGGATCCCGTCTGAACGAGGAGAACCCTCTTTCTCTTTTCTTTCTTCGTCTCTCCCTCCACATGCCGCTCCCTGTCAAGCGAGGCAGCACTAGTCATCAGTGTGAGAACGGTTGCATCACAGCTCTCGCGGTTTCTTAGCCCCCTGGCCCCTGCGTTTCTCGGTCGATCTGTGGGAATCCTGATTTTGGACGGCAGCCTCTGTTCCCACCAACGGTCTGGTTAGAAAATAGACTTCTGGTCGTGTACCAGGCACCCAAACCAAGCCGGTTCTAGCCCGCTCCTTCTCACGGGGTTTGTGGGGGGGGGGGAGGTCAGCGGCTGCAGAGGAGGCCCTAATGGGTTTCGTATGCAGGTACCGCAGAAGCGACACGGGATACTGTGTTCATGAGAAATGAGAGGGTTTAGACGATTCTGCGCTCTTTCCAAGGAACACTCCCTCTCTGTCTGTTCTTCCTCTGTGTCCTGCATCTCTTTCTGTCTGTCTCTCGTTTGAATTTATAAATAGGGCTTTAATCTCTCTCATCTTTCTGATTAATTGAAGATAGAGCGGTGTCGGGGACAAAGCTCGATTTTGTTGCAGGAAAAAAATCAAGACACTGTGCTGTTCACCAGAACACATGATTGACTTGCCAAAGTATTTTTTCCCTCAATGATTCTCATTGTTTTAGCTCCTCGTTCCTGTGACGTCCACAATCATGCCCCCAGTTCTCTTTATGTTTCATCCACTTAAAAAGCAATTTTCTCAGTCGTCTTATAAACCAATTCATCATGCCTTTGACTACAATTACATCCAGACAAGCAAGCCTCATCCAGGCAAGCGCTTCCCCTCTTTCCTGTGGAGTTACAGTTTTCGGAAGAACAGCATAACGGGGAACAGAGAGAAGATGGAAAAAAAAAAAAGGATGGCTCATGCACGTCCATGACAAAGACGGAGCCAGATGAGCGCTCCCCTGCTCCCCACATGTGGACCGGGAGAGTCGGGTCTCACAGAGTGTGTGAAGACAGCTGGAAAATTCCCCTGAGCCCGGCCTAATTGAAAGCTTATCATCTTCTCTTTGTGCTTCCTGAGCGGTGGGGGATCGGCGGGGAGAGCGACTCTTGTGATGAGACCTGGAGGAAATAGTTGGGAATGTTTTAAGCCGGTGCAGATCTGTCGTACGCTCGCGCTGTGAAGTGGAGCTCAGGCTGTCTGGGTGGAGGCTGGTGTGAGATCTGTCAGCATGGGGATTGTGTGTGTGTGTGTGTGTCAGTGTCTTGTGTCTTGTGCGTGCGTGGAAATGCTTTGAGTGTGCAGAGTTAATTGAATACAGTGTGTATCAAGGCTGCGTGTGTGCGTCCCGGGGCTTTGTTGTTCTGCCAACACTGCCCCCATAGAAGGCCCGACGCAGACACAGCCGAAGCCTTACAGAAAGAAAGAAAGGAAGGATAGGTTGAATGAGAAGAGAGGATGAAAGAGACGAGGAACGAGCATAGATGCACTACGGGAGAGTCTAAAGAGGGAGAATAAAAGAGTGACTAATTTGAAGAAGGGAAAACAAAGCGTTTCGAAGTGAAAGCCCTTTCATTGTACATCAACAGGTGGCATTAGTTTAAGAGGAATTGTGGGTATTGTATTTCAGGTTAACCACATGAGACATCGGAAATCAGACCACCCCACAAGGTAGCATCTCAAGTGTTCAATCTCGGCCTCAAATGGGCCAAACAGTTGCCATCAGCGCCGGATAAATTAACAACGGCATAGCTGGTAACATTCCAAACTTCTCCTGTATTGTTTCAAACGAGTGACAACTCGCCGACGTGCGCTAACACGGAGGCTGCCAGGGCAGTGTTGGATTCCTGAACTGCGCTTTATTTACGCTCTGGGTACCACCGTGTTGACAGACGAGGCATTTTCAAACCCCTGAGAAGTGTGGGCAATTACCAGCGAGAGTCTGGCTAATGGGAGAGAAGAGGATAATTATTAAAGGGGGGGGGGGGGGGGGGGACGAGCTGCCAATGAAACGCCAGCGTTTACGAGATGGAGGCAGTGGCGTGTATGGTATGTGCTGTATGAGGCTAAATAAGAAGTTGGAAGAGCAGAATTTGTCGGGTCAGAATGTGCTGGCATGAAATTGGGTCCCACGGATGTTTATGGCGTGTTTTTATTTTTCTTTTCCTGCTCGTTTGTCAGCCGATGCGATGGTGTCTGGGATTCTGGAGATGAATTATACCCTGTGCCTCCATGTTTAATGTTTTCACTCTCAACACTTCCACCCCGTTAAACCACAAACGACCTCCCAATCCAGACTTTTGAGCATCGAGTTTCAAAATTAGAGAACTGTTGTGGTACGCAGTAGTTTTTATAGTAAAGCGAGTAATGTTGAACAATGGGGTCATAAATGCTCAACCTAAATCAAATGTGGGTGTGATTTTTCCTCAAGAGGCCACCTTTTTAAAGCTGAAAGACAAATGTGTTATGATAACTCTCTCCTGGAGTCACTTTTATTAAATAAACAGCAGCTGTGGAGACCAAAGTGAGACACATGTTTTTTAATTAAAATGATTAAAAACTACATTATCCGCAAACTTTACAAGCACTCAATATGGAAGCATAAACGATGCCAATACATACATAGATGAGATTCTTAAATTAACATATCAGTTTCAGATGTACATGCTTTGAGCTTAAAGGGAAATGAAAGGAGCAAGATGAATGAACATGATGGTATATGTAAAGGAAAAGGGGCATCTAGGGAAAAGAAAACCATTGAGAAAAAAACGTAACATTGTGCTCTTTTAATCCAATAGCAATGAAATACAAATCACTCGTACATTTTTGGCGTCCTAGTTTTGCATAAAGAATGATATCGGAGATCAATCAAGACGCCAAAACCTCTTTCCCGTCATCCTGACAGTATTACAGGCAGTTGTGAAGATCTTTGGTTTTTTTTCTTTTGAAGGAACCACACAAGTATTACCAAGTAAACATGTGGTTTCTCTAGCTGCATGATTGTTGCCCGTAATAAAGAAAGGTCCTCTTCTGTATAAAGACTTGAGAGGAGAGAGCAGGGAAACATGCTGTTCCTCTAAAGGGAGGTACGAAGACATTGTTACTGATTGTTTGAAAAGAAAGAGGAATAAGGCAGAGGGTCTTTATGTGACATCTACAAAACACCTTGCATAACTTTACCTGAGCTGCAAATACAAGCCTTTTTAGATCACTATTCACTTTGAAATTAAATCTCACTTTCGTAGCAACTAAATCTCCCCCAGTCATGGACACTACACCCCCCCCCCCCCCCCCCCCCCCCCCCGTGTAGAAGCGCTTTCTAGTAGATATGAGACACCTGATAGCTGCTGTAAATGCCTTCACACAGCTCGTACCCAGCAGATCTGTGCAGGCGTGTGAATTGTTGGCAGAGGCATGAGCCCCTGGCACCGCTGATCAGTAAATTAGACCAGAAAAGAAAGAATCAGGGCCATAAAGGCTTCAAAGCGCTCACTGATTTTACAGAACAAAGGGACCTGTGCACAACAAGGGAAGTTTTTTTCTTTTTTGCATAACTGCCCTTGGTGCTGGTAAGAAGATACTACTCTGACCCCCCCTCCTCCTCCTCCTATCCCTTCATCCTCACACTCGTCCTCCTCCTCCAGGGATAGAAGGATCACATGTGTAACTGCAGGGGAAAGGCCCCTCCGGACAGGGGGAATGTGCACACACACACACACACACACACCTGTGGTGCCGGAATGTGTGTGTGTGTGTGTATATGTGTGTGTGTCTAATCGTGACATCATTAATTACTTGGCGAAGGATTTGTTCAAAGGACACTTAAAGTGTGTTCAGTAGATCAAGTGAAGGAATATTTTAGTTAGGCAGAGTTTCAGATATTTGTAAATACATAACCAAAAAAAAAAATGAAAATTCAAACATAGTGCAAAAATTAAGCGAATGGCTTATTTAGCGCAGGAAGGCAATTAGGAAATTGTTTAAAGGATTACGGCTCTAGATACACCATCTCACTAACAGAATCTGTTGGGCGTGGTTCATAAGGAATAAAGGTTTTTAGTGCATCAAAGCTACATTGGAAGACAAAATAATTACATTAAAGGTTTTTTTTTTATAATTTAGTAGCAATATATTACACAAATTCCAAATTTATACTTAACAACAAAATAAGGCATATGTACTGTATATATATATATATATATATAAAAAAAAGGAAAGGTAGAGAGAAATGCTTAAGGATTTTGGGTATATACGCACATTTCCTCACAATTTGGCTCAAATAAATATCAAAAGTAAACCGTGTCAATCCAGTTAAAAAATACCAGACTATAACTTTTTTTCAGAAAAGGGCTTGGATAAGAAATGTAAGGGGAAAAGTAAAAGAGTAGACACAACAGGACTGAAATATTCCTGCAGAAAAAAAAAAAGAAACCAATTAATAATAATAGTCTTTTACATTCCTCAAAATATCAGCCATTGTCCTGTTGAAACTCGATGCACCGATGACACAGCAGAGGAGAATTCATTTCTTAAACATGTGAGTCCTGACAGATCAAAATGACTCTTCTCATGCGGCTAATTGTGTTGAAAACATCCACTGCACACCGCAGCACCGAAAGGCTAATGTGTCCATTTGGATAATAAATTAGGCAATGGAGGTACTGCGTAAGTAGTGCCGTGAGCACATGAAACAGCCCTGGATGTTTTACACAACTCACACCATATTCAACTCTTACAGAAATTAAAGCTTAAAAAGGGGCCGATTGCTACAGCAGTGCAGCCTCGCAAAGGATGTCGGAGCCACTCGGGTGGGGGGGGGGGGGGGGGAGCAAACATCGGACCGCTCTTCTCCTCCCGACCAAGTGAGTTGGATCAGTCTGAACAGTCCGTGGGATGAATGTCTGCTGTGGTTTTCCAGTTCATCATCAGCTGTTCCTGATTGATCATACCGCCATTGTCCTTTGTTCGTTTTGTCTTGTACCTTGTTTACCTCAGACAAATGATCCTGAACCGTTACTATGGCTTCTCTGGTTGTACCCTCACATCTATTTACAGTTTCAGCTGAACATCTATGGCTTTTATTGTCCTTTTTTTTTGTTTTTTTTTAAGAGTACATGTTTTAGCACAGTGCAGGAGTTTACTCAAAATGTACAAAATACATGGAAGTCTGGAGAGATTTGGTAAAAGTCTGTAAAGCGAGTGCCGGAGAAATAAAAGACAAACATGCAGCATTTCTATATTATTTTTTTGCTTCTTTTTTTTTGGGCTTTCAGTGTTCATGTTTTTTTGTTCATCATCCTCTTTTACTTTTCCTCCCTCACCTCTCCTGCACCCTCTGATTGTCTAGCCGTCTGTCAGTCAGTAAGGCCTCCAGACGGACTCATCCAAGCGGCCCGAGGCGCTCATGGCAGTGGGGGAGTTGCTGTGGCTGCCGTCGGCCTCCACGCCCTCGCTGTGGTTGGTCAGGCCCGGGTTCATCAGGCTGTTGGTCCCTCCGCCGCCCGCGGCCCCCGAGCAGGACAGCAAGCGGGTGGGGGAGCGCTCTCCCCCGGTGTTCCCCGGCGCCACCATGGAGAACTGGTAGGATCCGGAGCCCGTGCCGTAATACAGGTAGGAGTTGGACTGGAAGTTCTGGCTTTGGTTGTTTGAGTAGGGTGGCGGCAGATAGTATCTAGAGGAGGCTGACATGCTGAGGCCGCTGATGCCGGTGCTGGAGGTGTTGGTGGAGTAGGGGAAGGCCCCCGGGTAGTTTATACGGGGGTCTGAGAAGCGGGGGTCTGAGAAGCGGGGGTCAGTCAGCGGCGACAGAGACGGGAAGGGGGTCCTCTGGTTGAAGATGTCTGTAGTCCCTGTTGGCAGAAAGAAGGAAACAAAAGGTTAGAAAGACTCAACTGATATTCAGCCATGAATGAAAACTGCTGCTGTGATTAACAAGGGGCTCAGAGATCTCTCAATTTCTATTATTATTATTATTTTTTTAAAAGCCCCCCCCCCACAGAACATCTCCAAAACCCCCAAGTCCGAGCTCGGATTTCCTGCGATACGTCTGTTCATGGAAATGTTTGCTCAAAGTAATGAACTGAGACATTTCTTTGCTTAATAACAGTCATCAAGCACTGACAGCACATCATCCCACAGCCCCGTACACAAGTCTGATATGAACGGGGCCCCCCCCCTCGCCACATCCCTCCAACCTCTCCTTCAAAAGGAGAGCAACGTACGTTATTTTGTCTCTCTCGGAGCAATGAAAAGAGGCATTGTCAGGGCTGTGGGGTGTTTTGTATGAACACCGATGGCTTGTTGCTCTGATGTGCAACTCATAAATCATAGTTGGAGGCAGACGGTCACAATCGAAGACAGTCGTGGAGACGAGGAGACAGAAAAAGGGGAAAAAAGCAAAGGAATAGATACAAAGAATATTCTATGTGAATATCCTCCAAGCTAATGGGTATCACAGTCCAAGACCTGTCAGAGTTAACTGCTAAGTGTAATCTCACAGGTAACAGAGCACTGTGAACCCAGCTGTTCGTACTTCAATTTCACTGCACACTTACTAATTTACTGAGCTTACAAAGGGGGAAAAAGAGAAATCGCTCGAGGGTTTGACTTGGCAGTTTGCTTCTCTAAAATGTTGGGCCTTTGCTGTCACCAACTTAGTTCCTTAACTTATTACTTATATGAAAACATTCACAGTATATCAGTTTCTGCAATGTTTCATCTATTGTTTCTACTTCCACTAATAGCACTACATTATAATGATCACTCAGCGGTGTGAAAAAGTCAGACATGTCTGACAGTCTTCGTACTCGTGACACTCAAGATATCTTTGAAGGTGAGCTGGCCAACGGCCAGGCCCAAACACTTTTGTACTTTAAACGCCCTCGACCTGGTTGTACAATGACGAGGCAGAGTTCCTTTCCTCATACCTGATGTCAGCACACACCTGCTGCTTGTAACCACACGCACACACACACACACACACACACACACACACACACACACACACCTCCGTCCATGGTCTCATTCGTTTGTCCGCGTGTGGCATTCATGGGTCCAATGCGGCCACATGACTACAAAGTGTAAAATGTGGATTTGGATGGCAGAGAAAAGAGAGCTTGTATTTGTGAAAAAAAAGCAAGCGCTTGCACGCCATAGCCCTGAGGGGGGAGAATGCCAAACTTGCGTGCCACAGTCTCGTTGAAATGTCTTTTCCCTATGTCTGGAGAACTGGGTCCATTTTCAGCTGAAAAAAAAACAAAAACCTGTTCCTTTGCAATTTCCATGGCCCATGCTATTTTCTTTTTATGCAACAGCACACTTCTGCAGTTGAATTTCCTCTTCTTTTTGGGATGAGGGAGTTTGGTGGTGGTGGGGGGGCTGTTTCTTTTTCCAGAGTCTACCAGGCACCGGAGTCGGGCTCCGTATCTGATTTCACGCGAGGAAAATCCGAGCCTTCAGCTGCTGTTGATTCGGGTGAAGTGGAGTCGGCCCACTAATTCCTACCGGACTCCCTTGCTCGTTCTCTCTCTCTCTCTCTCTCTGTCCCTTCATCTCTCTCTCTCTCTCTCTCTCAGTGCTAAATTTAGGCTTCAGGGTGAAGCTGGGGGAGGGGGGAGGGGGGGACGTGCGGCGCAGGGACTTTGATGGCTCTGGCTGCTGCGGCCCACCCCGCTCACCATCTCCATTTAATTGGTGCCGGTGGAAACGTGTTGGCTAAACTGCGGTGGGGATCGACTCCTGTGTTCTGTCAGGGGAAACTGGACTGGACACTTATCACAACACCTTAATGGGCTTGTGCAGAATCAAGCAGTTGGCTCTGCGCCAGGAGGAGCCTGCTACCACCTTAAAACTCTCTCCAGCACAGTAGCTCCCTCTGGAGGAGAGGGCTGAACAAACTGTTTTGTAATTGAGAAGCAGAGTTTTTGCCGTCTGCTTTTTCTCTCCCTTAACCATGTTGCATACCTCACTGCGTCCCCACCCTCCCCCCACCCAGTATAAGTACAGGCCTCGCTGTTGTGGCTGTGGTAACGGTGGTGTATCTTTGGCAGAGAGGGGTCTTCCTAACTGAGCCTGGTAGTAGCTGCCTGTAACCTCTGCGGCCCGAAACCACACATGATCTCCATTAGGCTCATCTGAAACGTGTTGACTAAATTGCAGGGACAGGAGAGGGGATGGACCCCAGAGGGCTAGCTGGCACAGTCTGCTGTCTGTGATGTTCCCAGTCTACGTAGCGGGTAGCTGGGAATCGGGGCTTTTATAGAGAACATAGTGTTCCAGTGCTCCTTTTCCTCCTCGAGCTCTCGAGCTTATTTTAATTCTGCAACGCCAAGGGTGGAGTCGTCCTCCTCCTTTCTGCTCAGCTCAAGAAGTCCACTAGTCCACAGTCAAGCGTGCAACCCAGATACGACCGGAGGTTTGCCTCATTTGCGTACGGGAGAAACTGATTTTGGTTGTTAACATAAGGGCAAGTTTGAGGCGGTCATGTCTGTGTACGTAATGGTGCGCGGAGTTATGTGTGTTTGTGTGTCTGTGTGTGTGCACGCGTGTCCGCATGTGGTGGACTTGGCGATGGGGAGATGCAAATACAGGCGCTCACCTGTGAAATGTTTACTCAGGCTTGATGCAAACTGTGACGGCCAGCGCCCAGGGAATGGTGTCTCAGGCAAATAAGTGGAGGGGGAGGAAACGAGAGTGGGCCCGTCCAGCTACGCACATTGTGCGCCGAGATTGTTTTCCCTCATTATGATCCGGCAAAAGAAGCGCGGCAGCTCCTCTTTCCGAACTGGAGAGCTTCTCTTTGATTTCTTTTTTTCCCCTGACCGGTTTGGGTGGTTTTCGAACGCTTGCATGCCATGAGGATGAGCAATTATTGTGTATATAACAGGGCGATGATGATGATGACGAGGCAACTCGATGCAAAGGTAGAGCTGCAGCGCGGGCCAAATAATAGGAGACCCAAATGAACACAAATGATCTCCAGGTGTTTATTTAAGCACCAAGGCTTTGGGGCCGGAGCATCATGTCGAATGCAAATGATAATCACCTCTGTACTGTGGCACCATGGTCGACAGCCCCAAAGCCTCATCCATGTTCGGCACCTCATCATGTGAGCACAGAGGATTTTGCATGTCGCCGACTTGTGACATGCAATACAAGCAAGGGTAAAGGAAGTTTGTGATTACAAAAAAGAAACCTGAGATTTTCCTAATGCGTCGACAAACAAGGTGGCGTGATGATTAATATGTTTGTTTGTTAAGTAAATTATTTTCTATGAGAGATGTGATACTTCCTCGTAAAGCCGCTGACGCAATGTGTGTTTTGCTGACCCCGGACTGTGTGTACTGTTATTGTAGGGATAAAGGCATTTGAATACAAGTAGCATCATCATTTATTACACGTTCTGGCATCTCCGTCACGTTTTCTTCTAGGTCCCGGCATTTCCAGTTTTAGGCTGCAATGCCTCCAACATTTACTATCCGTGGCGGTCGATCACATTTTTTCACACCATCATGAACGTTTTGCTCCGCAGTGAATCTCTCTCTCGCGCGAAAATGCCTCGCACAAGCAGTAACACATGTAAATATGTTATTCCTGTGTCTCAATACTCTGCTTCAGGCGTTGTGTTATTTTTTTTGCTGAACGGAAGAAAAGAGAACAAGCTCGCTGAGCCGAATCCAAACGTTTTTTTTTTTTTAATTCTTTCTACTGTACGTGTGGGTCTGAATGTGTGTCCTCAGTGTAGTGTGAGCGGATGACTCAGCACGTCTAGTGTGGTGCGGTGGTTTCCGGGTAGTGGACAGACTGAGGGGGCTGTTAGACAGCAGCAAGGGTCCAAATCGCCAAGAAACAAATGAAAGAAAGACGGGAGTGCGAGAGAAGGAAAGAAGAAGGCAGGGTGGTGGCGTTTTAGGAATGTTCTGGGGTGTAGTAGGGCCCTACGGGCGAAAACGAAACAGACTCGAAAATTGTCACACCGAGTGGCACACCCTGTGTTATGCCAGTCTTTCCCGCTTCTCCTCTTCAAGCATTGTACGTTTTAATTTGAAAGGCTGATGGAATGTCTAATTAGAATAGATTCGTTTTGGAAGTCTTCAGTTTGTTCTACAAGTGTATCATTTTGAAAGGTGTGAACACTTTTGGCAGTCCACAGAGCCTCAATTATCTCCTCTGTATTTTTCGAGCCTGTTTGCTCGCACTTGGTAATTAAGGGCCATTGCTTGCTAGTGACCGCACCCCTCGACGCTGCTCTTTGATTGGGCCGCGCGTGATGGTTATGTCTCAGCAACTAACGAGCACCCTTCAAAACAACTTTCTCATGGACACACACACACACACACACACACACACAAAAGATTCGCACACATGCAATTCACATTAGATTTGCCGTCAAATTGGGACAGCTGAGCTTTACTCGAAGAAAAAAGGTAAAAGGGAGACTTGAAATAGTTGCCAAAAAGCATAGTTACACAGACGCCTGTGGCATAGTAAAACAGTCAGGAAGAAGGGCATTGCGGTGTCTCACCTGGCCATGGTCTCAGGTCCTCTTCCACCTTGCATGTCTTCAGAGCGGGGGCGTCCATTTGCTCCTGCCACAGGGCTGGTGTAACACACAATATGAACAATAGGTGAGCACTAGGATCTGCTTATTAGGAATAAGTCAGTGGAGTTTGTGCAGGAATGCAAAATCGTTTTTTTTTTGTGGAACTGGAAAAATGTGCGGGTTGTATACGTGCACAGGGTGAGGAAGTCACTGCCTGCACCATAGAAATCTCAAGCACGGTCCAAAAACATCTCCCCATGACAGACTTGTCAAAACTGTCTTGACATCTGGCGGTTTGGAGATGTGTCTTCCTGTCACAGGTCGGCCTCTGCTGACTGAGCAGCGAGGACTGGGAAAGAGGAGGGGCGGGGTTTTTTTCTCACCCGAGTGAGACCCGGCCTGGAAAAACATGCCTGATGGGTGCATGGGAGATATTTTTGGGTCTTTCAAGGCGAGACACCGGAGGGGCCCAGCGGAGACCTGTGAAGCGCAGGACACTCGCTAGCCTGTCCAGCCGAGCTGTCAGGAAGCGAAGGAGGGTCGCGGACCCGCTGGCCCAGCGCGTGGGACCCTGCTTCACACTCCACGGCAACACCGCAGGAGGGCTGAACACAAACGGGGGCTGTTTGCTCTCGGGTCTGAGACGGTGCAGTTGTTACGCGACTGCTAGCACGGAGCTCTGTGGACGCGGGGCAGTCTCAGTCGGCAAAGCCTCCGAAACACCGTTACATATTGTTCCAAACTTTTTTTTTTCCTCAAATGCATATCAATGTTTAAGACAAAAACCTGCATATTATAGAAACATTTTTAACTCGTGGAGCTCTGCTTTTTAACGGCCGCAGCAGGCAGCCATGTGGTATCGCTATGACTCTATGCCTTTTGCTGTTGAGATACCGCAATATAGTAAACTCCTAACCTCCTGTAGTGGCAATTAGGACGGAGAAGGATGCCAGAAGCAGAGAGGAGGGGGGTGGGGTGGGGTGGTGGGGGGGGGTAGCGCTGGGCTGTTCACCTATAGCCGCACTGGGCTCAGCATGTGTAAGATCTGTGCTTCCCCTGGAGCTCCTCCACTTCCTCTGCAAAGACCCAAATCAGCACTCAGTCACCGAGAGGTCCCGCACTATACCTCACAATGGCAAATTCTTACACATAAATGGCCTTATTCAGAAAGGCTTGCAAGCAGCTGGTGCGATTCGCTCAAGAAAATAAACATTTCCTTCAAATATTTTGATTGGCCAGCAGACAACGTCAATACCAGAGGCACAGATTACCCCTGTTAATAAGAGGGCCGGCCCCCCCCCCCTGGGCGGAGCCGAGGAGGTGGGGAGGCGCAGGGGCCGAAGCGGCGACTGCGTCACTAATAAGCAGTTTTGGGTTGGTGCCAGTAGTTTTTTTTTTTTTTTTTTTGGGGGGGGGGGGGGGGGGGGGGACACAAATAAACACGCACTGCTTTTTGAAGTGCATGTGTAGATGAAAGGGCTGGCTGAGAGGACGTTTGAGCCAAGATGGCGTCCATCCTCGTGACTCCGGATCCAGCAACGCCTCTGAGACATGTAAAGCGCCTGCCGTAATGAAGCGTGTCATTGAGACACAGTGAATGCCGGTCCTTGTGCTGGCTTCCTGTTTCGCTTAGGCCTTAGGCGTCGCAACGGGGAGAGAATGTGAGAGAGCAGGCAGGACAGAAAGAAAGACGCCAGCGAAGGGAAGGAGGGAGAAAGGGAGCGTGTTAGAGAGGGGAGGAACACGGCCTTGGCTCAGCTATGTGGGACATTTGATATGTCTTTTGAGCCCTCACTTATAACGTGAGCAAAAACAAACACATGGGGCTGAAAAATCCTATGTTCTCTTTGAGAGCTCGTCGTCCTCCCACCCTTCCCCTCTCCACAGACTCAATAGAGACTGTTCATGGCACACATGTAGTTTCTGTAATTGCTGAAATGTAAAACTCAGACGGACTCTGATGTGAAATTATAACTTACACAAACAGTTGAGTCTGGTAAAAAACAACTCGCTCTCACTTCTCTTTTTCTTTCTTTTTTTTCACCAAGGAGGCGGCTTCAAAAGATAATTTTTTTTTTTTTGTCGAAGAACAAAAACATTTTCAGTTTGAATTATTCATCTCGGGGTCACACAAAGAGAGTAACCACAAGTGAAGCTTTCAGGCACCATAACAAATAAACTCCGTGGCAGCCATTGACATATTATGTAAATAGTGGAGTGCAGAAGTAAAACAGAGTGTCTAAAGGACCGGTCCAGATTCCTGTTCCTTTTGGTTGCATTGGCCTCAGAGGGCCAGCTTCCTGCTCGGGTTTGGCAGAAATCAGCATGAAACCCAACTAGCGTGACGGCTCTACTCTAAAGTCCACACCACAGCTACCTGACGGTGCTAATTTCCTGTCTCGCGCTTGCTTCTAATTGGCTGATCATGTCATTCTGGATGTGTGAATTAGTGTGAGCCTCTCGGCCGCGGCGGTAGCAGAGTGCCGCCTCGAACCTTGGGGGGGCCGGCCGGCTTGTTTATGTGGTGTAAACAGTGTGGTCGCTGCGGACGAGGCGGGAGGGGCCACTGCTGCATCGGGCCGGTCCTCCATCAAATGGGACTTTCTCAAGTTAAGTCCAGTCCAGAGGCCACGGCCTGAACATACTGGACAACAGGGCCAGAGCACAGCTGCGGCAGATGTGTGCCAGTGGTGCGAGGAGGAAGCCAGAGGTACTAACATTTGTGGAAGTGTCATAAATAAAAAAAGTTTTGCTTCTTTAAAATAGGACTTTTAAAAAAAAATGAAATGTATTATTTCTGCAAGATACTACTGAAGTTTTTTAATAACACCACCACATGGGTCACACATTCAAACAGACCGGCACACACACACACACACACACACACTTTTGGGCCCTCATCAAAGCATCGAGCACTTGACTTGATGGCGGAACGTTATGCTAGTATCTGATACTCATCTTCAGAGAGGAACACACAGGTGTTGGAACAAATAACATGTTAAATGATACCACCTCAAAAGTGCCAGGACTTTTTCTTTTTTTATTTGGATGATTCAATTTATACTTTATCCCCCCCCCCCCCCCCCCCTCTCTCTCTCACCGTTAAAACACATTTAAGTCAAAGGAGCCGCTTTCATCTGGGCTGTCTGTTAGAGGCTGTGCCAGGGGCTTGTTGAGTTTTGTCTGCATTTAAAATGGAACGAGGTAAAACTGGAATCAGTTCTCCAACTTTGAAGAAAATCTAATTTTCTACCATCGGTTTGCTTTTTCTTGAGCGTGGAAAGAACTGTGTATTATAAAACGCAATGTCACAGTTAGAAGTTAAAGGACGAACTCCACTCTGTATGAGAGCAAGAACAAAGAAAGAAAGAAAAGAAACTGCCACCCACAAACACAGTATACACATGTACCTCACTTGAGGTTTTGAAAACCAGAATTACAATTTAGTACTTGATTGTCAGAGTGTCAGATTTGCTTTACTGCACTAGTTGAACCGCGCATTGTCAACCACACACACACACACACACACACACACACACACACACACACACACACACACTCCCTCCGCCCCTCGCTGAGAATCATTCCACATGTCTAGCAGGCTTACCTGTGGCCACAGGAGAACAAAAACAAGCAGCGAATGCAGCGTCTGCCAGCGTGCAGGATTCCTGTCACTGCATGCACTGTAATGAGCTCTTAATTACCCTGTCTGTCTGGGGCACCAGCGGAGAAACTTGCAACACTAGCACACAATTGTGTATGTGTGTGTTTTTGTGTTTTCAATGTGCCTATGGTGCAATGGAGATTTAAGAATCCAGGGTAGCATTGAGCAGATGTCTGGAGACGCGTCATGTTGACAAGAAAAGTGAGACAGTATTTCATTGCTCAGACAACAATATGAAGCAAGGAGGCTTTAGGAGGAGATGACACTGTATTCTTTATTTTCTTTTAGCTTTCTTCAAGGGGAGAAAAACACAAGTTTCCAGCCCCCGGATAATGGAAAACATCTTTTGTAACAGCGAGGCGGGAATCCGTGTAATTATAACGTGTTGATGGGCGATCTATCACCCGGCAATCCCCAAACAAACAGGCCCCGGGATTTAAAGTATCTGCAAAATACAACAGCGTCTGGCAGGGCTGCCAAAAGCAGAGACGTGTGTGCTGTTGATATGTAAACACCTCCCTGTGTCTCCGAACGGGATTTATTACAACAAGTCTATTTATGATTGAGCTTCGCTTGTAATGCCGTGGCGTTGTTGCCTGCGCGCGATTCCTACGCGTACGGGAGCGACATATATATATACGTCTCCAGCCCGCCAGCGGATAGACGAGGTGGGAGGGAGAAGGGCCCGCTGCTCTGTTATTTAATTATTTTTTACCGCTCCTGCCCTGCGGTATGCCGTCATGATGGTAATGCCACAGATTAAGGTGTGTGGTTTTTACAGCCCTTCCCCTCGTCTGTCTCACACACTCCTGGTAGACGGCCTCCAGTCACTCCAGTCAGTGGCAGCTGTAACGTCAAGCTCAAGGCCTTATACCGTCTCTGACAGCTCTAATGTTATGTTAAAGTGTTGTGTCTGCTCACGGTGTATGTACTGTACGTGTGTGTGTGTGTGTGTGTGTGTGTGTGTGTGTGTGTTGCAACATTGCAGCCCTTTGAAGCCTGTGACGCTCTAATTCTTGGCCTAATCCCGTGCGAGGCAGACGAGAGCAGAGCAAAGAGCTCCTCTTCGTCTGCTGTCTGGACCAAGTCTGTACACCTCTCCCTGCCAATCGGAGCTACCCCCCCCCCCCCCCGCATTCAAGTCAACACTCAGAAACTTAAATCTCCCCGTATAAGCCTAGCTGCAGGGGGCTTTTTATTGGCAGACAACCTACAGAGCTCACACCAAACTCAAACCCATCAGAAAATTATCATCACAGTGGCTGTATTGTGTTGAAGCGCCGCAGTGTTTATTTTCAGCACAAGTAGTCATTGGGGTTTCTAAAATGGCTGAGATGTTCTCTCCTCGGTACAGGCAGTGCGAGGGAACAAAATCAATATCATCGGTCAGTAAGGGGGGGGGGGCAAAATATCCTGTGTTTTCGGCAGTCAGCGGTTAGATAGGCCCATACTGGTGACTCAGCGCTGGCTAAGCTGAGCACAAGGCCAAACACTGGTGAACGGCTGCGACACACGCTGATAGAGGTCCACCCACACACGGCCCAGAGCTCCCAAACAAGCCCTCCCGTACACAGCAACATGCTGATACAAAGGTAATGAGATTCATTAGCTAGCATGAGAACTAGAGAGTGGGTGTGTGTGTGTGTGTGTGTGTTTAGTCTGTATCCTGTTAAAGAGGCTCTGACATATGACGGAGAGTGAACACTCATCCTCACTCCAAGCATCACCCACACAGCTCTCTACACACACACACACACACACACACACGCATAAAACAAACCCCCTCCCCTTCATCGCACCACCTCAGTCTGGGTCTCAGCCCCCCCCCCCCCCCCCCCACCCCCACCCCCACACATTCGACCAGTCTGAGAGTGACGTGATTGCCAAGGTAGCGGGCGGCTGTTAAATTCCTGAGGCTGTAGCGCACGGTGTGCGGAGGACAGCTCCAGCACCCAGGCCAAGCTCGGTTGGCAGCACCCGCCATGCCACCTGGCCACAGACTCAACCCTGCACTCTGTGGGGCCCGGACCCACCAACGCAGGGCATCCGGGGACAAAACTGACACGAGCTTCCCCTCGGACGGCCAACACACATAACAGCCCCCAGATATGTGGAGCAGAACTCAAAAGCCCAGCGTGGCGGAAACGCACACGAAGCGCTCTTGGCTCAGTTTACTGCTGGGTGAACTCCACACACTGTACTGTGTTGATGTTTAACAGATTGGTGTTATGGATTACTTACCCTCTGGCCAAATAAAACCAAATATGTTTGCTTTATTGAAGGAGTGATTTACTTGTAAGTAATGGCGGTTAATGTGCGCGTACTTTACAGTGCAGCGGGGGATGTTGGTTGGTTGTGGTTGTATGTATTAGTGGTCCTCACCTTGTGTGGTGCTTAGGTGGGTTTGGTGGATGGGGCGGGGATTATTGTTCACCGGGCCTATCCGCATAGACCGCTGGTAGCGCTCGATCTCTGACAGCCTGTCCGAGAACTGCATCTTCTGGGGGTCTTCTATCTTCACTCTGTGCCCTGAAACAGCGACATGAGGAGGACGGGTAAGAGAGAAATCAAGGACTTGCCAATTTACCACCTACACAACCAGGAAAATGGCACAAGATGGCACTTTATATTTCCAGCGTTTGTACAAAAATAGCAAAAACAATAACAAGAGCCCCATTGGAAAATCTTTCCCTCTTCCAAATGTCTTGACGAAGCCGGGCAGTTTCTAAATGTCCTGGCAAAAAAAAACATCCCCTCGCCTGTCTAAACTGTAATCAGTGTAAAATCAACTTGGACCGTGAAGTTCCATCGATATCCTCCACTGTCATTAACAAACACTCGCACAGGATGAAATTATATAAGGGGAGGGGAAGAGACACTGTCACCATGTTTTCAGCTTGCAAACACAAAAATATTATTAGAATGTTAGCAGACCTTGACATACATCGACTAGACACAAAGTGTTACTCAAACTGCACCTGCTGCCGCGTCATCCGCAGATAACGATAGCGTAAGTGGTTGAAAATAATTTGTGCGAGAGAAGGCTGTTTTCCCTGAACCTGAAGTCTATGAACTGCTGAAGCTTAGTGATCTTTATCTTGCCACCTTTAAAGGATACAAGAAAAAAGTGAGTAGATTTGCCCCCAATAACCACCCCTCTCTCTCTCTCACACACACCCACACACACACACATTCAGATCTGACTGACACAGCACTTAGTCAGAAGGAACCACCCAGACGAGGCTACCAGACCATATAGTCATCAGTCTTAAACATAACGGATAAAGAAAGAGACAGCTTTTGTAGGTGTGTGTGTGTGTGTGTGTGTGTGCGCAGGATGTGAGAATAAGTGAGGCATATCTGCTGCATCTCTTTTTATCCAGACCACGGAAAACTAACCAACACACTTAGCGCCCTTATCACTTTGATGTCCCGTTCAGGGAGATGGTAAGAAGAAAAAACTGTACATGCCTTTTATGTAGACACACGCAGACATGTACAAATACACATGTTCACACACACACACACATGTGCTGTACATGTGAACACACGTTAAATGTCAGACGTGAGTCCGGATGAGGGCTATGCCTCTAATGGGAGGAAGAGATTTTAATGTAACTATCAATGCACCAAAACTGTGTGTGAACCATGTATACATTCTGTGGTTTTCTTCCTGGCATCTCTACAGAGTAGCCTAATGTGAAGTAATGGCTGGATTTGAATATTTTATCACTATATAAAGGGGGCAAGGCAGACGGGCCAATATGGATTTTGCCCGCCCTTTCTCTCCACTGACCCATGGGCAATATATCTTCCCTCGGAGGCTGACCCATGGGTAAAGTATCCTCTCGTTTACCGCTCTGTCCATTTGTTTTGTGCCCACCGCCTCCCCTCCGTCCTCTCTTTACGGACTGTATAGAAATATCTAGCATTGACAGCCCCCAACACACATGCACACAGATGCACAAAAGGGTACGCGGCCACGCATTGATGCACAGACACAATGTCTGAACGGCAGGCAGTTACTGAATACAAAACCCCTCCTGTCCAAAGCCAAAGAATGCTACTATTTTTTTCATTCACACCCACTGATCAACAAATCCGTTGCACTTTATGTGTGTGTGTGTGAGAGAGAAAGAAATATGTCAGAGGGGAGACGGCAATGCTGTTGCTGCTCTCCAGTTGTTTGTTTTGCTGAGCATTAAGGACGTTGGAAGCCAAAGGAAAGGACGGTGTGTGTGTGTGTGTGTGTGTGTGTGTGATTCCACCCTCCCAGTTTACTCCGTGCCGTTACTCAGAAACATGGGTGGACACACGCCGACACAAACTCTGTAATATCTTTTTTATTCACACTCACATGTGGCGAGTCTGCCTTCTCTTTAAACACTGATGGAAGGAATGAAGGTCTGCGTTCTCACTCTCACTCACTCTCTCTCTCTCTCCCTCACACACACACACACACACACACACACACACACAGGCTCCATCATCCACATAGACACTGTGGCTACTGTCTGCTCCAGGCCAGAGCAGGGGCGGCCAGGGGAAGCAGCCCTCCAAATATAGCCCCTATATGTGTCCTTGTGTAGTTATTAAGAGATTTACACCACCTCAAACGGCTGAGGTCAGGGAAACGATACATCCCACCGCTCTCTGGTCGAAAAAAATAAAAAGACAGACGGCAGAGGAAAGAAACCCCAAAAAACGCTAATTGGTCCGTTTTTCCTGCGGCCAGTGGTGGTCTAAGATGAATTGGCTGACTCTTTATGGATGAAAGTGATCATTCAGCTGCCCACAAACACACACGTGCACACACTCGAGCCTATGGCTGTGGATCCTGTGGGCCCAGTTCCAGTTGGCAGGGACGCACGGCGTTTGGCGACACACTGTTCGGAGCTTCCAGTAGGGGGTTTAGTGGGCTGTGAGAGGGTGATTTCTTTCTTTTTTTTTTGGAGGAGCGGAGGCCTGGGGCTCATTAACCCCGGGGGCCCGCAGTCGCTGTTAACACCACTAATCAACTGGGAGGTGGCTCGAAACTTTCTTTTTTCCCCCTTCCCCTCTGTTTTTCCCTCTGCCTTTGTCTCTTGGATACTTATCAAAAGGACGGCAGCACACTCACACATACTTCCTCTCATCTTTAAGACACTTCGTAGCTGCCATAGAGATTGTGATAAGGCTTCATATTTCCCCCCCACCGTATGTGCATTCCATGATAGGCAAGTTTAGTTTCGATTTAGATTAGAGGCGTGCTATGACTATAACTATACTGAAGGAAAAGGGTCATGAGTCATTATTTTCTTCTTTTTGGTTATAAAAATGACTGATTTGGGGCATACAGGAGTTCTTGTGAAGTACACCTATACTGTTTGTGATTTAAAGGGGTATTAAGAAATGAACTATAAACTTTTCGCCTGTGTATTTCTCTCCTGCACATTGTCGGAGTTATTCACTGTAGAAAAGTGTTTTTTTCGACTATCTAAATCACTTAAATCTCTGCAAGACATCCCCAAAGACTCTCCACCTGTATCTTCCGCTTAAACCTTGCGTTAATGCGCTCTCTTTGGCCAGTTGACCCGGTCTGTAGCCACAGCGTGTCTGCTCCGACCGCCAACATTTGACTTCTACTCTGCAGGTCCGGGGGCCAGAGGGGTGCCGGCGCTCCACGCCGGCCCCATTTCAGAGGGGTTTCTGTGGTCGGATGAATATTTAATGTGTCAGGGTGCACTTAGGAGAGAATGCCCTTGTTTTTCTCTCTATGATATCATAACCACAAGATAGAGCTGGGAGACGGGGGCCAATGCACACATGAGGCCTAAACAGCAGCGCTCAATAAGCGCCCAGAGCCGAAATGGATGCTAAAGGTTGTAGATTTACTAGCCTCCTCTCAGAGTAGCGGTCGCATCATCTGAAAGCATTATGGAAGTCTATGAAGAACAAATAAAATGCTTGATATAAAATGTCTGGTATTAACGATGCACTGAAAGGCGGTGGCTGTGTTTCGAAGAAATGGGTGTGCCGTTCTCAGGCCTGCTTTGTTTTCTGTGTGTGTGTGTGTGTGTGTGTGTGTGCTTTTTTTTATTATTTCCTGATAGTGTTTTATCTTTGCTGCAGAATAACTTGAGATGTTACTCTGCTCTTTTGCTCTCCGTGCTTTGAAGCGCACGCGCATACATTCACGTGCCAGCGATGTGAAAAAGTGTGAAGCTATTTTTCATAAGGTTGCACCCGGTGCTCTAAGACCAAGACCACACGAACAGCAAACTCCACTGAGTCTTGCCCAGCCTTTCGCCTCCACAAAGCCCGTATCAGCTCAACACAGAGACAGTGTTTGCTCAGCGAGGTGACAGCCAGGCCTTAAACGCCGACGCCACAGCTGAATGATCACCCAATACGACCTGCTTCCTTTCCTTCATCCCCCCACTTTTTTTTCCCCTCCACTTCTCCTCTCTTTTCTCTCTGTCTGCCTCCGTCTCCATTGAAAGAAAGAAACATATGTTCCCGTCCAAAGGGAGACACATTAAACACAAGCTCTTTTTAGTAAATGGCTGGGCGCTTTTTCAGGGGCAAAGTGAAACTCTATCCGGACAGCAAAGGGCAATACGTGCTTTGGCCCCGACCCAAGCCTGCACGGAATATATTTGAAGTGTAAATATTTGTATTCGACGTATAAATGGACTTGATAGGCCCCTGATAACACACTAGAATTGATTTGGAGTGCATGTATCTCGCTCAACACTGAAAACTATGTCTGGACTGTAAAGTCTATGTAAGTATGCTATAGGGTTACACACAAAAAATGTCTGGGCAGTGCAAGAAGAATTTGCGAGTCCAATATGAAGGCTGACTGTGATACTGGCTGACTGTGATGGCAGCCTCCTGCAGGCTATAAAATGTGTGAATGTTTGTCGTGTTGGTGAGTCAAATCAATAGTACCACAACTTAAAAATGCATCCATCTTCACTCTTACAGTAAACCCATGCTGTATGTGCTTTAAGTTAAGTGTTGAAAAGATGTGAAAACAAGAGCAGCCTGCTTATCTCACTTCTGAATCCTCGCAGTGCGATGTGGGGCGACAGTTGAACATGTGTTGCAGCGAGGCCTACTTGCCTGCGAGCAGACTTCCGTTTGCCCTCAACAGACGCCGGGGACATTTCGACATCTGTTGAGCAAAGACTCGTACACCTGTCTTCCTCTTCCTCCTCGCTAAGCAGGCCTGAACCCCCCCCCCCCCCCCCCCCCAACGTTCTCGTTCCCACCCAGCCTCTTTCCTCTTGTCTTATACTTCCCTTATCGTCCTGTTACTGGCACCGTATATAGCGCAGCTCGAAAAAGCATTTCTGCAGCGGTGTGTTTTTCGGCACCGTGTTTCCCAAGGCCACCAATCACACTGTTGGGTATTTACAGTGGGACGAATCAAAGTTCTTGTATCGAGGCTGACCCTGAAGGATGTGGGTTTCACCCTTGACTGGTGATTGTGGCTGTCTCGTCTGGGCCTAAATGAGTCGATGCTAGCCACACATAGACATTGCACTACTTTCCACTCATTTACATAACACACTTGTAACACTTTGCGTATGAATGCGTTACATTTTAACGGCTATATCATTACCATGGATTGAATGCGCGGGCTGTTTATTTCCTAACACATAAACTATGAGTTGAGGTCTGTCATAAACATGGCAACACCGAATACGCTGGCAAGTTTGTGGACACATTATTTCCATCTAAGCTTTCAGGAGGGGGGGTCAACAAGAGTTTTGGCACGTTTTTTAATTTATTTTTTATCAGTTTTACCCTCTCTGACCACAGCTGGGGGACCGTCTGGTCCCCCAGGCAGATGTGTCGGCATCTCTCTGGGGACATCAGCAGTGTGAAAATCCCCCTTGCAGGTCTGAAAACAAGCTGCTCACAGCGGAAGTTGCTACATGAGACTGTTTGAGCAAAGAGCGCAGCCTTCCTTTTCTGATAAGGGGATAAAGCTCTTTGCGTGTGTCCGTTTGTGTGTGTGTGTGTGTGTGTGTGTGTGTGGAACAGAAGCAGTGCCACACAAGGACAGCCCCATAGCAAGGCAGGTTGAGGCAGGCAAAGAGGATGAAGGGGTGCCAAAATAAGGCCCACTGCACCCGGATTCTCTGACAATACAGCAAGGCCCGTAGCACATTGAGAGCAATCATCCCTCTTTTGTCCCTCCATTCTACACGTGTGTGTGTGTGTGTGTGTGTGTGTGTGTGTGTGTGTGTGTGTGTGTGTGTGTGTGTGTGTGTGTGTGTGTGTGTGTGTGTGTGTGTGTGTGTGTGTGTGTGTGTGTGTGTAACTGTCTTCTACTCTGGAGTTGAGGCGTGTTGGGGTTGATATGGCTGTTTTTTCAGGCGCTTTTTGGCTGCTTGCCTGCAGACTTGGTAGATTCCCCCCAGTGCTGCTACTTCTGCTGCTCTGGCCTTGTCGAGCACGGAAGGCCTGTTTGGCTCCAGTGACAGCTCATATTAAAAATATTAAAGCAATAAGCTGCTCTGAATGTTTTTTTTTTTTTTTCTTAATCTCTAATGGTGACTGGGGTTGTTGTGCGTTTGTAGCTGTGTACGTGATTGCGCGTATACGCGGTAGTCAGGTTGTTCTAAGCAGCCGGGGTGCCGGGGGAAAGGTGGGGGCCTCGCAAGGCTGTGGGAAAGGAAAGCAAGCTGCCGTTGTCACATACATCAATGCAACGCCAGCAGATGTGTCAAACGGCTTGGCGTTCACACCTTTGTGCATGCTAGCTCACGCACAGGGATGTGCAGCAACTGTGCATTTGCCCCTAAACACGCACACAGTTACGCAGAATGAGAATTGATATTTCAGGTGGGTCAAAGTAAATGTGTGAAATTTGAAATGTGTGAATTTTCCAGCATGTAAAGCACGCACGCACATCCTTGACTTTCAGTACTTTCTCGAAGGTTATAATCACGCCAGTGGAGCGCTGCAGCAGCGTTGAGGGTCTCAAAGGTTGACCTCTTGGTTTCTGTGATGTTTCCAAGGCTTCCCTCTGTGTTTACCCAGAGGATTACAACCTCCTCCGCTCCTGGAAGCAAAAGAAAGATCTCGCTACACCTATTATTTGCTCACTGTTCCTAACCATTAAGGCCTGAAGAAATAAATATCCAAAACCGCAAGGGTGGTGGTACACGGCGTCTTTTCCAGTAACCAGCAGGTGCCTTCTTCCCACAAACCTCCTCCACCCCCGTCCCCACTGCCCCAACACAGAAACCGGTTTATTGTCATAATGCAGCGGGGGAGAAAATATTCCTCCCCTCACGGGCCATTTATTTTTCTAAATACAAAACGGAACTTTTATTGAATTACGGCTGAAAGGTCGTAATGGCTCCCTCCCGTATGGGTCAGTGTAAATAAGGAAGAGTGAGCACACACAGAGTGGGCATTTTACTTCCCTTCATAGGTAGGTAAACAGGAAAGACGCTTGGCTGGTGAGTTTAGAGGGGAGTGGGTGGAGAGCCGGAGAAGGAGCAGCGACATTGGCCTACCTCGTCAGGGATTGGGAGAAAAATGCCTTCTACTTGCATCATCGGGGTGAATTAGAAGCACTGTCTGGGGCCTCTGTAAATAATTCGGTAGTTCCTTGTACGCACTGCTGTTCTATCTGGCGTCAGCAAATGCAGGGTGGAAATTTTTGTCTGAGTGGAAAAAAGAAAGGGCATTTGGCCCCGAGGCTATTGTGTGCGTGTGTGCGTGTCTCCGACAGTCATCAACTGGCCCCGGGGGGGGGACATCGCGCTGCTTCAAATTGTCAGACAATGTTCTTCTTTTTTCCTGTTTTTAAGCAAGAAAAGTTGTGCATCGACGCTGCAGCAACATGTCGAAGAGTAAACAGACGCAGCGAGGAGAAAAGTGCCAGTAATAGACTAATGGGTATATTTTCTTTGTTTACATCTCAGTTTAGCTTTGGTAGTTAGACTAATTAGCTCTGCTTTCACAGGAAAGCCATAGTACAAAAGCCTAAGTAGGATTACCAACAGCTGTGTGTGCATGCACGCGTGTGTGTGTGTGTGGCCCTCAAAGGGAGTTGGCCTCAGAGCTTCACTTCATGATTAAGGTGGCAACGGTGGTCAAAGAGCTTTCATCTCAGACCTTTGTTTACCCTCCCACAACAAAATGTGATTACAGATGCTTTCATGTCTGTTGAATCACGCTTTAATGACTCTGACTCTAACATAACTGAAGAGACTTAAAGATGTCTCGCAAAATAATTACCGGCAGCGTGTAGATGGTCGTCTCTAATACGTGCATATCTTGCACGACTGTGGAAGGAAACTGGCCTCAATGCGCTCTGCCCGACGCAAAGCCTCAGACCTCAGAATGTGGCCACGTTCCTCTCTGAAATCAGTCCAAACCTATTCAATACGCAGCGCCGCATTCCAGTGGATTTATCAGTTTGCCAATGTTTGCTCTGCTTCTAATCACAGAGGGCCAAGTATGACGCGTCTGGACCCCAGGAAGGAGGAACGTCGCGGTCAGCGTCCTCCAGACACTGCAGACGCCACCGAGTGTCGTTTCTCCGAAGACATAAAATCTCCCCTTTAATCTGTTCCCATCTGTCTGTCAGTGGTATTGAGGCAGACGGATGTTTTTTCCCCAAACCATAAATGAGTTGATCATGAGTTTGGTTGTTTGATTAATCGCTATTTATGTGTGTGTGTGTGTGTGTGTGTGTGCGTGCGTGTGTGCGTAGGCCACTATGTCTCCAGGTAATACATCTGTGAGTTACGGCAAGCCGTTAGCGGTCAGGAAAGCACCCATCATCAGACGTGCCACTGTCCCCCCCCCCCCCCTCCCCTGGCACTGATACACCTGTAGGCCTTCCTTTCAAAGACACCCATCTCCATTTTCAGACATCAAAGTTGCCTTTTGAGAGAGCAATTTGCACCGAGGGCGAACCTTTCATGTGATTTGTGGAGCGCGGGCGTGGCCCGTGGGGTGGGGTTTGGGGGGGGGGGGGGCGACTTAAAGAGATGGACGCACCTGGCAGGTGTATGAGCAGAGCACACGCGCACGCAAATGCATACACATCGACGCGCACGCTGCCTTTATTGTTTACTTTACAGAGAGACTGCAATATCGCAGGAAAAATAACACAGCAAATGTCATTGTTTGTCTATTTGCATACTTTGTACAGTCTGTGTGCCAAATGCAAATAGAATCAACCCGCCAACTCCAACATGTGCACCCCCCCCCCCCCCCCCCCCCCCCACCACCACCACCACCACCACCCCACGCCTGCCATTCTCCTCCTGGAGCTCTGTGAACACACCCAGCCGAGTAAATAGAGACAACAAAACACGACAGCACTTGATTTCGGTGGATGTGTGGGCCCATGGGTGGGGAGGTGTGTGAGCTCTACCTGAACGTATGCAGGTATTGCATGTACAGTGTATAATTGTGTTAGCGGTGAGGGTGTATTCGTGTGTGTGTCCTGTTCAAGTCTCATCAGACAAATTTGCCGCTCTGGCCTCGCTACAACAGACTTCCACATCCTCAACATTCAGCAAACAACTGTCTCTCCTTTCTGTTTCTTTAACCTGCCCGACCGTCAGACCTCTGGGTGGGAACGAAACGGGTGCAAAGATGATTTTTTTAAGATAAATAATAAATACCTACCAGAATCATTTGAGAAGTTGCCTTGGACAATTTGACATATTCTCGAAACTTGGTTTTAAAAAAAGAAAAAAAATGCTTTCTAATTGCCCGATCAGATTCAGCGGTAAAATTTGGCGTCACACACTCAGGTTCAAGCTCTGAGTGTTGATTTTCACACACTGATAGCAGCTTTGAATCTGCCTGCAGATATTTACAAAAAATATTTTCTAAGTTTTACTTACACCCTTATTTTTCTCCCCCACATCTTAAGATCTACACATCTGTCAATTATATATGCACATCTATATTGTACCCCCCCCCCCCCCCCCCCCACCACACACACACACTGTGTAAATTATTTCTGAACATCATCTCACAAGCTCAAAATATTTCCAACTCCCTTTATTTGATCTCTCTGGCCCAGCCTGACCTGCGGTGAGTTCATCTTTTCTTCCTGGGGACTGATTCAGTTCAGGTCGAGAGATATGGAAATACAAACAGCCCCCTCCCTCCCTCCCCCCCTTTGAGTAAATAGGTAGCGGCTGATGTCATATGTAAGCGAGGGAGTGAGACGAACACCAAAAATATAGTTGTGGGATTAATTGGTGAGCACAACACCGCAGGGTGCACCTAGTGTGTGATGAACAGGGAGGGTCTTGACACTTAAGTCATCTGCTTTCCTTTTTCTGTCTTTTTTTCCTCTCTCTATCTCTCTCTCTCTCTCTCTCTCTCTCGGTGTTGTATGTGTCAGAGCTGGAGGGCGAGTTTTCAGTTGCAACAGTTGTGTTTCCAGTTTGGCCTCAGCAGAAGTTTGATAATATAGTACGACAGATACATGGGGGGGGGGGGGGAGGGAGGTATGGTGACGAACGCCGGATGTGTGATGAGGAAATAAGCAGCAAGGGAGACAAAAATACGTAGCTGAACATTTAGCTTACTTTCTGTTGAGGAACAGAATGCTGTCTGTGTATGTTCATATTCATTTATGTGTGTGTGTGTGTGTGTGTGTGTGTGTGTGTGTGTGTGTGTGTGTGTGTGTGTGTGTGGCATGTGAATATTCATTCGTGTACACATTTGTGCCCGTGTGTGTGTGTGTGAGACAGTTTATCATACGGCTCAAGTGTTTTCCGAAGGCATGGGTGTCCTTTGTTACTTTGCCACTGGCGAGCCGCCACCGCCGCAGTCCTGTCTGTCAGGTTCTCCTGACTGGATCCGTAAACATTAATAAAACCTCCTCCCTGTGTGCCAACTCCTGCCACTGCTCGGCTGGCAGCCATGCAAATGCAAGGCCCTACACAAACAGCCTCTACGGCCCGCCAGCCCTGCGGACAGGTGAGCCCAGCGTGGGCCAAGTCTGGCCTTTAAGGCTGTCTGCACTCTACCAGTGATAAAGCTGAGCCGCACAGGCAACACTGTGTGGCATCGGTGGCGATCAAAGCAGCGTTGGAGTACATAGCCGTCTCCGAGGATGAGATTTGTAATGAAAAAATGCTTTTAGTTTTATGCGTTTGCCAGAAGTAGCTCTCTGCTTTGGCTCTAAACGACGTACTGCCGAAATAACGTGGTGCTTTGTGGTTAAGAGAAGAATCTGATTATTTTATGGCTCTAATAACGTCTGAATGGTACTGTGTGTTCCTGCATTTTGACTGTGTCCTAACATGACTGATATTAGACTCTTGTGTGCTTCTTGTTTAAATAGGAGAGGTCCTTTATCTCATCTCTCAAGTGATTTCTATTTTGAGGCGAGTCCTTTGATACACTGAATTGGACTGAAAGCTCCTCTCCGCCTCAGAACTGACAGCCCGTTAAAAACCAAATGTAATGAGTTATATAAATACGCTTATTCTATTAACTGTGATCAGCTGTTTTAACTTCCTGGTTGAGGCTGGATCTGTTTGTTTTTTACTGAAGAGTAACTGGATGTATTATTCATATTTCAGATAAGCTTTTCAGCAGACATTTGCACAAATCAAACACACTCTAGGTTTCCGGGAGGGGTTAAGCTGAAGGAGCTCCTACTACATATGGAAATCATATTCTGATGCTTTTAAAAAAAATATATGTAAATCAGCCTTTGCTGAAGTTTCTTTTCTGTCATTCTACAAATTCCCTCTCAGCACCGTGTAACAGAGTTTATTGGAGCCCTAAATTCCTCCTGCCCTATATTAAACAGTGTCACTTTATAGCACCCAGCGCCAGTGTAAAAGTAGCACGGCCACTCTGACGCCTCAGCCGGAGCTGCAGCATGTTGACAGACAGACAGGAGACAACCTTGATGTACACAGTTATTTCAAGCTGAGGCACTCGCAGATGCACATGAGAATGCATTTATGCACAGACACACACGTTAAGCTTTTTTTTCCTTTTTTCTTTTAACAAAAGACAAATTGAAACCATCCACGCACACGCACACACACACACACACACACACACACACACACACACACACATAGAGTGTTTATAATTATCCCCTTCCTTTGCAGTCGCTGTTCTCTTTAATGCTTCTGCAAATAGCGTCCAGCCTGGCGCGGGGTGGGGTGGGGGGGTTGATGCCCCTCTTTCTGTGCCCCTCGTCTCCCTCTCTGCCAGCCATACCCCCCCCCCCCGCCCTCCCTCTCATGTGGCACTTGCTACCACTCTCTCTTCCCCTGCTGTGGTCTGTTTTGACTGGGCTAAATCCACCCTGTCCCGAATATCCCCCCTCGGCAAACGCGAGCACAAGCCCCAGCCATCCGCCCGTTCAGAGACCTCTAAAACCCCTGCACCCTAGAACCATTACAGACCCCCGTCCCTCCATAGGTGGATCATGAAACCCTACCCATCTGGTCTATATGGCCTTGAGCATGCACACGGCCCCTGCCTCATGTGAGTAACAGCACTCTCCGCCATCCCCTCACACCAGCCGCATTAAACCACATGAGAATGGAGCTGCGGCTGAGCGGTGGCGCTAACAGCTTTAGCACTCCGGGGGCCTCCCTGCCAGGCCTAACAGTGGACGGAGCCTTGCCCTGTGTGAAATCAACGAGCCACTTATGTGGTCGGTCAGGTAGCTCGACCCCCTCTGACCAGCACTGGGGAAGGTAGGGGTGAGGAGGAGGGAGGGAGGGAGGGAGGGGGAGGAGGGGAGGGGGTCGACTGAGCTGAGCCACCTGCGGCTTGGAGACTCACTCAGCTCCTCTTAGTGGTCTTGGGTTATGCCTTAATATGCTTTACAGTTTCCTCTGACTGGGCCCGTCACTGTGCCCCTGCTGCACGCACGCGCACACACACACACACACACACACACATACACACACACACAAACCTGCGCTACTATACTTGCGAGGACAATGCACTGCCCTATATTCATTCTCTGGAGGCCTAACCATAACCGCTACATGCCTAACCCCAGTCTTATTTCTAATCTTAACCCCAAAACCCAAGTCTTAACCCCAAAATATATCTAGTGGAAACCCAATTTTGGCACATGTGATCGTGTGAACAGATTTTTTTACCTCCTTGGTGTGATAATTGCAAAGCACACGCACACACAAACACAGTCAGACCTGCTCACAGTGTTAGATTTTCAAGCATCATCTGCATATGACTCATGCAGTTCTTTTAGCATGTAGAGATACCCCCCCCACCCACACACACACACACTTTCAGGACCAAGAATAGCTGCTTCTAACTGGATGGCTCTGCAACATTCTTATCACACCAGAATGCGTTTTTAGCAAGAACAATAGTAGGGTTGGTGTGCATGTGTGCGTGTGTGCCTGTGTGCGTGCGCGTGTGGGTGTGTATGTACTCACTGCGTGGTTCTCGGGGTCCATCCACGGTGACTTTGATGGCGCGGTGGTAAGTGGCCACTTGTGGCGGTCCGGTGATCACGGTGATGGTCAGAGTGAAGCTCTTTCCTGCAACACAGCAAACATGTCCATGAGGTTATGCAGGACGCGTCATGTCACGTTATAAACGGCCCTTATCTGCTAACTATTTGTTTGTCTCTTGTTCGCAACAATACCTCGCTTGTTCAACATCAAAATCATCACCGGCTTTTGTCCCGCTGCAGCCTTTGAATTAAAGGAGGGGGAGAGGAGCAAAAAAAAAAATAGAAGAGGCATGGACCACCTCTTTTGATGGCCGGGTATGATTTCGATTATTGAGACAATGCGTTCCAGATCGTCCGAAGTGGTTTACATCGTATAGTTTATTGTTCGACAAGGAGCCGGATATCTCGCTCGCATCTGCATCAGAGTCCGTGCAGAGGGGAGGAAGGCCGTTTCATGCAGCGGGTCCGGTGCTCGTCTCTCGGACTGAGAGAGGCAGCTCTTGTTAAAAAAGAGAATGCGTGGGAGGAAAGAAGAATCTTCGAGTGGGGTTCTTGTCTACAGAAATGAAAAGGCTACTTCTTTTTTTTTTTATTTGGAGATCCCTTTCCTATCCATCAAATCACAGCTATTTTAATATTAAAATTAATTACAAACGGCCAGAAGAAGCTCCCAATTCCAGACTTTGAAAATAAATATAGGCTATATATATTTCAGGACATTTTGTTGTTTATGTCTGTTATTAGTTGAGGTTTTGATATCGTCAATGTCGCACAAAAATGTTGCTCAACGGGCCTATGAATTGACCACAACATTCCATCCTTAAAGCAGGCCTGTTGATGTGTGACTTTTTAAATACAGCACACAATAGCCATGATAAATATTGTGTTTTATAGGATTTTGGGTGGTGGGGATTATTCGACACGTCGCAGGACCTGAATTGCGAGTTTATTTTTTATTTTTATTTTATTTATTATTTTTAAATCCATCCCTCAGATTTACACCACGTGGATAATCATTTATATTCCCCTGGATTAGGAAAATTACAGTCACATCGCAACTGTTCACCGTGACGCAGGCCAGATGTTTCGGATGACACCCATGGACGTCAGTTGGCAAAGTGAGGGCACTCGCCGTACTGGAAGCTAAATGATTCCAGATCTGCACTTTAAAAAAAAATTCTTCATAATGGACAACAGAGATCTGACAGATACTTTAACCGCCATATTTAAATGAGTATAAGCGTTTCCTATGTGTGCGTCTGTGCAACATATCCGGTGTCACAGACGTTTCATATTTTTTCACATTTATTTAGAAATAATAACACGCTGTCAGTTGTCAGTCGTTCTCCACTTAGACCCAGACATATGATCCGTTACATTATTATAAGCGCGTTTCCAAATGTTGCTGCAAATGGCATTGCAATCAGTTGTAGCCGTTCTTTCACTCTGTGTGTGTGTGTGTGTGTGTGTGTGTGCAGGTGTGTGTGTGTGTGTGTGTGTGTGCGCGCGCGCGTGCGCGTGTGTTTCAGCTCACCTCGTCCGCTCCTGCCCACAAAGCGCAGGTCGTTAAAGCGGGCCACCTGGTTCTTCATCACGGCGGAGGCGTTCCTCAGCTCGGCCGAGTAGTTCTCGTCGTTCCCGGCCATCACGGTGACCAGAGTCCCGTCGGGGACATCACCCAGAGCCACGACCTGTACAGGAGACAGAGGGGCGGTCACTCTAGGTCACCAAACCAAACACACACACACACGCGCGCGCGTAAAACCGCATCCGAGTCCCATAATATTAAGCAGGAAATTCCTCTCAATTTCACAAGTCTGCCAGCAATACAACATTACATAAATAATATAGCGGGAGGATTTCATTTGGTAGACACTCTCTAATGTAGATAAATGACATTTAACAATTATATTATAAAATGTGTAGGTATAACATGCGCTTCATTATACTGCACCATTGTTATTTATTTTCCTCGTGTTCTCGTTGGATCTGATCCAAATACATTTTTTAGATAATTTAGATAATTCAAGGTATAATATTAACATGAGGCACAACTATAAAGCACCAAACTCATATAAGCAATAATACAGAAAAATATAATAATACAGAAATGGAGTTCTGATATATTTGCTCAGTCATCTTGTAATTTCAGACATCTCATCTTTAATAATTTCTAGTCAGATTAAGGATGTTATTACTCTGGATGGAACCGTTTGAAGCCGATAGTTAATCCATTAATAATTTAATATTCTACACAAATAGCCTACAAACCCAAACTGAAACCAATAGCACAACTTCCAGAGCCCACTATTCATATAAAAATAGTTTCCTCAATAAAATGTTTCTGGTTGGCCTTAATCCTTTTTCAAAGTGTTTTTGTCATGGACTCTCCACAGTAAGAAACCCACAGTGTGCGTCATCAGAATAAAAATATAACTAAGTAAAATTAGAAGCCATGTGTCTTGCCTTGAACGCCACGGGGAGCGTCTTGTTGCACCTCCAGTGAGACGGGAGGACGGAGCAGAGGAAGTTGGGGCTGTCGGTCCTGACCAGCTCGCCGGCGTGGTCCGCCAGGACGTCCACCACGTTCCTGGAGTCGGATCTCGACCTGAGGGGCCCCGGGGTGGCCATGGCCCCGTTGCCGTCTCCAAGTTTACAGGGGAAGGACGTGGAGGGCGGCGTGAACCGTCTGGTGGTGGGCGGCTCTACGGGAATATGCATCACAACAGTTTGGGTCAGTGCCACCTGACCGGGTTGTATAAGAAGAGCAGGACTCTTTTTGGGGAGAAAAACTGTTTTTTTTCTTTTCCTCCGGACGCTGGTGGTCTCAGGGGTCCACTGTGTGAGCGCAAAGGCTGGAGGCGAGAGCGCACCGAGTCTGAGTGAAGAGAGCCTCGCGACCTTAACAGAAACTATTAAACTCTGATGACTGAGTGCTAGATCATCTGCGCAGGATGTGACAGCCCGAGGAACATCAGAGTCGTTCTGTTGTATACTAACTTCAACACAAAAACGTACAAACAAAGTGTCTCTTAGTGCTGAACTTGTCTGATATCGCTCTTATCCGTCGCACACTTGATGGACAGTTTCAGCCGCGTGTATACAGTATATCAACACTGCCAACTGCTTGAGCTCTTACTTTGAAATCTACAACGAGTCAATGGTATATATTAATGCCGATCAGTGGCAATCTGTCGGCGGTAATCGGGTAATCCAACCGCGATGCAGAAAGTTCGACAATCCAGTTGACTGGCTTTCTCGGTTTAACGTTTTTAAAAGTATGATAATGAGTCGACCGAACAGCCAAACTTTCCCAGACGCCTCTTCAGATCTCACCAGACTCCTCTGGGGGGAAAAACTAAATGTTTCAAGTCCGAATATCTACAGCCCAACTACTTGCAGTACATCAGTGTCCTTTTTCTTGCGTGTAAAAGTTCTTGCAACTTTATCCTCGTTGGATCGCTTCCCTCAACAACAAAAAAAAAGCCAACGTCACTCTGTTACAAGAGGGAGATGTTCCGTCGCTTCCAGCTGAATGTCCCTTTAAAAGTTATCCTTTAGCGCAGGGGTTTGCGGGGCGCGAGCAGGAGCCGCGAGGCTGGACGGAGTGCAGAGTGCCGCGATATTATTTTACCCGAGTCATTTTAGTGTTTAGTGGTTGGGAGTGTGGAGAGGATTTCCACCAATGAATCTGCTGGGTTGGGCTTTCACCAGGCCAATCAAACTCCCCGGTGCTCCTTCCTCAAGCCCTGTGCTGTTGTCACACACGCACACGCACGCACACACACCAGCTGAATTATTGATACATATCTGTGCTTTTCTCTCTGCTCGTGTTTTTTGTTTTTTTTAGACCGACGTTAACGCGATGCAGACAGAAATTAGGAGACAGTGAGTTAAAAGAAGGGAGATGTTTTTTGTTTTTTTTACAGAGCTGGGCGAAAAATGTATTATTTGGACATTTTTAATTATAGTTAATAACATAAGCACCGTTGGTATTACATAAATGAATTATAAATGTGTAAGATATTCAACGTGATGGATTAAAACGTAAAATAATGTATTATAGTTTAGTGCAAAGCAAGCGTTCTTAGGAATTGTCAGCCTCACATGGAGTCAGTTTAATTGATACAATAATATATAAAGTGCACCTTTATCACATTGGTGTGTCACAGCACCATCCCTGACCCATTTTTGTTTTCTTGAGCTGTTTATCATTTATCTAAGGGAGGATTTAGACTGCAGAGGCCTGTGGTTTTACTCTCATTTATTCCTTTTTGAAAAAGCTATTATATCTGGCGGCTTCGCATCTCCTCTCCAGGTAAATAGCACTTTCATCAAGTGAAATTATGGGTAGAAGACAGATCCCTATCACTTTAATTGTCTGAGCTGAATTAATAAGAGAATTAAAGCAAACAGGCAAATAGGTTTCCTCCACATCAAAAGACACGACTGTGTGTGTGTGTGTGTGCGTGTGCGTGTGCGTGTGTGTGTGTGTGTGTGTGTGTGTGTGTGTGTGTGTGTGTGTGTGTGTGTGTGTTTGTGCGTGTGTGTGTGTGTGCCAGAGGCTGAATTCATTAGAAACCTGAAATGATATAAGCGTCACATCAAAATGACGGCACACCCTGCAGATCCTCCGCCATGCTGCTTTCGGACACTAGTTGGCGCATTTGCCTTTTCAATGTCTGTCCGCTGACAGTGTGAGGCAGGCGTCTCACATGTGCAGAGAAAAAGGAAACTTTTATCTGCGCTCTGAGATAGTCGGACACCTGAATTAATGGAAGTCTAGTCAGTTAAATTAATTTAATCTGTGAGGCGTTTACGTCGTTCTAAGAAGCACCGGTGGCATTTTTTTTTCCGGATCTGCATTTGAGTTTGTTTTTTTGCCCTTTTTGAATGACAATAATCTGTGATATTGTTGAGAAAATGAATTATTATAAAAACCACTGACATTTATTCGTTAAATAACCGCGCGCTGAAGCCACATGATGGACTGGAGTCAACATGTTAGTTTCTAAATTTAGAGGATTCATTGGTTCATTGTGTCTTTTGCAGATTATCAAAGAAGGTTTAAAACACTAAAAGTCATCCATGTCGGCTGTAGTGAGCACTGACGGAGTTAATTATTGATTAGGATAGTAAACATTATTCTGAACGATTTTGCGACCTGACTGCTGCAGAAATTCATTTTTAAATTCTTGAATAAAAAAATGAAAATGGTTCAAAGACACGATAAAATACTAATGATTTAAATTGATCTACACGAACAGGACATTTATATTAATAGAAATATTGAACATGTCGTGGATTTGTCCTTGAAGCGTATATTAAAATGCTTCCTAACAATCGATGTTTGATGTTTAATAATAACAATTTATTCTCCTGTGCGCATGCCGCGGTTTTTAAGTTGTTTACTTGCATGATAATAAATTAAGTGCAGTTAAGTGGCGCGAGGAGTCATCGGAGTGGCTTCACATTTTCCCTTAATTTCCCCACATCACACTAAATTAGAGTTCAGAGAGACAGAGATGCAGAGACAAGATTTCAAAAGTTCAAAAAGGGACAGTTCCTTATGACAGAAATACCCCAAAAAGCTGTGATATCAAAGCTTATTTTCATAATTAGCTGTTTATGTGGGCTCAAACTTGTCCACAAACCTCCCACTGTCAGTGGTGGTGCATGTGTCAATGCTGCAAGCATTTACACTTAAAAACAGATTCTTAAAAAATATAAATTATACACAGTATACCAATTGTGCAGATCTTTTCCTAATAAAACATTTATTAGTTTCATCTTCAGTATTCAAAAAATAAAATGAAAGTGCCTCTTTTTGAGTCACTTGTATAACACTCCTTGTTTGCAGTTGCTTGTTATTTTGCTTGATCTAGGACAGTGGTTCAGTGGTGTGTGGTGACACATTTAAACTACAAAATGAATCTCACTATTTTACTCACTAGAAATGATACCCAAAATTCTGATGATGAAGCCATTATCTTTACCATCGTCCTATGAATTCAGCGTGGACAACAACAGGACTCTTACTTTGTAAGGGTCCCAGGGAAAGACCTCATGACCCCATTGCCTATAATGAGTTTAGGTTTTGGTGTTTTTGACTTGAAAATGTCAGGGAACCCCAAATCACACCAGCTCATTCCACAGTTGAACTCGAATCCTTCCATATAACAGCCCCAGCTGCACCCCCACAATCCTAACTGCAAAAAAAAAATTAAATAATAATCACCTCTGATCAGATCACCTATCATGCGGCCTCTATTTTGAGTGCAGCTCGACTGAGACAATGACGATACCGCTGATATTTTAGTCGTCCTCCTGCCCGAGTTCATTATTAATATGTGACCGCACGCCCCGGCTGTACCCTCCTCAGCCGTAATGTGTGCTCCGGGCGCCTGTCACATTTAGACCTCCACATTTCAACATGCAGTTTCTACGGTTTCAGCCGCACAGGCATTGAGGACGGAGCCCGCCGTGCCCCTGAACGATTTTTAATGATCCGCGTGGGTTGAGCCTGAAATCAAGACAGAACTCGTGGAGGACATGTGAAACCCCCGGACCCACCTCAAATGGGCCTCAGCATATAGGATTCTTACCATTGAAGGTTAAAAAGAAAATAGATCCTACAGATAGAAATCAAGATATCACATCATTGTTAAGTGAAAGCTTGTGAGAGAGAGAGAGGTCGCCTTCATCCTTGTGTTCCTGGCCTGAATCATAACGTACGCTCATAACCAAAAAGGGTTCCCTTAAGAAAATGGTTTGTTGGCTCTAAAAAACACAACAAAGCAGCAGCACCACAGACAAATGGTTCTAAATGGGACCTGAACTAAATGTTGGAAAGTGAAGCTTAGCTGATGCTTCCTTGGAGTCCTTACGAAGAAGCACTTCCTCCTCTGTGTGCGTAAAAAAAACGAAGGGAACTCCATTTACTTTAGGTTTTATATGTAATGAGTCACATTGTAGAGACTAATACGAGTGTGATCCCCATTAGCAGAGAAACCACTGCAAGCCTTTGGGGTGTGTAAACGTATACCTGCCTCTAAATGCCACCCACGCAGCTTTCAGTGCCACTTAAAAGTCACTTTGAAGATGGGGACAGTCTCCGATATGTGGGATCTCTTTAAAGTTTTTCATCTTTTTTACTGAATATGATCTATTAGCCTGCGTAAACTCCCGGGCTATTTTCAGACATGCACACATAAGCCTTTGGATGGGTAGCTATTCATTTGGAAAAGGGGGCTATGGGGGCAATTAGAAATAGTTTGAGGTTCGGCGATGACATAAGACAAAGATTTCTATCTTTAGAGGAGCTGTGGCGGTCACACATTTCTGTACATTCACAAATTACAGGGCAAGCTTTGGCCCTCAACCCACCGAATGCATTCCTTCCGAAAAGTGTCTGCTCGAATTTCAGCCGGGGGTTTCTGCTCAGTGGAAATATGAGTGTTGTGAATGGACGACTTCTATGAAATGGAGTTTTATTCCTCTCGGATTAAATTAGCTCTACTTTGGGGCTTGGGGTATTTTTTTGTATGAATGATGAATTCTGCGGTGGCTGTGGAACGCAGGGCTTGTTTACCCTTCCCTCCTTTTTTTCCCTTTTTTTTTTGAGACGTAGCTCGCTATGAAATGGACTTTTTCTGCTTGATATGACAAGAGTGTCTGTGATTAGACTTCCAAGCATGATGTCAGGCACCAAAGCCATTTGTGCCAGTCCCCTCAAAGCCAAATCATATTCTAGCGTTGGAGTGTTTATATACACAAGTCTATGGAGAAACTTTTAAACAACAGTCAGTGGGTACAGACTGTTTGGGTTTTTGGGCTCTTGCTGCTCTGATGGCTGATTCCCTCTCAAATTTTGATTACATAATGTGTCAGCACATCACAATTGGTGGTCATTTTTGTCCATTTTGATGTTCAGACAAGAAAATAAGAAACACATTGAACAATTTTGATCATCTGAATTTGTATGTTATTCCTTTTCTCCACCAGGGCTGCCCGTGTTAGTTTTATTGATCACTGGAATGCACTTGTGTATTCAAACTTTGTTTCAGCTCTTCTTTTTTTTTTTACAGTTTTCTTTTATAATTAGCCTCTTGTAGTGCTTTATATATATATATCCAGTAACTCATGAGGCTTTATTCCAGATCCTTGAAGAAGTTTAGAGTGTATATTATCCTAAACGTGATGAAGAGGATGGCGACATTCCCAAAAACCCAGCAGCTAACTGCTTTGTAAGCGCGATGAGTTGAGATGCAGCAGTAACCAGAGGAGACAATGAGCACATTCATCTCATGCATCTTTAATATTCTGCTTACATTTTTATAAAAGGTGCAGAGCGGAGCCAAGGGCTTATAAAAGCCCTCTGAATCAATTGAGCTGCATAATGGCTGCTGGGGGACGACTCCAACTGCATTTTTATATCTGTCCGCTGAATGTAAATGGACTTGCATTCATTTTCAAACATACCAGGCATGTGTTTGTCTATCTGACACTTCATTTCATGTTGAATACATTATGGGATGGGTTTGGTATAGCGGTGCCGTTTTGATGTTCTCCGATCCTCTAGAGCAGTGGCGGAAAGTACATTTAACTCCATTTCCATTTTTTTTATTTAGGAATAAATAACACAGTAGTTGTCTTACAAATGAAAAGCTGAACTCACCATTAATAAAGTGCACACTTTCTTAAGTCAGGGGTTTTACTGCTTAGTTGGTCAGTAGCATATGGTGGCTAATGTTAGCTACCTTTAGATAGATATTCCTGTGTCACTGATATTACTGATTCAAGTTAGTTTGGTGTTATCTATCCTGTTGACGTGGGCCGGTACACACTACGGGTCGTTTCTACAGTTTACTCTTTGGCGTACTGTGAACTTCTCTCAAGCTGCCGGTGCTCTTTTCTGCCCTCTACCTATCAGGTTGTGTAGGCGGTTCCTCGTGGCAGGGTTCTTCCTGGGTTTTCCCTGCCATTATACGGCGCAGCGCCAGCGTTAGGCAGTACAAACATGAAAACAATGGAGAGAGCATCTCAATAAGCCGACTCACGGCACGTCCTTTTTGTAAAATAATGAGTGAGCTGTTTGTCATATTGTCTTTTTTCATTTGTGAAAAATAATGAATGGACCAATATATTGTTAAGAAATACAGAATGCGGGTTTAATTAAATGTTCAGACAATAGCTGTGATATGTATAAATAATAAAACAATAATTTAACTAGTAATGCAATGTACCATTGTATAGTTTTAAGTCGAAGACCTTCTCATTTTCTCGGAGAACCCACAAACCCAACATCTCCCAGTATCTTTTACACCCTGTAGAAACTCACAATGTAACAATGATCGCTGATACAGGCCGCAGTCCAAGCACTGATCACCACTGGCAACGTTTTTAAGTCTAAGTACTGTACATTTAGCTTTTACACTTTTACTTTAGTAGGATTATTTTAAATGTATAACTTTTACTCGTAACAGAGTATTTTTACATAGTGGTATTGTTACTTTTTCTTAAGGCTCTGAGTTCTTCTTGCAGCATTGCTCTGGAGGGGGCTGAGTGCGTGTGCATATCACACTCCCAAAATCACTCACTGCCTTCCTGCTCACAATAACCAAGTGGGTCATGAAAGGCACAGTGAGACGCTGACGGGTTCACTGTGATCGGCGTTCGGGAGTTGATCGTGGTCAGGCCCCCTCCCTGTCCTTTCGGAGACAGTTCAATGGCACACACCACACCCCAGGCAGGCAGGGGGGGGGGGGGGGGGGGGGGGGGGGGGACTCGCCGTAAACCCCAGTGTCACGGTCGCTCCGCCCTCACATCATTCGTCGGGTACACTCACCCAACGATGACAGTCAGCAGTCTGTGATGTGGTTCCCGGGCCTGTTTATTCTTTGGAAACCCACTAAAAGTAGCATTGGATGGTGCGCTCACCAAAAGGCCCCAGTGCTATTATAGGAGCACTTTGGGTCGAGTTTTGATCTGGTGGGTTTGTAAATAGGGCCCTGCCTTGCTGCGGGGCACCACTGTTGGGCTTTATTGTTTAGTGTGACCTGAGGGAAACTTTTTGATATCCAGGGTGATTTGTAACCTGGAACAAAATGTAAAGTCCAAAATTGATATGACTTGTGGCGTTCAGGCTTGCGTACTTCACAAGGACATCAGTGTATGTTGTTATAATGTCGACGATGATGGACATACGAAATGTACCCTGCTCTCCTTTTCTTCATTTCACTGATGGACAGATTGTATTTTTTTTTTCTACAGGGTCTTTATTTACCCCTGAAAGTCAGTATAACTTTAAATTCTAAATGAGTCCCATAAATACGTCAACTCTCCCATTTCTTTTGCTTGTGGTTTTTAGTGTGAGCTATAATCATTTCTCATCTTTCTTTGTCTCCGTGTCTGTCTGTCTGTCTATTTGTGTGTAACGACAGACACACACACACACACAAATCCACAAACACACACAAACTGCGCCGTGTTTCTCCTTTCTCTAGCGAGAGCTTCTGATGCAAGGACGGCAATCTGTAATCTGTAGTAATTGCATGTTGCAGAAAAACATTTTTCCGTTGTGGTAATCGCTGCAATATGTGCAGTTGCGTTGCCAAAGTGACAGCACCCCCACCCCCTACAGACACACACACACACATACACACACACACACAGGAGTATCCTGACACACTCTGACTCTGGCAAATGTGTCCAGCTCAAAGAAAATTGGAGGCTGCTTCTCTCAGGATGGCTGAGAGACGAGGACATAGAGACAAGCAAGTATAGTATTGTGACAAACTTGCAACTGGTAACACACACACACACACCTGCAGTGCTGTCGTGCTGCATTCACCTTCTGCAAAAGATTTACAGTTCCTGCCAGTGACAGTTTAACTGCCATGCAGCCCCGGTGCCAGAGCCCTGCCAGAGCCCAGCTGCCACACACAGATCAGCAGACCAATCTCTCACAGGAGCCACATCAACTCACTCTCCACGCTCCTCTGTTAACAGCTATGACACGGTGCAGGCAGATGATTCCAATTAAATCTCGATGCTAATACCCTAATATTCCTTGTAAACACTGTCTTTGGACAATTGAGTCATTTGTCAGAGTTCCTGCCGATCGGTGGAAGTTGTAGCCACATTAAATGTGACGGTCTGTGGCTGAACCGTCGATGCATATTTATCAAACCATTGTCGACCATTACACCGCCCCAACACCAGAGCGGCTACTCGAGTGGACTGCGGCGCGGGTTTATGAGGTCATCACCACCGTGAGACTGAGGGAAAGCCACGGTGTGTGTTGAGGAAGGCAGCGCGTCTTACTTGCTCATCTCACAGCCTCAGCAAACAGTCTCTCTCTCTCTCTCCCTCCCTCCCTCTCCCTCCCTCTCTCTCTCTCTCTCTCTCTCGCTCTCTCTCTCTCTCTCTCTCTCTCTCTCCGTGTCATTGCAGCTCAGCAGCGCCGCACGTTTATGATCTCATTATCCACCGCGTCATCACCCCTTTGCCCGACAGAGCCCCAAAATATGTCTGCCCGGTTGGGCTTTCTAGCGTTGCCCTCGTCAACTTGTAACCACACACACCTAGTATAAGGACAAGTAATGCTCAGAGACATTTATAGACACACAGCGAGACACTGAGATTGCAACCAGACTGCGTGTGCAAACCTTTTCCTCTCTGGGCGGCTAACTCTGACTGCTGAAGCCATCCAACCTCCCAGCAGTTGAACTTCCCTGTGTCTCTAATGGAGTCTCTCTGTCAGATCAAACAGCTCGTGCTGACGGGGAGAGGAGACAGATCGCAGCGCTGGAAGCCTTTCAGTCTGACGGCCCCGAACACGTTTGACTGGTAACGCAGCCTGTGTCTACTCTTCCATCGCTGGAGACGCACAACACAAATATAGTAGCGCCACCAGGGAGGGGGAGAAGGGGGGCGAAGGGAGAAAATAAGTTGCGAGGCGTCGCTCTCACACAAAGGCAAAGCCCCCATAGCTCGGCCTTTTTCTCAAAATGAAATCGCATGTGAGTTGAATATTAGGAAGTGCGCATGGCTTCCAGCAACCACCGAGCCATTATAGCAGAGCCTGTAAACCACATTTTCACCAGCAGACAATGCCCCTTTGTGCTTGTTGTGTGGCTGTCCCCTTCTCGCTGGAACCCGAAGAGAAGCCAATGCGCGTTTAAAAAGAAAAAAGACAAAATCTGTGGAGATTAGCGTGAAGATGTGAGGGAAAGTGATGAAGATGAAGTGTCAGTTTTAGATCTCTGCTTAATTAGTGGCAGTCATGTCAGGAGGGGCGAGCAGGGCAGTCTGCCCTCATTTAGCCCCATGGCGAGGGGGACCTTTGATGTGGTTGCACACGGAATGCTGTTGTTCATTCCTCTCTGCAACAAAAGCCACATGTTTTTATTTTTTGAGACTAGGTCCCTGTTACTTTGGACTACGGAGGAACACGGTGAGAAATGTAACGTATGCAATGAATGGCATGAACGCTAACCAGCAAAACACAAAGTCGTTGAGGACTCTGCCAACCAGGCGCCGGGCCAAACGTATTGTTCTCATAGCTGCATTGTGGATTCACATTCAAATGGATTTTTTAAATGGCTGTGTGTGCACGTAGAACCCCACTGCACGCACATATTCAAGCATAGCCTTATGCAAACACACACAAATACACACCATGTACACGTTTCCAACTTTCCATCTATTGTCATCAACGTTTGTCCCTTTCAACTCCTTTCATCACTGTTAAGGGACTCTTTCAACACGGGTCATTCCAGGTTCTGTCACACTCATTCAAGTGCAAATGGACTTCAAAAAGCCCCCAAATATTGAATTTGCATTTATTTCCCTCTTCAGAAGGGGTTCAGCCTCCCGAGCACCATCTGACTCACCGCGGAATACAACCAGATTCGAGCAGGAACCCCGGCGCTGGTTTCCTGACGAATGTCCGTGCCACTTTCCTCTGCAGACGTGAGACAACTCTTGGAAAGTACTCGGTTGGCCCTCAGGGCCTTTCATCGTGAGGAAACATGGGTGTGGTGACTCTCAGTCCTGCAAGCCAAGGAGCTCAGGAGATCACTTGGACACATGCTATTGTCGTACCCCATAAAGTCCCAGACTTTTGCACAGTAAAGTGATTATTGTCAATCATTCCGATTGATTCCAAATTAAATCAAAAGAAAACGAATCCTCTTCAGAAGCCACTGAGCTTTTCTGCAGCAACTTCAGAGACTCACTGTTTTGCATGCGACTCTGTTTCTGTGAGGTCTTTGGGCTTTATTCCCAGCTCTAGATTAAGCAAACCTAATTGGGGGCTAAAACCTATTTTCAATGCAGTCCCTCCATTCAAGTCAAGGACTTGGCTTAATTGGAGTCCGGGAAACTGCCCGTGTGTCCAAAGTGACTGAATGTTTCCTCTCATCGTCTCCATCGCTAATCAGTAGTGGCGTTGCCTATGTACAGTTAGCACCCTGGCCACGTGGAGCTAGCATAGTAAGGCAGGACTTTCCCCTCTTTGACTCAGAGCCTGAGGCGTCCATTGAGGCTTTGCTGTAACTGCACACTAATCCCCTGATTGCTGTGTTGAGGCTCGGCACGTCGCTGCTCCACGTCAAGGCGGCCGCGGCTAACGACGGGCTAATGACACGACGATGACAAGGAGCGTTTGTAAACCCAATCAGCAGCCTGGAGCCTGGCTGCCTGGTGATTAGGTTAATCAAACTCTGTACCGACTGAATGACTGGCTCGCTGTCTGCCTCTTATGTCATCACAATGATTAAAGGGGAGAAGTTGTGTTCAAGTCCGTCAGGCCCTTCTAACACAAACGTCTTTTTGCCAGGTTGGCAGTGTTGGCTGTGGCTAGCTGGCATGCTAAAAGCTGCTGAGAGGTCTCCCCGTTAAGTGAGGTCCAACTTTGCTCATTTTAACACAACAGAATGTGTTAGGATGCTGTTACCTTCCTGCTATAAACCGTGATATAAATCTGTAACAACTCATGTCCAACAGCGAAAATCCAGCTTCTTAGTGCAGCTGATGAGAGTCCCTCTCTAGGATGCACAGAGATTTTTGTGAATTTAACAAGGTTGTAGAAACCCTCACTCCTGTCAGCGCAAGTGTTACCACAGTACATCGTAGTCGGTTAAATATTCTTTGAAGCACAAGACAGAAATTGTCAGTTTTGTGAAATCAAGAACGCAGTCACTGATAATTTTCAGTTAAGTCCTTTGCTGTTTAGTCACCATGTGGGTAAATCTGCTGGAGACCATATGTTAGTCCTGACCAGCTATTACAGTGAGGTCAGACAGCATTTAGAGGGGGAGAACGTCACGGTCATCATGTTGACATACACTGCGCCTCTCTGACTCAGCATGAAGGGGGGGAGGGGGGGGGGGGGGAACTCAGGCATTGGACTTTGTGTACGTGTGTGTGTGCATGTAGCCTTTATGCGCCAGTGGCAGTTTGTGTGCGTATATACCCTGAAGTTCCCTGCACGCTCCTCGCGCTCGTGACGGCTGCGTCTGCGACTGCGACCGTGAGAAGAGTGTGTGCAGCAGACGGAGTGACCTCACAGGAGACAGACTATGGAGAAGAGATGGAGGGGCCACTTCTGCTGCACAGCTGAGGGGGAATCCCTGGCATGGTGTTTCCTACTGAGCCAATACAGAAGTGAGCAGCTGTAGAGAAAGTACACGCTCGCTGAAGTTTACTCTAGGCCAAAACTTGCTGCAATACACAGGGGGTGATGGATCATTTTGTAAATTTTGCGTGAATTTTAATGATTTAAAAAAACAATATTCTGTGTTTTAAATGACAGCAGCAAATTGTTGTTTTTTTGCACAGACTAATTAGGGAGTTTTAGAGATGTTGGTAGGCAGATTTTGTGACCTTTGGAAAGAGCCAGGCTAGCTGTTTCCCCCTCTTTTCACTCTTTATGCTAAGCTAAGTGGCGGCTGGTTCATCTTTCACTGGCATATACTAATTATGAAAGTGGTATAAATGTTCTCATCCGACGTTCAGCAAGAGAGCCAGTAAGCTCATGTCCCATAATGTCAAACTGTTCCCTCACTTGTCTTTTAGTCGCAGCATAAACGATCATGCTAAATGCTCAAATTTGCATCCCTCCTCTGCAGAGCTGAGTCGAAAAAGCACAATTAGGTGGCCCATTACTGATACAGGCAGCACAGTCATCTATTTGTCCTCCCCAATGAATAGGCCAAGAGAAAACTAAAATCCCATTTTTGAAATGCTGTCTCTCCGCAAACATCAATTCCCTGCGGTTAAAGTTATGTTTGAGGGGAGGGAAGAAGCAACCCAAAAACATATTTTATTGCAGCAGCGACAATTAACTGCGTGTAAACAAGTCGAAAAAAATTATAATTCTGGGAAAATAGAGAATCAGAAAACATTTCATAGCCAGCAGCTTCTCGCATCCTATCATTATCTTCATTTTTCCTCCACCGTAATTACGTTTTTTTTTCTTTATTGCTTATGGGAAGAGGGATAGGCTATAAGGATGTTTTGAGGATGATTAAAGTCGCTCATTATGACGTGACGTTTCAGTCTGGAAGACGGATATTTTGTCCATGAAAAACATTCCTTTTCATCCTTTGATGGTGACAAAATGAGTTCCTCTGGGCCTCAGATCTCTGCTAAACTTTCACACATGATAAAATGAAACCCTCTGTTCCTCCTGTGTTCCATCTTGTGTACCAAAAAAAAATGAAAAGTTTGCTGCCTGCTGATATGTATCTGAACATGTGGGATCTCCATAAGTTTGAGTCATTTTATGTGCTGCCGACCAGACCCATGCCCGCCCATTAAAGTAATTTGTGGCTAGGAATGCAACTGTAATGTTAAAAACAAAAGTGCACAGCAATCGACGTTGTGCTTAGTCACAGGCAGTTTGGGCTTTTCCTCCTCCTCACTGCAACAGAAAGGATGTTGTTGACAACATCTGGTTAACGATACAGGGAGGGGTCTAAACAATAAGTCTTCTTCATCTGAGTCAAACTCGGGTCACAGCTCTCTCTAATTGTAGCCAGAGTTACTGAAACAAACTAAACCTGTGATGACACAAAGGTTTCATTTCAGGTTTTACGATGAATTGTTGACCTTATTCCCAGCTTCGCAGAGAATTGCAAGCAAATTCCATATACCAGCGTAACTGCTGCATAAATTTAGGTTAATAATACATAAATTAGCTTACAATGATACTCGTGTCTTTTTTTCTGCAACCCCAGCCTTACCATGTAATAAGCTGTGGGGCTGGCCTGTGGTTTAGGGCGTAGGTTTAAAACAAAATTAAGAAACAGAAAATTGCGAGAAAGGCCTTTCCTTAATTTAGTCGTTCACCATGCAGGACGCATGAGATCATGAAGAGTCTAATATTATAACGGTGATGTGGGTTTAATCATTGTAACGTAAGGGCTATGAAATATTATCGGCTCGTAAGTGGAGCAAATTAACCATAAAGAAATGAGTCATAGAAATGGAAGAGTCCCGTCCGGTATGGGCAGTACTTTTTAAAAAATCAAGCGAAAGAATTTTATATTGTGATCATTTCCACCTCGTTATGCGATTACGCAACCGTTTTTTCAAAGTCTGCATATTTTCCTGCCAGCATGTAGTCTGTTCCTGTTTCGATTTCTTTTCTTTTTCTTCACATCAGACGGTCCCAGTTAAAGACGCTGGTCTAGACATTATGAATTCCTCTTACATTACTTTCATCATATTTGGCCATTTGTGTCCTTCACACGTACTATTCTCAAGCGCCAGTCTTTAATTATCATGTAAGACTATCGTGCGTAGTCACAGCTGCCACGCACAATCAGATCACAGAGTTTAAACGCGCAGACTGAAATCTGGATGAACTATGTTAAAAGGGGGCCCGAGACACCGAGTCATTTTCCTGCCTGCCTGGCCCGACACCAGGCCCCGGATCACATTGGCTCCTTCGCTGGAGGCTGTTTTCGGAGTCGACGCTCCTACGGGAATGTTTGTTGAAAGAAGTTGCTCAACCTTTCAGAACACTCTCCCCCAATGTGTAAGAGAAACCTGTACAGCATAAATCTATATTATCAGATTGGCTGAAAAAGAATCTGGCCCCTGTGGTTGCTTGTCGACCACCAGAAAATTGTATTTACCACTACACTTAGCGCGACTTTAACCTTGACCAACGCAGCGCCGAGCGCGGTGGTTTGAGCCAAAAGTCTACAAGGTCGGAGGCAGGTTCGGGATTAGTCGACCACATAATCAGCACGCCCCTCCCGCGTACTCTTACCTGGAAGCCATCTGACTGTGGCAGCCCCTGAAAGTGTTCACCATAAAGGCGTGTTGACAGACGGTGAAAACGGCGAGACGGACCCAAAAGTAAATAAGTACCTCCAAAAACGTTTACAGCCCTAATCAAGTCCAGAGCGTTCCCCCTATCCATATGCCTTCAGTTTTATAAATAGATATTATACTCTGCTAAATTGGAGACAGGATTTTGCCGCTCTGTGGCTGTCATGAGTTTTCTATTATTTGCTTTCACTTTAGAATATTGAAACTCTTTAATATCTGGTTACAGATTTCAGCCTGCTCAGCCAGTTTTCATGTTTTGGCGTCACTCAGGGGCCTCACACTCAGCAGGATTTTGAATGGGCTCCAATCAAGCGTGTTAATTTAAGAGTGGGGGGGGGAAAGAAATCTTCACCATATGACTTTGTTATTAATAAATTCACCAGAGGCCAGCCATGTGTTCTGTCAAATTTATAGCCTTTTTCTTTTTCCGAGCTACTGTATAGCGCCTTTTTATTTGTCAGTGGTTCTTAGCTTGAAGTTCGTCTCGAGTTTTATCCCCTGTGAATGATTCATCTCGATGCATTTTCCTCACACTGTGCATGTGTCTCTCAGGCTTTTCTCCCTCCCAGAAACTTGTAGAACAAACCAGACCACCTCGCAGAATCCTCCAAAATAACCCCGCTACAACTGTGGTAAGGCACAGCGCGTTTCTCACACACACAAGCCCTCACTTCCATTCATGCAGCGCAATAAGCCAAACGTATAAAAAAACATTCCCACCCTAATAAACCGGGAGCCTTTTTCTCTGCCACAAAGGGTGCTGGCTCCCAAAAGCGTCTGAAAAAAAACCCGGACCCCTGTATAAAACAGCCTGCGGGGAGCACGGTGGCCCTTCCAAGTGAAGGGAAATGCGACGACAGAAACGGAGCCGAGGATATGACCCACCGCACGGACCCAATCACAGCTGCTATAAACCAGGTACCCCACCTGATGCAAACACTGCAAGTATGTCAGGATCGGAAAACTCAGTAAAGTTTATACAACTCTGCTTCACGGGGGGAAAGTCCGGCACTTTATTTTCTTTTCTTTTTTTGGAGCCTACTGCTTTTTCTTTTTTTTTTTTAAGTCTTAAAGTGTCAGAGAAATGCTGCTTTCTGGTTGAATAGTGGTGCTGCTGTGTGAGGGTTAGCAGGTGTTTAGCCTCATTGTGGTTATTATCAGTAAACTGCAGCAGCACTGTGAGTCTGCATCAGATTAACGCCTCGTAGACGCAAAGCTCGACATCTCAGTTACTTTCTTTCTCTAAGAACACACCATATCAGACTATTAACTTGTTTGTCTTGCGCTCAATACCGAATTGGACGCCGTGAGAATGGCATGTTGCTCTGTCTGTTCCCTTTGTGACTTGGTGTGCATGTGTCATATGTTATATGTGTGTTTGTGTGTGTGTGTGTGTGTGTGTGTGTCTCTCTCCCTGAGCTTGAGCGTAGGACTGAGGTTTCTGAGGTGAGGCGATCTCTCGCTTCTCACGCGAAGTGCATCTGATGTTGCACATCACATGCTTACATGTGTTCTCTGTCTGCACCGTGAGGGAGGCGGCAATGTAAAAGGCAATGACACCTACAGCACAGACTAATAGTGTTTGTGTTGTTAGTTTTATTTTGTTGAAAAATTACAAGTTAGCGCGATGCAAAGAAAGATGTTAAAGACTGAAATCATTTTTATTTGAATGAGGAATTTCACAATTTGAAATTCAGGAACTTTAAATTAAGTCTATTTCCTTTATGTGGGATTTTTTCAAATGAACGAGATGTTGCTTACAGCAGTGTTTCCTGCCTTCTGAAGAGATGATACATTATTTCCACAAGCTTCACGTCGCACAGTATTAAAGTCAGAGCTCGGGAAGCCAGACATTTAACAGTCTCCTTGATTTTCTGTAACCGTTCCTCTTAATTTCAGTTTGATTTGAGTCAAAAAAAAAAGAGAACTTGCCAAATTGCTTTGCCTGTGTAATGCAAGTTGTTAAACTAACCGCTGGGGTATTTTGCTTACATGAGGTAGTCGCGATTTGAAATGCTTTCAGATTGAACTGCCGTATTTAATGACTCTTGGCCTTTGTTCTCCCGCAGTTGGGTTTCAGTCTCCTGACAGAACGAATTGTAAAAGGATATTGCATATTCACTAATGATTTCCAATGGATGATTACAGCTTTAAATGCTTGTCTCTTCCCCCCCCCCCCTCCCCCCGACCTACTGTCTTACATCCCGTCTCGCTGCTCTGGGTTAGGCTTCGAAAATCAAAATCAGGCGCCCGAAAGCACATTACGTTAGAGGTTAGAACGGCTCTGAAGCCTGATGGACGGCATGCATGAAACCTGAAGTCACACGCTGATCTGTAAACAGTGAGGAGATAAAGGGATGCAGATCCAGCGGTTCTGGAGAAGAAAAGGGGGGCAAAGGGCCTGAGCCTTGTCAGGAGGAAACTATAAATGCCTGGGTGTCTGTAGAAGCCGTGAGTACACTGGAACATCATCCCCTGTCGCTGCGGTTCCACTGAGGATATCAGAGGATCGTTCTCATGTGAGGCACAGATGTACTGAGTGTGTGTGTGTGTGTGTGTGTGTGTGTGTGTGTGTGTGTGTGTGTGTGTGTGTGTGTGTGAGAGAGAGAGGCTCCAGAGATTTTAAGATATACTCTGCAAACAATTAGGAGCTGGTAGTGCTTCTCCTGTGGCTGCCTCTAATTAACACTGTAACAAGGCCTTAATTGGGAAGGAGATTTAGTTTTTTCCTGATGCCTTTTGGTGGCTGTCACAGTGGGAACAACCGAGTCCCCATCAGATCAACAAGTTCAAGACCGACTACTCCGTGTTTGTGTATATCGTCACTTGCCGGAATGAAACCCATAGTATTCTAGTTAGAATCAGGTAAAAGTTGAAACCTTCTTCTCCACACTTAAGAGCTTCACTACTCGCAAGTAAAAGCTGTCTGATTGGAATCGCCATGGCAACAAATGGCCTCCTCGTTGAGAAATATAGTGCACTCACCTCACCACATAGACCAAAAGTACCTCCTGGAAGTAAAGCAGAGTGAGAGAGCCTAATATGTTTATTTTTTTTCCCTTTGCTCTTTTATTGTATTGCTGTGTTCCAGTAAAGGGCCCAGTCACATGGAGCCTCTGAGCTCGTATTCTCACAGAGAGAGCGCCGACTTTCACTTGATAATGAATGTCTGTGGTGAGAATCCCATTATGGCGCTACTCCATCAAGCCTACAGAAAACACAAGGAGCGCGGAGGCAAAGGCATTTAAGGGCCATATCAGTCAGCTAGATGAGGGCTACTGTGCAAATCAGATCCTCCTTTGTGAACCTCCCTCAGCACATGAGTGAGTGTGTGTGTGTGTGTGTGGAGACAGAGAGACAAATGCATTCAAGAAGCTCCCGGCTCTCACAACATGTTCATGATAATGCTACTTTTCTTTTTTTTGTTTTTCGTCAAAAGAACCAAGTTGTCAAACTAACAAAGCTGCACATTCAAAACAAGTGGACAGAAGGTGGGCTGGTGATGAGAGGGGGGGGGGGGGGGGGGGGGGGAGGATCAGCGCTCACCTCTGAGTAGACTGCTGCTGTAGTTGGAGAAGGAGTCAAAGATGCTGTTTGATGCCATGGCAAGGAATCCAGAACAGTGTGGAGCCCGTGCTGCGTATGATCTCCACCGACCTTGGAGGACACAAAAAAAAAATAATCAACACAAGTACGAGAGTCAGAGAGAGAAGTGAGGAGAGGAGAGGACAAAACTCCTGGAGCTCGGAGCCCGTTTGCAACCAAGAATCTAGGGTTTGTGACCACCGCAGGAATCCCAAGCCACAAGCCTGCAGAGAGAGAGCAGCAGCAGCAGCAGCAGCATGTGTTAGCAGCAGCACCGTTTGAGAGAAAAGAAGGAAATGTGAGAGATAGAAGTTTAGAGAGAGAGAAAGAAAGAAAGAAAGAAAGAAAGAGTTTAATCAGAGGCAACGGCAGCATTCGGGTCTCCAGGTGTGGAGGTTGGACTCACCAGGGCTGGAGATGAGAGGGGGCCCAGCGAAACGGAGCCCAGGGTGGTGGAAGCGGGGCCGGCGTGGGAAGGGCTTGTGGTCCTCAGTCACACGGCGGGCTGAGGGTCTGAGGTTAGCCAGCTAGCTGGATAGCGTGGTCTGCCTTTCTCTTTTCTCCTCCACGACGGTGGTGGCCTGACTGCAGCGTCAATGCTAGTAAAAGGCTAAAAAGCCACAGTCTATCTGCATCCTCCTCGCCATCCTCCACACAGAGACACACACACTCCCCTCCGTGAGTGGTGGAGCCCACGTCACGTGAGGTCACCGGGCCTCTCCCTCCCACCCTCTCACCCTCCCTCCCCTCCCACTCCTATCGTCTTTGCTTTATTATTTTTTTCTCTGGTTTCTCTGCGTCGCTTTTTTACTTTCCATGCTTCTCCTTCTCTGACTCGCCGTCTTCACTCTCACTTCTTATTGGTCGTCCAAGTTTTGGGAACACTCTATTTTCTTTTGAGTTCAAACCAGGCTGCGGCTCCCAGAGGTTTGCAGAGAGCTCTGAAACCACTGTAGAAGAGCTGGAGAGGCATTAAATTGTATTAAGCCGAACACTCCTAAACAGAGAGGAAAGAACGGTAGTGAATCGGAAAGAGAGAAAATTGAGAGATAGCTGTGGCTTTAGCCGCTGCCGGGAGGCGGGAAAGTGTCGGGCTAACTGCCGAACAGCACAGAGCACGTATTGCCATTTGTGTTCGTAAGAATTGGTGGTTTTGGGCCTGCAAACCCTCCACCCTGCCTCACCGCTTGATAGTATCGTAATCTTTCCCTCATTGGGAGCAGCACTGCCAGTTGCTCGACTCTGTGTCTTTCAGGTGATATCCTCCATCCCTCACGTACAGTTTTCCTTCCTTTGGCACTCCCTCAATCTATTTCTATATTTAGTATAAACACACTCCGTAACAGTTTTTTTTCCAGTTCTAGTTCACTTGGCTTTGCTTAGAAACATTTACTTCTAAAAAGGTAATTTTGATTTGTACCTGTGCTTCCCCTGCAATATGAAAAAATACAAAGAAGACGTCAGCTTTTGTGGCCTAGCGTCGTCTCTTCCCTCCCCGAAGCATTTTAACACAATTGTGGTTTTCACACTTTTTCCTTTTCTAGGTGAATTTCCTGCTCGGCCTGAGATGTGTCTTCATGCCATTACTGCCTTTTTCTTTTTTTTCTGTACTTTTTATTGTATTTATTTGAAATTTTCTTTTAGCAGTTGCAAGAAAAACAGGAAATGATTCATATTGCTTCAGATTCAAACAGAACAGAACTGACGAGCAGAGTCCGTCGAACTGAGAAGAGACAAACTGTTTGTTGTGGTACTGATAACCTGACAATCTTGCAGTACTACGAGCATACACAATATGTGTGTGTGTGTGTGTTTCGGTCTGTCTGTGTATGTGTCGGTGTGTGTTAGTGCACAAATCACTGGCATTTGCAAACCTGTGGTATCCACACTTCCTCTCTCCTTTCTCCCGTCGCTCAGTGACACACTGACCATGTCTGGCCACGGGACAACAGACCCAAACCACCGTCTGGTCACTCATGTGATCCGAATGCTTTAAACCTGTGTGTGTGTGTGTGTGTGTGTGTGTATTGCTCTGTGCACGGTCCCGTTACTGCTTCAAACTGCTTTGTGTATGGATGTCAGCCCACGTTGTCCTCTACTAATTGCTGGACTGCACGGACCACAGCATGTGTTTGTATGTGTATATATACGAGTACCATGTTCTAAGTGTGTGTGTGTGTGAGAGAGAGAGAGTTTGCTGCTCTTCCTGGTAGCCCGCACTGCCCTGTAAATGAGCAGTTGCCGCTGAGTTAGGCGGCAGCGCGGGCTAAATGACACGGCGTTGTCGGCAAGTGTGGCCGAACACTGAGGCCACAGCCGCGGCCCCAGAGCTTTTATCAGTCCGTCCGCGCGGCCACTACAGGCCTCTGACTTAACCTCACACACGGCGAGGCTTCCTCTTCTAACACCTCCGCTGCCTCCCGACATTGGCCTCGGCCCTAGGTCTGCCAGCCCAGGGACAGATTACAGCTGTGGGACTCTCTGCTGAGCAGGAGGTACCGCTGTCGTACAGGCCCACAGGGAAAACGCTGCTCCCTGCAAGGCCACCCTGCGGACATGGCGGCAGGAGCCTTTTTTTGCTGATTTGTTCTTTTAGCTTCAGACAAAATGTGTTTGTTATAAGACATTTTCCTCAGGTCTGCTACATTTGGAGTGGAGGGTCTCCGCTGGGTTCTGGTGCGGTCTCATCTGCGTTTGTTTAGAAAGCGGGATTTGCTTGAGAGAGCAGCGCGCTGGTTTCACAGCGCAGGGGCCCTGTGGTTGTTTCAGTTTATAATCTTTTTTATTTATTTTTTACGTGCATGTGTTTGTGCAAGTGCGACATGTTACTGGTAATAATTCATGTTGTTTTGTTTTTCAGATGTAATTTAGGTAGTGCATTTCTCCGCTAGCTGTTTTCACAAGGGCAGACTGTTTCGGATTATTGTCAATTTCCTTATTTTTGTCCATTTGTGGTAGGAGACGTTTGCGTCTGGATGAGGAATAGAGAAAAGCTAAACAAATACAGGACCATCCCACAGCATTGTGCAAGTACGGGAATTGGCTCCATTGTAGTGTCGTCCAAAATTGACATTTGAAGAAAGCGGTGCAGTCGAGGCCCTTTTTTCTCCGTCCTCAGCCCGCTCCCTGTTTTTTTTTCTTTCTTTGTCTAGGTAAACATCTGCTTCATGTTTTGAAATGTATCTCATGGCTTTGCACTGCCCATGACCGTGAGGGGAAAATAGTCTGAAGATCATTGTGGCCGTCTTTCACTCAATTCTTTTTTATTTTTTTTCCCCTGCCCAGGCCTTGTTTATCAAGCCCCTGTATTTAAGCTTAATATAACTCCTGTTTTGCTGAGAAAACTGTGGTGGTTTAATCACTGTCAGTGGTCCTACGCCTCTCGGGTGTGGCTCGCGAGGCAAAAAGGACCCAGTGCGGTCGCGCGTCCAGCTGCAAAGGGGCTTATTTTGTGGTCTAAAAATTGCAGGCTTCCCCATGTGTTCCCTATAAACGTGGAATGCAGCGTGGGACTTGAGGAGGCTTTTATAATGAAGTGGCCGTCATTGCATCAAACACCACGGTCCTGCCTGCCTCGAAGGACAGGCCCTGGGAGCCTGTTTTTTTGGGCTGCGCACACGGGTCCAATGTCCTACCTGCTCACTCACACCTCATACTGCCCATTTTCTTCTAATCATATTACACTGCTCATTCCAATGACTTATGGTCCTGTCCAGTCTCAGTACACCTTATTCATATTCTTGTGATTTATAACATCGCATATAACTCATATAGATGCAGGACACTTTTAAGAGTTCTCAGGCTAATTCTCTTTTTACAAGCATCGACACCCTCAAATATAAAAAGAGTATATATACATATATATATATATATATATATATATGTATATATATATGTATATATACTGTGTGTGTGTGTCTACATGTGCCTATGTTGTTGTTGTCATTGTAAGCGAGGCACTCCCAGATGCAGTGGTTTTAGCGCGCAGTATCACGGTTGGAAGTGATCGCCGGGCCCATTATTTATTTATTGGCTCCAGCAGACATGGAGACTTGACTGTGGTAACCACACAGAGACGAGGGGAGCCGGAGTGCCGTGTCGCCACACGACTATGCCAGAGCTTTCCGAGGATGTATGCAGTAACCTGTGGCGGGACCAAAAGTACTGATACGATTCAAGATCATGATCATCGTGACAGCTGCCGGGTTCCTTCGCAAGCTATGCGGCGCCTCTGGCACCTTCTGCAATGCTCTTCAAACAAATGTACCACGTTTACAGGTAGTAAACCCTCCATCCCACCCCCCTTCACCCAAGCTCTTCCTGTTATTCAGAAACTGTGCCAACCCAGAGACCGAGCATCCAGCTTCCTTTACAGCAGGTCGATTCAAAACCTTCACAACCACTGGCAATGAGCTCTGTAGTCTTATTCGACAATTTATGGCTGTCATATAGTTCTTCCTGTGTAGCTTATGAAACACAGCGCAAAATAAATAGATTAGTCACATCCTTTGTCTGCAACCGTAAAGATTTTTTTATATTTAAATGATGGTATTCCAAGAGGAGCAAGTGAAGTTAATTCATCTGTACTTTTAACACTTAATATTTTCCAGCGGTAGCTGAAACATGCATATAATATACATATTTATCTAATAAGTATTATAGTCCGTATAGCCTAATGGCAGTGACACATGAGAAGTAAGTTTCAATGCTTTTTAAAAGGAATGAAGCTTTATCTAAACAAATTGTGAAAACATACAAGCTGGTTCAACTTAGAAAATATATTAAATACAAATTATTTTTAACCTCTCTGTTCTATCCAATTAATTATTTACACTTGTATCTGATTTTTGGTACTTAAAATGATAACTCATAGCAAGTATAAATATCAAAGTTGTTTCAACTCAGTGTTTTAGGGCAGCCAGGTTAGTTTTCAGAGAAGAGGTAACTTGCATTAATTGCATTTATTTAAGCAAACCTAATAGAAAGAACATTTATTTATTTAGATTAATTACATGTTTTTTCTGACCTTAGTCAGAGGGGATTCATGTCTGTTTGTAGAACAGAATTTATGTGAACTTGACTCTAGGAACCATTGAGTTTTAGTAATCTGGAATTGACTCTACTCCCTTTGTCTGTTTTTTAGATACAACACAACCCTGCTTTCAATGGGCGATAAGATTCAACACGCGTGACAAGCCGGCTGCTAAATGTGCACCGTGTTCAGTTGCTGTCACTTTGAAAATCAAATCATGGGGATGGTGCGATAAAACAAACTAAACACTGAGCGCCTGCTGGTTTTTATCATGTTTTGGTTCATCAATGCTTATCACCTTCTGCCTGTGTGTTTTGTGAACCACTCGTCTTCACCAGAGTGGTAAATTTACACTCAGCTCTGAGGTACACAGAGGTACCACATCATGGCAACAGAGCAGCTGGAGGATGAAGTGCTGCAGCCTCACATAAAAGCACCCGTAAACCCGAGACCTCAGTTACCCCAAATGCCCCAACGCTCAATACACACACACACACACACACACACACACACACACACACATACACACAGCTCAGCCCCAGCCAGACCAGAATAGAGCAGACCGTAGTCTTGCCACAAACCCAACTGATCCCATTGACCTCAGTGCATCATCGGGATGTTTTTGGATGCAAACACAGGTGGAATGCTGCGACGTTGCAAATCTCTTTTTGGTTTTCTCCCCACTATTCGATCGTCACCGCTGAAATATAACTCGTGGGAGATGCATATTTTCTAGCCGAGGCTTTCGCTTTGCAGAGTTGCAGCTAGTATGTCAGAGTGCTACTCTCTCACCGTTTCTTTATTACCTGCGCCTGTTTACGTGCGTGTGTCTGTGTCTATGTGTGTCTGCGTGTGCACACGTGTTTCCTGTGGTTCAGACGTGGGTTTTGGATGTGACAGACGAGCCTGCTAATCTGTGTTGGGCAGGATGTTCCTCTCCAGCAGATGCACAGTGGTTTACTTAGACACTGTGTGCGTGTGAGCATGTGTCGCTGCGTTGCTGCGTGAAACAGTCATATGTCCAGTGTGCAGGCAATGGCCTCTCTCCACACTGTAAAAAGTGACACTGAGGCTTAACTCAATACTTCTGTAGCAAGTCAAGATGAACATGATATTGTTTTTCTTGCATAAAAAGTGCAATAGCACAATTAAAAAATATTGCAAGTTAAAGCACGACATTTAGAATATATATAATTACTGAAATATCATCAGCAAAATGTATCAGTAAGTATCAAAAGTAATTATTATTCATTTGAAAAGCCACTAGTAACCGCAGCTGTCAAATAAATGCAGTGGCGCAAAAAATGTCCCTCTGAAATGTTGTAAAGTAGAAAGTGACGTATAATAGAAATACTCACGTAAAGTATAAGTACCTCAAACCTGTACTTCATGTAAATGTACTCTTAAAGATTTCTGGATCATAAAGAGTTTGACAACTTGTACCTTATTGAGTGTTTGTTATTCAGTGTCCTGTAGACAAAGTAACAACCACAGCATGTGAGAGATAGCATGAGCGGTAACACATGACTGAGTGTGTTGAGTGACAAGTAAATATGTTTGACCAAATTAGCGGTGCGGTTTATTATTTGTCCACATCTTGAAACTAATAACAAATTTAACTCAAATTATTTATTTTTCCAATCGTTATTTAAGAACAACAACGTGATGAATGTTGGTGTCACCCATCAGAACCTTTGTATTGTTCATCATGCTCGTGTGTGTACATTGACTGATCTGTTTAAGAGTCACTGTAACGCTGTTCAACACCAATTTACATGCGATGGCGTTCATATTAAAACAAGCTAACACGTGACTATAGTGACTTTAAAGCTGCTGCCGTCAAATTTGGCCACATTAAAAAAAAATGCATCTGCATTATGTGAATGTACGTGTGAACCACTTCATTATCAGCAGGTTTGAAGGTGTAACGCGGCACATTCTCAAATCGTAAAGGGCATGTTTGTCTTCCCAAGAATATTGTGACTCAGTGTCATGGGCAAGTTCGAAACCATACTTTTTAACCATCACTCTGCGACTGATCTCTGTGTGCATGCGTATGTGTGCGCTTTGCAGCAGTGACCTGCTTTCATTTGTCAGCCCACACATCTCAGTACCTCGGTGGGTTTTGCTGACCTAGAACAGGGGGAAGGGGGCTCAGGAAATTCGCTGCTACATTTGAGCGCGTGCGCGTGTGTCTGTGTGTGTGTCCGTGTAACTGTAAATGTAGGCATATGTGCATAAGCTTTTTACAGTCTTTTGAAAGCCGGTAACATAATAGCGCACTCCATTTCTCTCCAAAATGTCTTTCTCACTTTCTCTTTCACCCCTCCCTCGTGCTGCCCCTCTTTCATTTGTCTCTCTCTCTTTGACAAATAGGGGCGACGTCCATTAGGATGCTTTATGAGGTGATGCTGACACAGGGCACTCTTGACGGCCCCTAACACTGTCTCAACTCCCCGAACACACACACACACACACACACACACACACACTCTCTCTGCCTCCCTGTTCATCCTCTGTGCTCTTTAATATTGGAGGTCATTGCTCTTTGTCATCCATTGCAATGCGTGCCTGCGCTGTGTCCGTGTGTGTGTGTGTGTGTGTGTGTGTGTGTATAGCTGAACCCCTCGGCTCTGGCGGGCCCTCCTCACTAGTCGAGAACCAGACTCAGCAGACGCTACATGTGTCTGATCTATGATCCAGGGCTGGCTTTTATTCTGAGGGAGACATACAGTGTTTCCTTTGTGGGAGGGGAGTGTGTGTGTATGTGTGTGTGTGTGTGTGTGTGTGTGTGCGAGGGGGTGCTGCTCCTAATGAAGGCCACTCAGGGC
>JAVDOI010000003.1:7845985-8033485 GCA_032191485.1 Leptoclinus maculatus | reverse complement strand
CATAAACACACACTGACACCCAAGCTGTGTGACTCCCACTGTGATCCATGCATTGCTCCACCTATATACATCATATGGCGAGGCTTTGAAGGAAGCAGGTGCTTTTTGCATCGTCTTCCTTAGAAGCCTTGAGAAAAGCCGAAGTGCGCATCATTTGGTACTCGAGTGCAGATTTCTGCATGTGTGTCTGCTGTCTGTCTGAGAGCGGGTGTACAGCCAGGTGTTTGCTGACATACTGGGGTTGTGGTTGTGGTTGGTGGCTTGCTTGCTGCGCAGACAACCAAGAAGAAACGGCCTCTTTTTTCCCCCCCCATATTTCTATCTGAATATAAATTATATTCTATATCGCTCACAGGCTGACGAGCATTTCTTGACAAGACCGAGGGGATTTGGTTTCCGCTGTTAACGCTACTTGAGTGCATTTGAGTGTATACGTGCTTGGTGCAGTCTGCCTGTTTGTGTTTGCTTTTTTAACGTGAGGCTTAATTTTTCAGCTTTCTTAATACATTTTTTAACCCTGAATGTGTCAAAACGCAACGGTACACGCGCTGTTTTCTGTCTGCAGTCTCCACAGCAAACCTCTGTGTCTGTCATTTTTTTTTAAATGTACCTGTACTGTAAAAACACCAGCCAGCAGCGACAGATCAGAGGATGTTGTAGCATTGGCTTTATCAAAGGGCTCCGTTCCAAGCCACATGAGGAGCTTGTTTTGCGGGCTCACTACAAAGGCAAACAATGGTTGGGAGTGGGAGGAGATTCCCGCAGCCTTGGCTCAGGACCCATGGCGGCACACAGTGTCACATGACGCCCGAGGTGAATGTGATTGCGGCCTACAAGGCTTGAAAGCAGCAGCGCAGGTCTGTGGGCACATGACATGGGTGTGGTATGATAAAGCTTGGCTAACCAGCTCTCAAACACCATGTAAATATCTGCTTTAATCATGTGGTAAAATATCGGATTACTTTACTAATATTGGTTGTGACAACATGTCAGCTCAACATGACGCATCACCCACTAATCAGGAATGATTTTGAGTCACATGTGTCTGATGAGTGGCTCTGACTTGGATTTGAATACATTTATTCTGGTGTTTTGGGCAAGTTGAGTGATGCACTACCAGGACAGCATCCAATTATACCCCATTCTCTTGATTAAATACAAGGCAGAATATATTCCTACAATAATACACAAACAACTTTGATCTTTGCATATTCATAAGTACTTTACGAAGCAGCGTGACACCTATACACAGAGAGAGAGAGACTAGAGAGGAGGCTGCCGCAGAACAGGACATATGTTGCCACATTCTCACGGTGTTGGTTAGCCAAACCTCTTTACCCAGAACTCTTGGCTAGATTCTGCTAAGTTGAGTCATGTCTCTTAAGGCTTCAGCTTCAGCCTCACACAAACCGCTATGCACTATCTGAGTCACACAGATGAAACACACAGACCTGCACACATACACATCATGTACACAGATTTAGCCATTGTCAAAGTCCTGATTTGCCCTCATGCAGTTGTGGATGGGTTGATTGGAAAATGTCATTTTCCTTTCAGTTAGAAGCCTCAGGGGACACAAGTGAAACTAGTAACTAAAAGGCCTGTGAGAAACAGATATCAGTGTGTAACGGCAACCCACTCGCATTGTTCAGTTGTACCTCACAATTTAGCAAAAGGCTAAATGTGGTTTCTACAAACCCACACACACACACACACACACACACACACACACACACACACACCCATACACACTTTTCCACTGCAACGTCAACCTATCTTACCTGATGTTTCAGTAAGCTGTCACTGTTGTGATTCATGCGCGTATGGGAATGACTTGTCCTCCCGTTGCATCACAAGCATGTGTGTGAGCTGTTGCTGCAGTAGAAACTGTTCGATTTGAGCTAATATTTGCGTTCATGGCTCTTTTGTGTCCTTGTCTGAGGCCGCCGTCACACCTGTGAAACAGTTTAAAAGCGGAAAGAAAGAAATATGCATTTTAACTTTCAGTTTGAAGGAGATATTCATCATTTGAAACCCGAATCCTCTGTCAAAATAAGCCGTAATATGAAAATATTCATGATGGAATGTCGCCGACCTTTCACCATTTGAAACTTTTGCTCATAAAATAAAAATATATTGAAGGATAGGGTTTCCTTTCTGAAGTGTGTGTGTGTGAATGTGTTTTCGGTTTGTTTGTTATGTGCAAGGTGCAGACCTGCCTGCTGTGAAGTCAGAGACAGGTTGGCACGGGGAAGACTTGCCTTGGTGCAGCTCACGCCGCAGACGTGTTCCAGTATGAGTTTACAGTACAGCTTGCCTCTCTGTGGCTTGATGACTCTGCTGCTCCGAGAGAGACTTAACCAATGCGACAGACATGCTATGCACTTTCCCACAGCCACTGAGCAGCCAAGGCTACTCTTATGGTTGCTTAACATTTACACTCGGCTACTTACTTGGCACCCTGATATTTCAGCAGCTTCCTTTTATTTTCTCCTTCCTCTTAAGAGAAACCCAAACTTCATTGTGCGCTTTGACCAACAGAGCTGTGGTTGTCCCTCATCTTTTAACACTTCTGACCAAAAGTCATAGTTGTTCAGTGAGTGCATACTTCTTTGTGATTGTTAATCCTGCAGAAGGCTTTTTATATTAAAGGTTCAAGCGGTTTCCCTCCCTCCATTGAGAGCCTGTGACCTTTGATTGTTAAACTAGGATTAAAGAGTCTCATTCAACATTTTGAATTGTTGGGTTTTCCTTCGGGGCTGCACAAGTATAGTGGAGTGACTCAAAGTTTACATAAGCAAGGTTGTTGAAACCAACGGTCAACAACCTGGAGAGATAGATATGAATCACCACATCCAACACTTGTTGCTGCCACAACGTCCCACTCGTTAGTTGGATGTTTCCATTATGCTAATGAGAAAAGTAGACCTGCTTTCAAACTGCGATCGGCCCCCGGGCTCAGCGACACGCTCCCATGTACAAGACAAAGCAGCGGTATGGTTTGTAGTTATTAGACACTTGCTGCATTTTTACAATTATGCATATTATTATTTAAGCAATTTCTGTCTCTAAAGGCCAAACATAATTTTTTTCCTACATGTTCACTGAGAGTTGTTACTTTCAGTTTGGTCAGAACTGCTGAAGGAAATGAATCATCACAATTACTCATCACACTGGCTGTATCTTTTTCTTTTTCTTTTTTTTCTTTTTGCAGAGGGGTTAAGCTTCCAAAGGCTCTTCACATTGCTGCTGTGTGTTGTGTCTGCGTGGCTCCCCAGCCTTCCCTAAATCAAGAAGGCAGAAGTGAGAAACGGTTGTGAAGTACGACCAGCGTCTTCCTGTTCTGTGTGTGCGTGAAACCCCAGACGGCTGTCTAAGTTGCTCGCACGCAAACGCCGGCCCGGGAACCATGGCAACGGCAGGTCCCCACATGCAGAAGGCGGAAGTGAGCCGGCGCGCTGAGGAAGTTATTGGTTTTTTGATGGCCATCGCCGTGGTTTCATGAGAAAGACCGTGACTCGTCCCTTGTGCTGCGCAGACGGTCAGCCAGCGTGGGAAAGTAGTCCTCATAATGGTGACACCTATGACCAGAGGCCACGTCTGCCGTGGACTCAAACACGTGCATTAGAACAGGAATCAGAAATGAGCCAACATATCAGATGAAAAACATAGATTTGTCGGTCTGCAGCAAAGAGATGCTACTTGATAAGTCTCTAGCGTTGCCTGCGGCGATTCCCTCACCATCCTGCTCAGAAACATGTTATTGGTGCAACCTTCATAGCAAGTCATGCATTGTGTGACATTTCCCGAGAAACTTAAGTCCACCGGCAGCTTTCCCTGACGCGAGGAGAGCCGGCCTACACCTCTTGTCGTCACCATGTCCGTCTGCTGTCATGGAAACAGTGGCGTAGGTGTCACCTGGTCTTAGCAAACCACAGCAACCTCACCCTGTCTTTAACTGTGACATTTCTCTTCCCTGTAAACTGTGTGCGCTGAGGTTGGAAGGGTATGGGTGATTTTCAAGTTATCAACCACACGTATTCAGTAGAAAGAGTCTTTATTTGATAAATTCACCAGAACACACCGAGGTTTAACACCGCCTCCCAGAGTGGTTTGTGTGAGTCACGCTGCAAAGACTTGATGCTTTCTGACATTGTGTTACTCAGACCCTCCGTGAGGTTTTAATGGTCAGCTTTCATTTTCTCCCTGCTAGGTTGCCTAATGACAAATGATCACTATCCAGATATTGGGTGAATAAGCTCAAAGTAACTGCGAACTCACTCCTGTGAGTCCTCGTGGTCGTCTGGCTCATGCCTGATGTCTCCGCAAAAGAATATCTCACCACACCGATGAAATTTCATCCTCAACTCTGCATTTCTCTTTTTTTTTGTCTTCTGTAGATATTAAAGACACTATGCTTTCTCTTTCCATTTATTTCTGCAGGCTGATGATTTAAATGGGTAATAAATCCGACATATGTCTGATAACACAGGCCATGCTTTACACGCTATTCAGGTGCCTTTTTTTCCTGCACACTTTTAAAAACTCTGCAGCGTTATTGTGAAATAAAAGTCATATTCTGCCCCATTTTCGTTCCTCTTTTTCTGATATGCGTCGCAGTGCCTTTGAGTTAGTCATTAGGGCTTAACTGAAGTGTGTTATAGTTTTTAAGTGTGTGCAATACACCTAGTTCTTCATTTAATCTGAGAGATATATCTGTGCACCTGCATGTACAACGAGTCATCTGTAAAGAACAACATCCCAACATACTCTATTTTTGTTACTATTCATTGATGAAAAAGGTTATAACCGTCTTCACGTCTGCAGAGCACAGGAGGCATCATTGCATCTTGCAGCAGCAGCAGCATGTGGCTCTGCGTGTGGCTGTTTCCTCCCATATCCCATAGCCACACCTGCCACAGCCTGGCTTCTGCTTGGCCTCAAGCCTCCTGTGATCTGCGCCTAGGTTGACCAAGCATGCCACCAAGCACCCTCGGGGGGCAGAGCTCCCCTCAGCCAGAACCCCACAACCCCAAAGGCCTCAGCTCGCCGCGAGAACGAGAGTGAGAGTCAGTCACGGGCTGACTGGGGGAGAAACCACCCTCGCCTCGAACTGCCCTCTCTGTGGTGCTCAGACACCATAGGGCTGCAGCCGAACTGGGACAAAGACGAAAGTGGAAACGTATATAGCATGGAAACAAGCACCCGATACTAACTGCAATGTGTTTGTGTGAGTTTATGGGCTGCTAAATGCCAGACTCACCACAGGTGGGAGCTCCTCTGTCAACCCCATTAAAACCAAGAAAAATGGAGGGTCTCTGTCCAACTGCTCTGTGACTTTATGTCCAACAATGCTGCAGACTGACACAGAACAAGTCAGCAATGAGAAAGTGCACTTGACACAGTTGTAAATGCCACGTGGTTCTTTTGGTTAGAGAGGGATACGGGCTGCTAGGGTCTTCTGGGAAGTCCCCCCTCCGCTGTCAGAGATGTCACTGCACCCATGAAGGTAACCAGCGGCAACATCTTCCAAATGCAAGCGTACCACAGTTGACTCACTCTTTCAAAGCTTGCTGACCTGCATAACACACATATATTCTCTTTGGAATTTTGGAGTGTGAAAACCCCCCTCAAAAAGTACACCTGCTCTTAAACCAAAAGGCCAACCGTGCTCACGTCCGCTTGTGATTCAGTGCAAGCATGCAAGTTGTGAAGTGCAAGTTTAGAGACGTTGCTTATCTTGATTACAGTTATTGCCATATTTGTCCTATATTTTTACAGATCTTCCATCCACACTGCGGCTGAATGGTTTCGATACCTGTGATTTTGTGGTGAGGTGAGCAGATCCTATTGAGGTCCATTACATTGTCCAGTAAAAGGCCACTCCTGTGCGGCCTGGTTTTAGGGCCCTGGTTAAAAACGCAAAACCAAGCCGGGCTTTTAGCGTTGGTGCAGAGGAAAACCACCACTCCGCGACAATGAATATTTTACCTTGCTACCGGCAGTCCAGCAGCATTTAGTGACCACATGCAGTGTTAAGTGTTCCTGACCAGAGGCAAAGGGGGCACTTAACAAATGATAATGCCCACTATCAGGCAGTGCTCCGGGCTGCCACTGCTGCCTGAGAGCTCCGTGGTAGCTGGAGCCAGACCACTCTGGGCCCACCACTGACCTGCCAACTAACCACACACTCTCCACAGCCTCCAGCACACACCTCTGCTTCCTGGTGGGAAGAGGGGCCATTGGTCATCAGTCAAATGACAGCTGCCACTCTGGTGGCTGGCTGACCCTCTGACCCCCAGCTATCAGTAAAAATAATGACACCGGCCTGACCTCCTTAAGAGGCTTTTTACAATAACAACAGATAACCACAATTGCATTCAAGGAAATGGAGGAAGAGTAGATTTTACATCGGGTTGTCTTAACCTGCTAGAGCGGATGATGCAAGTTGTACGGATGTTAAAGATTTTCCAACTTTTTTTTTCCTGAAACTGAAAACATCCCCAGTTCCAGTCACATAATGAGAATATGTAAATACAACCCACCGCTAACCCTTTAATAATGCACCTTGTACTTGCGGGAATTCCTCAAATATATGGTAAAAGTCAGCTTTTCAGACCAACGTGATCAGATCGTAGGTCAATTAAATCTGCTGCAAGTGTGTTTCAAAGCTGGCTGGGGTACCTCCAATGTGAGCTAATTGTTGACTGGCAGGTCGAGGACGAGGTACGGCACATGTGCAATGATGTGTATCGTGCGTTTATTAGCTCAGAGGTCTCCGTACGCGCAAGGTCAAGTATTTATTTGGGATTTTTTAAAATTCACATCAGTGACATATAGTAGCTTACTAACTAATTCTAAAAGCACATTGTCTGTGCTGTTTTATTACAGCCGAGTCAAAGACACGGAATATAATGAACAAAAGTGGATTTGATTAAATAAAAGAGAAAAGGGAAAAGGAAGGAAGACGGCAGCCAAACATCTCACTTTCCTCTAACTTTGGCCCGTAAGAGCAGCCAAAGAAACAAGAGCGAGTAGTGAGTGAGGGGGGGAAAAAAAGGGAGAAAAGAGTAGCCAGCGGGCCCTCTGTGTGGTCCTCCTTGAGAGCGTGTTCTGTTTAACTCTCGCCAAAGTGTTTTAAAGTGTTACAAGTGCATTAGTGCCGTGGGTCATGCCTTTGCTTGGCTAACCTCTGACCCCTAGCCCTTCTAGCAGCTCCGGGGCGGGAGAGTGAGCTCATGTTGAGGGGTTAGGCCCCACTGTTTGGAGAGGGAGTCGCCCCAGGGAGGTGAAAGGGGGGAGTGGGGCGGCGGCTGCAGAGGAGAGGGCCGGGCAGCGGCCTGTAATGATCTCCTCATGGATCTTTAATGGCTCCCCTCAGTTAGTGTCAGTGTTCACACTGGGGGGGACACTGAATTATTCAGCAGGCTAAAACTGTGATCACACACAGGCATGGTCACAGATATGCACCCTCACACACACACACACACACACACACACACACACACACACACACACACACACACAGTAAAAACAAATAAGCTCACTTGAACGCACAAACATACAGTACATACATTTCTCACACTGTGAACCGTTATCTTTCTTATTTATCACTCTTCCTCTTAGTGATTTCATGCAGCACCGAAATAACATCTGTGCAGTTCTTTCCGAGAATCGCTGACACAGTGAGTTTGCTGAATGTGCAGGTTACAATCACACTATGCAGCGTTTGAAGACATAACATCCTCTCATGACTACATAATGTCGCTTGTGCAAAGGCCGAAGATAGGCCGAGCGTATTATCTCGGTGTTATTGTTCAAATATCTCATTGATCAGCATTCAGCCTTCCCAGAATGCTCAGGAACTTCAGTTTCTGTCCAGATGTTTTTGTATCTCTCATGTGTGCCAGCTGTTATCTCTTTATCAGATATGTATCACAACGTCTTACTCATCAAGCTGCGTACACGATGAAATGTCACAATGCTGCGCCTCGCGTATATGAACGCCTGTGGTTTTTGTGTGTTCAAAGTGACCATGCCACCTAGTGGCACTCCAGCCACAGGTCTTTCTTAGGTGTGCTTACATTTAGCTGTGCTGTCATACCTCACAACAAAGTCACATTCACTGGAGATGAAGGTAAAAGAGCTCTGACAGGCTGCAGAGTTGACAACTGAAGTTTACGGCCTGAGCGGCCGGGGCTGTGACGACCCTTCTGTTTCCTCTTGATCCTCAAACCAAAGCCTTTTCGACATATGAGAATACTGTCAGGAGCCACAGACCGTAACCGCCCTTGTAAAACACACACAGTCTCTGACCCCTGTGTCATTAGGAGCAGTGTGAGGGGAGAGGCTTCCACTCGGGCCAGCGGTGTGAGTCTTGAGGCCTGCAGCCTCTTATTAAGCAGCTCCGGGCTGCCTTACCTAATTGGCAGCAGTAGCGAAGCAGGTTAACCCCACTGTCCTGCGCCAGAGGCCTGACCTTCATTAGTCAGGCTGCAGCGGGCCCTCAGATCCTAATTCTGCCTCCGTTACCGAAAGGGAACCAGCCGTTTTTTTTTTTTTTTACTCGGAGCCCCAAATATCTCTCTCCTCACTGAGCGTGCTTCCCGCTGCAGGAGCGCAAGAGCTGAAAACATCCAGTGTTTGGCTGCGTGACATATTCAGGGACATATTAAAAACTCATTACATATCTTGTAAATGTAGACACCAGCTGCTTTCACGACGCTGCTCACTGTAGCATAAACGCTGCATTGTCTCCCTGCAGTGCTGTCTGTGTAAAAGCAGCACTCACTGTTCAGCATCAGCAGCAGCAGGGAAGTGTGTGTGTGTGTTTTTCTGTGTATAACACTATAAGCCCTGATTGAACATGTCACTGATGGCTGATGGGGGGTCCCTGGGCACCAAATGACCCATCGCCTCCTCCGGGCGAGCTTCAGCTGTCTTTCTCTCTCTCGCTCTCCCGCTTTCCCTTCAGCCCCTTAAGAGGCCTGCTTGCAGTTTTTTCGCTGTAGACCCAGGGGTCAGATGGAAAACATACACTCATAAACAGCATCTATTATTCATGCCTTACAGCCCGGCGATCCACTCACAGCACGCACTGGCTACAACAGCTGTCCAGCCACTCCGGTCGGTGACGGACAGATAGGACCGGTCTGACGGCAACATGCTTCCCGAGCACATACATGGCTGCCTTAACCAGCTGCAGCAATCGCTGTAACTCACTGGGATAAACACATCTGTGTCGCATCTGTGTTCAAAATAAGGCGGTCGTACACAGGTTTGACAGCGAGTACATTTTCATAAAGCTGACGATGATCGCTTGTCGTGAATACGCTTGTTTGTGTTGTTGCCGCTTTCTAATCAACTGGCTCAAAACATCGGGCACAAAAATGAGCCATTTGAGTATTATGGAGTCCTCTGTTGATGTCTAACAGGGGCAATTAGGACTTTTCCAGCGCAGTGATTGTGTCGTTTGACATTGTTAGCGTTTTGTGTGTGAGTGTGGGCCCAGCTTGGCCCAGAGTTGACAGTGTGTTAGTGTACTAATCCATTAGGGTCCCCAAAGGCCCTGTGATTACACACACTGCTAATACACACATTGGCGCGTTTCTTCAGAGACTTTTTGCTGATGGTATCAGTGGCAGCTTGGGTGGTTTTGGTGTGTGCGTGTGTGTGTGTGTGTGTGTGTTAGAGGTGGACGGGTGGGGCAGATGGATATTTCCGCCTGGATGTGATGTGGGTCTGGCAGCGCGTAATGCTTTCATTTAGGTCAGAGGAGAGAGTGATACCCGTCTCCCCTTTGACACCCCCACCCTCGCCCGCCCCCACAAGCTCCATCAACACCCCCTCTACCCCTCCCTCCCCCTTTTTCCTCCAGACCCCACCCAACCTACACGGCCGGCTCAACGGTAAGTGACTCTCGCTAACGACCTCTAATGATTTTAATCGTCCGCAATCAGGTGCAGGAGTCATGAATCTCTGGACGAGAGACAGAGAGACAAGACAGAGGGAGGGGGGGGGGGGGGGGGGTGTTTTCTCTGGCGGGGGCAGCAGAGCAACAGAAGGGTGGTCATATGGAGTGTAGGAGCGTGGCACAATTACCTCCAGAGCTCCACGTGGAACATGACTCCCAACTCCAGAGCAGGGAGACGGGGAATGGGAGCGCCGCTCTGGCTTAAGCGGGCTTGATTTGTTGGCTGTCATGCTGTGATATCTGTAACAGGAGAATCTGGAGTCGCCGTCGTGTAATTTGACAGTCGGTTTCCAACTCATCACTGTAAACCCTGCGTAGCGACCTGCACGGCGGATGATTTCAGGGCCGTGTCTCGGTGATTTTAACTTTTTGGTCGTGGTTCATTGACGGAGGGAGATACAGAAGGATGGAGAGTAAGAGAAAGAGACAGCTAGTTAGATCTGGAGGAGAACAAGTTGTGTAAGACCAAAGAGAGACTTATCCGTGTGACTGAAACAAGAAGACATCTTTGCTTCCCTTCAGTTCGTGCAAACCATCATTTACACTTTTTACCCCTAAAAAGCATGCAAATATATAAACAGAAATTCATCTGCAGACTAAATATAAACGTCCCTGCCTACAGTCACTTTTCACTTCTCCAAATAAAACCTCAAAAATACAGTACATCCACATCCTCCCTTATGATAAAAATATAACTTGCAACACTGACTGATTCTCAGTGGAGCTCCACATCGGGAACACAGCGAGGTTGTTTGCGGCTGCCGAAGGAGCCAGAGAGGAGGGGAGGTAGGGTGGGGAGGAGGGGCGATTTGAGCATGGGCCCTGCCATAGCCGCATGAAGCGGGACCACCCAGGGTGGCGTCAGGAGCTTGGCAGGGGTTCAGGGAGGTTGGTCGCCGGGCCGGGCCTGGCAGCCCGTGCCCAGGGCTGAAGCAGCCGGCGGCAGCAGGCACTCTGAGGCCCTGCCAGAGTGGACGGAGATATTCAGTTCAGCCCACAAAGGCCACTTCAGCCTCCCACAGCATAACACAGCAGAGCCACAGTGATAGGGAGTGTGTGTGTGTGTACGCAGGGAGGATGGTGTGCGCATGTGTTTGTGTGTCCGTCCGTGTAGGTCGGGTGGAGTCTGGGGCAAGCCGAGGGGAGATATTTTTAGGGTCTCGTGGATATAAGAGACCTCCCATATGGAAATTAGGAGGTTAAACCAGAAAATGTTTATTCATGAGAAGTCCATACATCAGCAGTCTAGTATCTATCTTAAGATGTTCTTGCTCGTGCTAAACAGTACAGCACGTTTGGTTTACCATGTAAGAAAGCACTGTCCCTCCTCTCTGTGCACAAGCACTAGTGTAAACAGTAACAGTACATGTTAACCGTTTCCTCTCCGCTGGCCTCCCAGAGGTCGATCGCGCTGCAAAAACAAAAGACTCTCCCCTCGTGTTTATCTCTTCCAATGAGGGCAGTCATTTCATCGCAGCACTTACAGCTTATAAACTCCTTGGCAAATCGCATTAGTATTTAGCTTCTCTCAGCAGTTTACTGCCTTGCTGCCAAAGTATCGTTTATCACCCTCTAATTCACTTTACTAGGTAAATTCACTTTGGCAGGTCTGTTGGGTCTGTCTGCTGCAGAGGATGTCGGAGGAGAGGGGACGCTATTTGAATTTTAAACACCTTTAGCAATTCCATCCATGAGCTATACTCGTTTATGCTTTAGAGTAACACCGGGGGGGCTGGAGGCGATCCCAGCTGACATTGGGCGAGGGGGGGGGGGGGGGGGGTGGGGGGCGGGGCAGCACGCCGTGGACAGTCGATCACATCTATAGACCGACATGCTCACATCTAATGGTAATCAACTTTAGCTGCATGTTTTTAGGTCTGTGGGAGAAAAACTTTTGCAATCTTTTTTTTAAAGTAAATTTAAATGTAATAGTCGGGATTAGGGTTTCTGAACACGACAAACAGACGATGCTGCTGAGTCATCTGGACACTGGATTGTATATTTTTATTGTCTCTTTTTCTCTTCCTGCCTCTTTCCCATGAGCAAAGACCAGCGTGCATCACTTTTCAGGCCTGATTCCATTTAAGGCTTATAAAACTTTCTCGAACACGGAATGATATTTGCAGTCAAGCTTTTTATTGAATGATGACAGTGGAAGAAAGAAAACAAAGGATGTGTAGGCTCCAGAAGGACCAATCTTCACTTCTAACTGCGTGGCACTCAGTGTCTCAGGCAAACTTGTTCTGCTGCTCAAAGAAAACACAGTTATTCTTCTGATATACTACATCAGTATAACCAGTGTCATTCCTCCATATTGGTGTATTTTAACACTGCTGTTTTCTCTTTTCTTTCATTATTCTCACACTGATATGCAGACATATATTTTGGTCCACTGAGGACTATAAATGTAAATGTTACACAAACCACACACACACACACACATGTGCAGGAAGTGAGAACCAGACAGCAATGTCTTGCTGAATGCAGCCTGTCGCTTCTCATTGAGGCTCTAGTCTCTGTCGTTCTCTGGGGCTACGAGCACATAAGTTTACATATGGAGGTGTTGGATCACAAACACATTTATACATCAGACATGAATATTTCTGCAGAGTTTTAGTATTAATGTGCTTGTTAATAAAAAGAAAGATAAACAGTGGTTTAATGTTAAAGCTATAGTTCATTTAGCAGCAGTTTGATCATGCTTTGGCATGAATATATTTAATAATTATGTCATCAGTGAAATTAATTTACTTATTGAAAATTTGCACATTCTCATACAAAAAGTGTTAAGAAAAATAAAAGCTGGAGTAATATTGTTGTGCTTTATTAAAGGGAAATATAAAATTCTGGATTAAGAATTTTGAAGGAATTTTGCACATTTTACATTTTTATGTTACCAGTGTGTTACCAGATCAACTTAAATGCATTTATTTGGAATATTACTTTTCAATTACTCATCAATGCAACTTTTAGTGACCAGGAAGGTGTGTGTTGAGTCACAGTTCTCTTGTAGCTCCGTATCATACGTTCTCCTCTTACTTTTTAGTAGTCCAATCAAATGTGAAGGATAAGTTAATTTTAATTTTTTATTTTTTTACCACAATCCCAACCAGTTTATCCTGGGACACACAACGTGACTACAGTTGAAACGCCATGAAACCTGCTCCTCTTTTGGTATTGATGAACCTCTCCATGTATCTGTGGTTTTCAAAGAACAAAGGGAGAAGTGGCAGGGAGCAGCCTCCTCCCTCTTGAGCTGGCACACTGCACTTCCTGCTCCCGCATCTTGTTTGAGTTGAGTGCAGCTCATGCAGTGCAGGGCAGGTGTTTGACTGATCTCCGTAGCCTGTTTCCCTGAGCAGTTTATCATTGTCACAGCCCAAATCACACTCCCGCCTCCAGCAGCCAGCTCTCTTAAAGATTAACAGATCTGCCTCGGCTCTCAGAAACATGACTGTCCGTGTAACACCCCACTGCTCCTCTCTTTCACACTCTGCACATCTTTCACTCGGTCGAATCTGTGCACCTCATCACTTGCGTTGCTTTTCGGTGGCCTCACGCTGCTCCCTCTCACCCTCAGCTTACTGGTACTGTACCCCGTCCGTCAGCACAGATAAATCGCCCCAATCTTTCCCTTTTGCCCCCCCCCCCCCCCTCCCCCCCTCCTGCACGATACATTTGCAATTAATTTACTTTGCCCTGGTTTCCTTTCCCTGTGCCTCTCCCTCCCCTTGATCCATAGCGCAGCAGTCTGGAAATGATTTTGACGCTTTAGTTGTAGCGTGCAGTTGCCTATTGGGGACATTTTGCACTCCCTGACTTTTTATTACAAGGGAAATACCATAATAGGTTGCGAGGGAGAGAGCGTTTAATAGAGAATTGCAAAAGGATTTTTTTTTTATAACTGTAAAGCTTTTAAGTATTGCAGTTGTAAACATGGCAGCTGTGTGTGTGTGAGAGAGAGAGAGAGAGAGAGAGAGGAAGTATTACTGTTTATTTGTCTTGATGATATAATCTGGGAGTGGGTAAATGTAAAAACAGCCTCTAGCGTATTGCAGAAATGTACATCTTTGCTTCCTTTATGATCCGGATGCAGTCTGTTAAAGGTGTGAAGTTGTGAAGGCGTGAGCTCTGAGGTTTGGAGTGTTACAGGCCCTCCACCCTGACACCTCTCCCCACCCTGCTCATCTCCCCACCGACCCCCACGTCTACTGCCAACATTCAGCTGACCAGGCAAATCACAGGTCAGAGATAATATAGCACATTGCTAATTCCACCATCTTTTTTTCTAACTAAATAATGACGTACGAGTGTGATTAGATGTTTGGCTGAAGTGTCAAATCAACACCAATTCGGTCTCATTAGAACAGTCACATGAAGGTGCCTTTAAAACTCTCAAAATATATCGGTGTATTTGATTGGAAGACAGTAATGAAAGGCAGCAATGTTCAGCATTTCAAGCAAATTCACTGATATAGACAGTTCAGTGTCATTACGCAGCAACATCCTGGTGGTGTACTCACAACAGCTCATAACGTTAATGAAGGCTGTATTCTGTTTAGCTGAGCAAGGTTAGGGTTCCTGCTGTTGTGCATGCTGGATCACTAGAGAGCCGTTGTTAATCTTAGTAGAGATCAGTTTGCCAGGAGCAAAGGTGAAAGCTGTGTGGTGTAGTCAGTGCCACAAAGCGCCTCATGGAGGACGGATGCGGCAACAAAGGTCATTTCCAGTTTTTTGCTGTCGGTAAACGTTATTTTCTTTTAAACCATGACCACGATTTTCCCCGTTTTTTGACTTTTGTTTTTAAGGGCCCTCCAGTTGTTAGACATGAAGTTTACTCGTCACAAGGAGTACTACTGAGCCTGTGAAAACAGCTGTATAATGTGGCTCTCGAGGGAGATTTCCAAAGTTTGAAAAAGTAACCTTGATGATGTCATCTTGGCTGTGGCATGAGACCCGTGCAATCCAAAATATCTCCATTCAATCATTCTGTTGTTTTTTGTATCCATCTATTTTGGGTCAAAATATGCAAAACATAAAAGCTTCAATACCCTTTTAACCCAAACCATTAAATGTTCCTAACTTTCTAAAAAAAGTAGAAAGTAGTATTAGTCATTGGTGGGATTTATTTGGGAATCAGGTCAGAAAACAGAAGGAAATGCTCAATAATTCCTGTAGCCAAATCCGCCTTACCTCAAATACACCTGGGTATATTTCCTGTCAGTGCTAAGCCTCTGCACAGTGACCCTGGGTTGTGTTTGCCCTGCAGATGTTTAACCTGCTCTCAGCAGCGGCACCTTAGCTGTTTGCTGGTAATCTGTCAAACCAAGTGAAAGCCATAATTCACCTTCAGAGACACTCCAGACCCACTGACTTCAGGTTTCACGCTCTGGCACACACCCCACTGATCCTGGCTGCTTCCAAAATATTACAGTATGATGGATTTTTCTATGGACCATTGAAACATACTGTATGATGGAGCTAGAATTATTAGAAAATGAAACGATATGTCTGCACAATGACAAATGCTGTGGTGGTGGAATACTGTGGGGGGGGGAACTCCTCTACAGATAGTGCAAACTCTTCCTGCTTTACAGCCAATTATGTGGCCATCGGTCAAACAATTGTTTATATCGCCACCACTTTGGTCAATTTGTTACCCTCCTTCCATATTTCAAGTGTGTGTATTGTGAGTGTGTGTGCGCCATCCCACAGCCTAGTGGTCGTCTGGTGGTTTTAGGGGGGGATCTCCGCCCCAAGTACAAAGTTGGCTAATTGCCCCCAACAGCCGCACCACACACACACACACACACACACAGAATCTCACTCCATCGTTCTCTGTTGTTCTGCTGCTAGGAGGAGGGAGGAGGGAAGGATTAATCCTAATTGCGGTGTGTGGGAGCCTGGAGAGAGGCCAGGATTACTGGGGGCTTCTCCTTGATCCACAGAGATGCTGATGGTAATGCTCCCTGCCCATCCCCTGGCAGCTGCCTGCGCCGTATACGCATCGGACGCACGCCACCCCCGCGCACACATGTAGCGGAGTACAGTTTCATGAGCACAGCAGTCCATAAGTATAGGTTCTGCGTCCTGAATCACCGGAGCCAGTGATTCACTTTTCCCAGTGCAACCTTAGCCTCTCTCTGAGTGTGTGTGAGGCCGCGGCCTTGCGTCAGGGCTGCCGCGCTGCTGTTTATGTCTGCTGTCGTGTACGCAGGCTGCTCCCCCAGCTGACGCACTACCGCCTCAGTGGGGTTAACCCAGTTTACGACGGGAGACGCATTTAGCCTTCGCTTCACTGTCTGCTCACTCGTTGTGCCTTTGTCGAGTATTTTATTAACTTAGCAATGAAAGGAATAGTTAGACGTCTGGGAAACAATCTGTCTTGCGCCGAGATAAGACGAGAAGACCGATACCACTCGCATGACTGCTCACTAAAATATGAAGCGACAACCAAATGATGGTTAGCTTAGCTGAGCATTAAGGCTAGAAGTATGAAGACACAGCTATCCTTGCTCTGTCGTTTTTTTTACATTTTAGTTTTTGAACAAGACATAATGTGTTAATTAGAGAGGTGCTGTTGGGGAGGTTAAACACGCTAGCTGAGCCACTGGGCTGGCTATAGCTTCATATTTGATGGTCAGACATGAGAGAGGTATCAATCTTCTCAACTAACTCTTGGCAAGAAAATGAATAAAACTATCCCTTTAATGATGTTTGACTTTTGCTTATCATTTACAGTTATTTAGGTTTGTAAATGAAAACTTGCAAAATCTATGTACAAACTGTATAAATCTCCCACATTACTGGTCATATCAGTGTTATCGGGATCTTTAAAACCGTCTTCATAACCATCACTTTGAAGGCAGTGTGTATAGAAGCAGGTTGCTCCTGTGGGATTTCTCCCTTCCAGCATGGAGCCCCACGGCGAACCCTTTCTGCCCCGTCAGGCCTCTCCACCATTATACTGGCCGTTGTGTGAGAAGCCGCAGGCCTGCCCTCCTCCCTTAACAAAATCAAGTCAAAAAGCAATTAATATCTTAATACCTCCATCAGCGCCAACCGCCAAGCCGCCAAAAGGCCCCGCTCTTTGTTTTTTCCGCCTCGGTGTCGGCTGCCTTGCTGCTCTCGACTGGCCCGTGGTTTCCTCGGTTTCATTTCCCAGTGCCCCGGTGGTCAGCTGTGGTTTTCCAGGGGGCATGGGGTAGGACTTTGTGGGCAGGAAGGTCCCCCACTCTCCCCAAGCATTAAGTACTACTCTACAGGCCTGAGAGCTCCGGTGGCCGCAGCCTTGGCCTCTTCTAATGCAGCGGCCTACGGATAAGACCTGACCAGAGACACTCATCCACTCTGAAGGCTTTCCATCCATTAAGGACACACCAGGATAATGGTCGACACCTTTGATGTTGGTGTGATCTCTGGGGATGTTCTGGCTGGTTTTCTAATTTAGTTTAATGTGGAGGACTTTGCTAAAAAAGCACTGCTCTGTGATTTGTAGATGTTGTGTCTAGAACAAGAATTGCATTTTCTTTTTAATCTCGTACGGATCAAGGCATGTCAAAAAATTATTAATGATGTTGTCTATTCTGCTCTTAAGCCGCACAAGTTGGAAATGCTGACATGGCCATTTGTTTTTGTCTTCGCATGGCTTACATGAGCTTATGTTGCACAAGCGTTAGCCAGGTAACATTAACCACACAAATTCCTCTCATATCGCTAAACCCGATTAAAGTGTTTCCCCCGTCTCTCATCCACGCACTCTGTGAACACAATACCTGGTCCCAGTTAGGTGTTTCTTTCATGGCTCAGCTCTTCAAAGGGAAGAAAAAGATTGGTTTTGACTTCTGAGCCATGGCTCCACAATATTTGGTTTCTCAACATTTTCATTCATTTCTCTTGGCAGGCGCGACCAGCAACTGGTGGAAGGTCTTGGCAGAACATGCGATAAAAGCTCATGATTAAAGGGACTAAAATAAGTACTGTATATAACTCATGTATCCATTAACCACTGAGAAGAGAAGCAGAAAGAGCAAAAAAGAGTTGTTTTTCTTTTCTACCCCCGCCTGGCCAGTAAGTCTATATTATACATGTGTAATATAGTCATCCTCATCTCCTCTCTCTGTTTATCTCTGTTTCTCTCTGCTGTATTGCACCTTCACATTGGGAAAGCTATATGTATCCTCTCTGGCTCGTGATTTTTTGTGATGCATGTACTATATGATCAGTGTGCCTTTTCTCAGCTATAAGCTGCGTGCACATCCACCCGCTGACTGTCTGGGGTCATCCGAACCCAGCCAGCAGGCCCACACACCTTGGCCGGCTGGGTGGTGGTGCCTTTGAGTACACTGTAGTGGTTTGGCCCCGGGCCCCCTGCCTGGCTTGCCTGCCAGCGTCTGTGCTTCAGCCCCTCTGGACAGTCCGCCACACGGTGCTGTCAGAGACTTGGCTATACGGCGTTCCTTTACCATCAGACGGCAGCTAAATAGCAGCTGTACAAACACGTATACATTAAACCACGCCTGTATTAATGACTTCATGTTGGAGCCTCTCTGCGGCGGCGGTTCTGATATTCTGAGAAGTTGTAGTGGTCGTTGTAGTGGTGGTGGTCCTATGCGTAGAAAGCGCTGATGTCGGCTGAGTCTTTCAAGGGCACAGTGGTGGGGGAGTGATGGCTCGGTACCAGCTGGACCGGGCTGGACTTCAGGCAGTGGATATTGAAGTGTGTAGCTCCGACTTGGACAATGTAGGTGGCTATAAACTATTGGGTTACAAGTGATTTGGCCATAGTGAGCACATTGTCTTTTTATAATGACAGGCTTTATGATCATAGGGTTCGAATGCTACATCGGCCTCGGGCTGCGGCCTTTTCCAGAACTTTGATTTATCATCGAAGGGATGAAACAATGAACCAATTGAACAGCTTGAGTAGTGATTGTTGATGGTTTAAGACGGAGAGGGGTTGTTACGATCCATCCTGCACAAGCCCTGAGTGGGGCCCATTGTAGAAAAGATTGATTTACTATTTATCCCTCTGACAGCGTAGATAGGGAAGAGTCATAATTCTGTGCACTGGGGAGATTAAATTCCTGTATCGCTGTCAGCTACATTAACTGACTTCCTGGATCTCAATTCAATTAGCGCAGCAGCATTCTCTAGCATTAATAAATCAATAGTGATGGCCTGCTGATAGGCGTGCTGCATGCAGTATATCGAAGATGCTTTCTGCGCACACGCACACACACACATACACGCAAACTCATCTGTTACAGTTTGTGTCTGCACTGTTCATTACTGTTCATTAATGATTCCCAGCCCTGCTGCCAGCTAGCATGTTAGCTGCTGTTTAACTACACTTGCACATGGCACGATGGGACGTGTTCTTTAAAACATGGATAGATTCATGCGCGCTACACAAACAACACACACCTATTGATATCATCTCCGGCAATATGGGAGAGCACAACTTTGGAGAACTATTTATCCTCTTGATCAGCTTACTGTTGCTGCCGTTCAACCAAGTAATTAGAGGCCGATTGTCCCTCAAGGCCCTTAACTCTTCACTCGCTGCCTCGGCAAGGACCCGAGCCAAGAGATGCTTGTGCCTGTAAGCCGAAGAAAAGACCCAAGCTATTGTTTTCCAACCGTTAAACCTCCACAGCTGTTTGGAAACCTCTGTGACAGCGAGTGGAGAAGCGGAACCAGAGCACTGACAAGGAGGAGGAGGAGGAGGAGGAGGAGGGAAGACATGCTTTCAAAGTTGACCTTTCTAAGCACTTTTCAGCATAAGCAAACATGTCAGAATGGGTGGAATTAAACTCACACATACGCTCACTTTGCTGCACCTGAGTCATTTATTGATTTGTCAGTTACTCGTTTTATAGGTCTTTTACTCACACATGGCAGAACGCGCACAGACATGATGTAACTGTGTGGAGGAGAAAGTTGCCTTTGGATCGGCTTTGAAAAATATTATTTCGGTCATATTCGTCTTTTCATGCTCATCCACAAAAGCATCCAGCGTTGTTTTCCTACATCATCACTAGTCAATGTGATGGGCGTCTCGGGTATAAGGCATCTTTCAGTACCTGTGCACACCAAAAGGTTGTGATTTATTGACTCTGATCTTTATCATCGTCTTCATCTGTTTCTGTCGCTGGCCATTTCTCTAGTTAACTGTTCTGCTCACTGTTTTTCCTACGGATACTCTCGTTTCTTAGATGTTGATTTCTCCCTGATTACACAAACTATGCGTCACTCTGTGAATTGCCAGGGGCTAATTTGGCCCGTCGGCCTGATGAGACAGTTGATAAGGGCATTGATTGGCTCTCCTTCTGAAGGAGGGAAGGATTTCATTGAGACAAAGATACGGGGGCAACGCGGCATTCATTTCAGCAATCAGCCCACCATCCTCCCTCCTTCCTTTCCTTTCCCCATTTGGCCAAACTCTTCCCAGAAGTCTTTCAATATGGATTACACTGCATGGTGCGCACAATGGTAATTCAAGGTGAAATAAAACTCTTTTAATCCCATCGGCAGCAGCAGTGAGAAGAGAATCGGAACATGTAGAAGGACAGACATCAAGTTAGAGGGGATTAGATGTCTGTGGCCTTTCCTTTGATGCCCATATCTGCCTATTTCTACCTCTGGAAGTTGATTTGGTAGTAACGGTCTAGTGAGCACGTCCTTAGTCAAGTCCCTGTCTCCTCCTCTTTCTGGATGCGAGCTCTGCTCCAAAAAAAATCATAGGCCTTCATTATCTCTAGTCAGGCAATTTTGGGAACATAATACTGTCTCAGGATTGGAGAGCTTGCCCCCATCAGGGCTGGGGCCTGATCAAACCACTTGCACCGGGAAGGGGAGTTAAAGAGAAGCACGCCTGCCAGTCGGTTCATCTCCCTTCAAAGGCATATGGTGCAAATTTGATCAAAAGTGTAGGGGAGGGGGGGGTTGAGGGGGCATTCACATCGTTGATGTGAAAAATAAGGCCGGTCTGTAAAAAAACAAATCAAACCATGGTCTGCTCTCTGGGAGTGATTAGAGCGAAAGAAGAACCAGCTGCCGCATCTCAATCTCCTCCATGCACTGGCAGCCTGCTGGCTGGCTGGGCAGAGGGAGACGGGGGGGAAAAGACAAGTGCTCATCCCTTCATCTGCCTCAGTGGCTTCTGAGCTCTGACGAACCACAGAAATAAGAGACTGCGGGCAAGCGTTAGACGTCAGGATAAGAGAAAACAGAATTTGGAGGTGTAGAGAAAATAGCAGAAGAGAGATTGCATAAGGAAAGGAAAGAACTGAAGTGCATGAAGGTGGCAGAGGTCAGGGTTAGAAGAAAGTGCAATGAGGCAGGGGGTGAGGATGTAGGGGGCCTGCATCACCCCCTCTGGGATGCCAAATGGAAGAGTCCCAGTTTGTCCTTAAATATTCATGCGTAGTGTGAGTTGCAGGCCTCTCCTAATGCTCGCTAGTGGCCCTAGGAGACCAGGCCCTCTATGGGTGAGTATACACTTCATTTCAAATTACAGCCTATCGTTTAGACAAACACTTATAGATGGTTGTTTTATAGTCATGCCATCCTGTGCTGATGAACTTTAGCGTCAATGAATTCTGGGCTGTTACAAGGAGGTGCCGTTTATTAGCTAAAAATGAAGTATGGCTTGTTGGTGATCAGTGTGCATGTGACCAATCAACCAAATAACCAACTAATACAAAATTTGTAATTTAAGTTTGAAAAAGATAATTTTTCTTAATTAATTTAATTGAAAACACACACACACACACACACACATTGCCCTCTTCAGATGTTTTAATTGCGACCAGCATTTCTATATATATTTTCTATATATATTTCCCTCAGTGGAGAAGCATCTCCATTCTCCAAAGGTTAAGTGTCACTCTGGGCTACCTCCTCCTCAAAGTCCTTTGCCTTAATGACAGCAGTAATTGAGATGAGATAGAGAGAACTCATCACCCCGTGACTCCAACTGCATCCTCACCAGGGCCCTAAAAGCCCCTTTGTGCTCCACAAGGGAGGGGTGTGAGATGGAGCTGAGAGGGAGGGACCAAAGAGACTGTCTACTTTGTGCTTTACGCCTACAAGTAGTGAGTGTTTGTCATCACCATGAATCATTCAAAATACTCAACAGAGCCATACAACATCCATCTCGTCCCCATAATTCAAGGCCATCAATTTGTTTCGTCTATTAGCGATGCTTACACGCGGCCGTGCCCCATGCAAACACACACACACACACACACACACACACACACACACACACACACACAAACACAAATCCTCGTGTCCAATAGCAGTAATCAATCCCATTACCAATAGAGTCACAGGAGTCAGCGCAGGGCACGGCCCCCTCTCCATCCTCCAAAGCCACAGTCAGGTCCAGAGGTGAAGGTCAAGTTTCCAGAGTGACTGGCCCAGCTGCAGCTCGACCACAGAGCAGAAGGCTCAACCCCGTGCTCCGTCTGTTTGCGCTGACCTGAGCTTTTGTCAGGGGCCGCGCACCCCCAGATTGTGAATGGTCCCTCCTCGTGGCCCTTGTGTGGCCATGGTCAGCGATGACCGAGCTGTTGGAGAGAGAGGGGGGGGGGGGGTCACTGCACAACAAAGACCTCTGCTGTTAGCTGTAGCGAGTGGGTCGGTCAGGGTTGGTAGGAGGGCAGGGTGAAGGCTGATGATATTGATTAGTTATCTTCCAACTGGAAAACATATCAGACTTCTGTGGAACAGCCCGAGGCCTTTTTATGTCTGGCCAATGATTGATCAGTTCGATTGTTACTTGCTTTCGTAACTCTTGAGATTGAGCTTGACAAATGAATGTTGTCAGCTTCGACTTTGCCTGATATTCATTTGCATTTGTCATAATATTCAAAAAGATCACATTATGTCTAATGTGATTGAAAGTTAGGATGGGATTAGGACTAATTAGGATGAAAGCATTCCACAGTGCTGTGCTAGTTGTTCTTTTGTCCAAGCACTGTGATCCATGCTGTCTGTCTTATTGTTGTGTCGCCATGGTGGTGTCTGTGTTTGTGCATAGACAAATTCCTGTGAACACAGTAACAATGACTCATGGTATAAACTTCATAGTTACGCCACAGGTTTCCTGTGAAGACAAGTACAACATGTTGATGTAGAAATATGTATCAAACAAAGCATTCATTTAGGTAGTTAATGGGCTAATTCACGTAGCTAGCAACACTTGTTATTAGTAAGATGTGGTGCTTCATCAGCATCTATAGTGGAAGTTGTTTTAAAGCGAATTTAGTGTTTTTGAGTTGTCAAACACATACAGCAGCTTGTATCAATATAAATGTTTTTCTAATGGCTGAAAATCTTAAAATGCAGCTTCGATGTTACGTTACGTTGTATGGGAATGACCCAAGTGCAGCGCACGGTGTGTAGAAGGGGCGTGGGAGTTCAGGGAGCCTGCAAAGTAGTGCTGGCCGATATGGAGGAAATCAAATATCGTACTTTTGACCAAGTACCTCAATATCGCTATTGCAACAACATTGTAGAGTCCATTAGTGCTTTCACAAAATATTTACACAATTCATTTGTTGGTAAACAATCATCTGTAATGTGGATATAATGGCTAAAGTGGGTAAAGGCAAATAATAATAATAATCAAATTCAGAATTTAGAAAATCGCATCACTTCACTTTAATGCAGCCATTAAAACCAGAAACACTCATGGCATATTACGATATTATGTTATCCAAAAGATCTAAGATGATATCTAGTATCATGTCACGATGTTGGTTTAATATCGATATATCGCCCAAAATAAAAACATTATTCATCAATAATATAATGGTTACCATATACTGTGATCACATTGGCCCAGTTCAATCCTAGGTCTATATGTATGTGTGTATATATATATATATATTACAATCATTACAAATGGTCAGTATATATGTTACATTAAAGCCACATTGGCTTGCAACTAAGCAACTGCAGGGATCCTACACCTGTAGATATAAAGGAAACAGCCTCACTCGTAAAACTTACCACATATGGAGAAGTGAAAAAGTGTTTGACAATTACCCCCCTTCTATGAGTCTTAGTCATTTTTCTTCCCCTGCGCTGCTACGTATGGATGTATTCAATCAGGAGCCTTTCCCACTGAAACATGCTCTTACACAGCAAGAGAGTAAACCTTTATGTAACCGCCAGTCGAGTGGGGAGTTCATTTGATGGAGAGCCCTGCTTGATTTGTTTGTGGCTCCAAAGAGGCTTACGACACGCAAGCTGCCCCTGTTCTGCTCTGATAAATGGTTCTGGTGAGAGGGAGGAAGGAGAAAAAGCGTGTGTGAGACCTCGCCAAAGACTTTGGGGTTTTTCACAGCTTAACTATATTAAGAGACAATCCCCCGCAGACACACACACACACATACACACACACACACACGGTACATGTTCAGCTATTAACAATGAATACACACACACATATACGTTGAGTCATGTGTGAATATATATGAACATTTTCACACACACACACACACACACACACTGGGTGGTATTCATTGAAGTAAAACAGTGCATTGATGAGGTGGGAAGCTTTTCAGTTCAGGACTCAAAGTAAAAGTATGGCTCCCCACACTTCCACTCACTCTCCATCATCCTGCAGTGTGTGTCGTGTGTTTGCTTAGTAACGCGGCGCTGCTGTCTTTTTGTCTTCTCCAGGCAGGCCTGTAATTGAACGTTACCTGTCCCACCCAGCAGGTCCCCGGCAAAACACTGCCACAGCCGATTAGCTCACACTGTAGCTATGCTAATGGTCCGTGAACACACAGGGGCCCACGTGGAATGTCTGTTCATGACAATGTGTGTGTGTGTGTGTGTGTGTGTGTGTGTGTGTGGTTCCTTTACATCTGCCTGCCTCTTTGTCTCTGTGACTATTATGTGTAATGAGTGAGTATTACTATAGCGACCAGCTGCTGACAGGCCACACAGAACGGAACACAGTGGTCACGCAGTTGTCCCAGTGACTCCCCCCCCCCCCCCCCCCCCCGCGCTCTCCCCACAACACACACAGTCCTCATGTCAAGACTGGGCAGAGAGTGTGCCACTGGAACACACAGATTTGCTCCGGCTGATGGCAAACCACAGCAGTGGAGCCTGTGGTGGCCAGCATTTCCTTTAATATCCTGGCTAATGTACAGAGAGAAGCCAGGGCCTCTGGAAAGCCACCCGATCCCAGCCAGGCTTCCTAACCTACCGCCACAACAGTCTTATGTAATGTTTTGATCAGTGCAGGAGGCTAGGTTTAGTGTGGGAGATGTTAATGGGACCTAAATCTGAACATGGCAGTGTCTTGGCATTCGTAGTCTAGTTTAAATTCTACTATACTGTGAGTTTGACACATGCGAAGCTTTTACTTTGACAATCAAAAATGTAAAGTAAGTGGTCGTATTGGCCTGACAACCAACCAGCCAAGATATAGTTCAGCATAAATTCAACCCTCCATAAACGACGAATTGTCGGGTTCATGCTTCGGTTTTTGAACAAATTAAACAAACAAAATCTAATGTGTTAGATATTGAGCTTTAGAGCTTTATTACCCAACCCAACGAAAAACAATTAATCAATTGAAAAATGCTGCGTCCTGCACACACTGCAAGAGCACATTTAGCTGATATAAAAGATCATATTAAGTCAGCCAGATAGCAATATGCAACAGCACGCCTATGGTGCGTGCACAAGCACAAATGTGTGCATGTGCATGAACACGAGGTAAACGGTTTGGGGGTTTGTAAATATGGTCACCCTATCATGGACAGATTTTATTATTGTTGGACAGAGGCAGGCTAGCTGTTTCCCACTTCTACAGTCCTTATGCTAAGCTAAACTAACAACCGCCTGCTGGCTCTAGCTTGATAATCACCATAAATACTAGAGTGGTATCATTCCTCTCATCTAACTCTCGGCAAGAATAATAAGCGTCTTTTTTTGCTTTAAGGCTCCAAACAACCCATGAATCAAACAGTCAATCAGATGTTGTGAGTTTGTACATGTATACGAGCCACACTTTTCAAGATGTAATGTTCAGTAAAGAAAATACATAGTATATTCAGGCAAGTACAGTAATATGTACCATGTTCATCAAAGTGTGTTGGTCCAGAGAGGGAACGGAGAAATGAGGGTAAAGCAGAACTTTCAGAGTGATAATACGTCGAGATTATGCAGGGATGGAGAATATTTAGAGAGATGTTGGAATGAAGCGGTGGTGGGGGTGCATTGTGGCCTCGAATGCGCAAATTAAGCATGGCTTCATGCGCGGCCCATCATTTCAGGATTCACAGCAGCTGGAGAAACCGCATCTCCTCCCATGGAGCAGAGCCAGGGCCACTGCCAGACCCGAATAAGCATCATCTATTTTATACCACAAAAGAAAAAGAAGGAAAAAGAGATTGAAGGAGAGAGCGAGAGAGAGAGAGAGAGGGGGGGGGGGGGGGGGGGGGGGGCGGTCGGTTTAGAGGGCAGCAGTAAAAGAGAGGCTGTCTTCATGGGGGTTTGGGGCCGTGGAGCTGAGGAAGGAAACCACAGGAGGATTACGAGCGAAGGGCTCTGTGTTTCAGTTCAACTCTTCTTTCTCTCGGAAACCGTTATACTTGCTGACCCTCTCTCCCTCAGTCAGAGCTTCCTGCCTCTGTCTACCATGCAGAACCCCCTCACCCGCTTCGAGCCAAATCCCTCCCTCTCAGGCTGTGGCAGTTCATGAATTACTCCGCCGAGAGGTGTTGCTTCCGACTTACAGCTGGGGGGGGAACACTATTTTCCATATCCGTAGCTTAAAACTGGCCATTTTTGGGTTGGCTGTCACCAAGTCGCTGAGTAGGCACACCTGAGGATTGCCTGTCTGACAAGCTGGGACGTGGCATCTGCTGCTGGCACTTTGATGAATGGCAAATGAAACAAGAGTGGGAATGGGAGACGAAGGCTCCCTCGCCGGTGTCATAACCTGCCGAACGCCGTGTTATTTCTCCCGTTCTGAAACTTCCTGTCGACCTCGGTCATGTGACACGGGTGGTTGAGGCCAGTCGTGATTGGGTGTTCCGGCCTCGTCTGGTCAGGTCTGGTTTTTCTCTCGCTTGGCCCGGCTTGCCGCTCCACTTGACTATCCTCGGAGGTTGGTGTTAACAATGGGTAAATGTTCCGGCAAGTGTGTTGTGTCAACGCAGGATAATTGCACCCTGTCCAATGGTCATCCTTAGACCAGAGCTATATGCAGTGTGTGTATTGACTTTTCTTTTTGGACCCTATACTTTTCTTATTTGACGGTCTTTCTCCGGCCGTCCAGACCCGGACCAAAAGGGTCTGGAAGTGGTTTTGAACTTCTTCTTTTTTCTATTGACATCTTCTCACTTTGAAAAGTTTTGAAAGCACTGTGCGTTCTAATCGATGCAGAATCAGCAAGAACTGTGTCTTGTGCAGAGCACAGTGAGGTCCTGACCACCTTCATTGTACAGTAGAAGCCCCAGCAGCCACTGCAGCTGCTGTGCATTTGCCGAAGCCTTTGTAATGCAGCAGTTGTCATAGGAAATAAAAGCAATTAACATTGCGCTGTAGTTTCTGTCATATCCTGTTGCTGCCTGCATATCGTGGTGAGGAGTCTTGCCATTTTCTATTTATTATTTACTATTTCTTTGTAGTTTATCAGAGAGGAATGTGTCTTAACGGCGTGGCAGCAGTCCAGAGCGAATGTATCTGTCCGCTCTGTTGGTGAAACATCACATTTCTGCTCATCTCCTCTAATCTGGATAATGGTAAGAAAGCAGAGGAGGAACATCTGCAAAGAGCCTCCATAATTATATCTGAAGATGTGGCGCAACAGAAGGGGGGAGGGGGTATAAAGGAATAAATTGAAGGGGATGAACGGAGGGGGGAGGGGGGGGGGGGGGACAGAAAAAAAAATCTGACTGTGAAATGACTGCCAGATTTCTATTTGTGCGTCTTGAAAGACCCGTGTCTCTGCCGCTGCATATGGGATGTGGGATGAGAGCTCTGGCAAATCAAAGGCGCAGTGGATAAAGATCTCTGGAAGCCCATGCTAGTAAACAGGCCCATAAAAGCGGCTTGCGGGGTGGAGCGTCAAAGCAAAACTTGAACGTCTGCCCACCTAAAGCCCGAGCTTCTGCAGGCGTCGGTTCCAGCGCTGTGCACGGCGAGGCGCCCGGTGCTGCCGGTGGTTTGGACCTTCCTCGTCGTATCATATCCTCTGATTAAGGCCTATCAGTCATACAGAATCCTACTGCGTCTCTTGATGGATTTTCCAACTTTTCCATAAGTCTGTTTTTTTCTTTTCTCGTTTGCTCTCTTTTTCAGAACCTTTTCATCACCCTGCATGCCAACTCTTCTCCAATTTTCACCATTGCCTTTCAACCTATATTACACACATTTCCAACACTTTATTTCCACATCCATCCTGTCATTTTCTGCAATTATTAACCACCAGTTATCTTCAATCTAACCCACTCAACAATTATTTTTTTTCCAGCAAACCGGGCATGTCCTGCTGTAGCACTTGTAGCATTAGTGCTAGCAGTCCAAAACCCTGAGTCGGCAGGTCTGCTCTGGCTCTGCAGCTGCCTCATTTCTTCGCCTCACTTTATCGCTGCCAACTGTCGTTGCACGCTGTGCTTTTTTTTTTTTTTTTTTTTTTCTTCCATCACGGATGTAAGTGTTTGTGACATCGTGGCTGGAGGGGGAGCTGAGGTGTTGAGGCCAAACTATTTCATTTGAAACAACTCAAACCCAGTAGCATTCCAATGTAGCCAACCCTCCTGCAGTTTGCTTGAGAAGGAGAAGAAAAAAATAGGAAATAGAAAAACATGACTGCGAGCTTTGCGGTAGAGGAGGCTTCATGCTGTGTGGCATTTGTGTGTTGTTGTTTTTCTTTTTTTGGTGAGCAAAGTACTTCACACCACAGAAACACCCTTTAGCTTTAACAGTGATAACGATGCACTTATCGTTCACTGTGTATACAATTGTATTTTTTTGTCATTAGGAATTGAACATACCCTGCAAATAAAGCAGTATAGAAAGGAGCCTTTTTGGGCAATCATACTGTACTGACGTTTGGAACTTACATCACACGTGATGCAAAATGTGGCAAATAGCTATTATAGCCTCACTTAGTCACCGTTAATCATCCCCAGTGTCTGTGGCGAAAGCATCTCCCAACAAAGAGCGCTCTGTGTGAAGGCAGACGGTGCAGTGCCCTCCAGTGGTGCAGCGGCTAAAAGGGGCCCTTCAGAGCCACTCGGCTATACGTCCATTCCTCCTCGGTCGTAGTCAAGGCTGACAAAGCCACACACAGCAGCCTTAAAAATAAAAAAAAATCAGTTTCCACCACAGACTGAGGAATGTTTATCAGTGGTAAGCTCACTGCCCTGGAAGCATATGGTGCGGTTTCACTGCTTCGGGTGCACAAGAGGTGAACTTAAAGAAAAGTCGTATGATCATGAGAGACCCAACGGATGGTTGAACATGTGAGTTTCTAGTAGTTCTGCTCTGTGTTGTCCACCTATTCATCTGATAAAATCACTGACAAAATAGCAACAGCATTACTTTATATACTTTACTTTTGACGCCTTCCTCTGAAATGACTTTCAAACACACACGTGACTCGCAGGAACTCATGCGTGCACACACATACACAGATATACAGTCTATATGCAGTGTACTTATGTGTACAGTATATGTAACAGCCAAGTTATCTACCAGTCACTAAGGCATTTGATCACCACAACCAAACCCAGATCAGCAAAATGAGGTTCCTCGACCTAGATCCTGATTGTCGTAGACACTCCCTCCCTAAGCATGATGGGATAATCATTGGCGCATTGTCTTTTTACGCCACACCTGCCTTCATGAACATTTCTATCTTACAATTTGTAACCCACACGTCGGTGTTCTTATCGTGTCATTGTTGTACACAGTGCATCTTGGCAGTGGTGGAAGGTCCATCATTTCATTTACTCAAGTACTCTTGCAGTAAATACAGTTTGTAGGTACTTGTTCTTCACATGCGTTTTTTCCCATTTGATGCTACTTTCTACTTCACTAGATTCCAAAGTGTTTAACTTTTTATTTTTTTTTTATTTTTATTCCTCTGTATTTTGACACCTGGTTGCTTTTCAGGTTAACATTTGATCAAATTAGCTCCACCTCAGCCAACTGCAACATTAATGTACTGCTTACACGTTTATGAAACAAAATGAATGAACCAGCTAACATCGACATAATGGGGGCCATTCTGCATGATGAGTCATTTTCCTTGTGGGTAACTTCTGTTGCAGAGGTGAATTTTATATGCGTGGAAATTTGACCTTTGTTTTCTATGAGCAATCACAGTAATGTTGTCAATGAATATATCAGACAATGCACAGGAGGTTGAGTGGAATCCCTGCAGACGTGGTCTTGAAATATAATCCTGAGTCCTCTTTGTCTGAGACCGAATCAAGATCGAGCAAAACTGCAGTCGATTACGAGAAGAGCCCGAGACCTTAAGTCCAAGACGGATCTCGAGTACTAAAACACTGGTGATACTTTTATTAAGTAAAAGTATGTTGAGTACTATATATGTATCTGAATTTGTCCTCAACCACTGCAGCATGATACGGGTAGGGGTTGACATATTAACACGAACACGTGTACAGTAGCATACGGTCTACAATAGTCTTATTTTTGTTGGGTTTATAATGTGTTGGATTACATTATAAAGTACAGTATTACAGGTGTGATTGAGTCATATCTCGGTAAATGAAGGTTTTCACTTCCCAAAGCTATTTGTAAATGAAATTCGCTGGTGAAATTAGCCAATATTAGAAAAGACATAAATAACCCCCTATATTTATTAATGCCATAAACTCATCATATAAACACACAGGCTCCTTGTGTCTGTCACAGCAAGGCCTCCAGTGCCCTCACTTTAATGACCCTCTCCCCAGTAGGCCTCGTTAACTTCTTTTCAGGACAAATTAGGAGGTGTTGCACATGTCAGAGGTCACTCTGCTGCTCTCATGCAGCTCTCCCAAATTCACAACACATGCTCACATCGTCTGTAACCCCGAAAGGTGTTAACTCAAAGTTCACCACCTCATTTAAATCCCTGGTTACTTGCAGGGCTCAGCCTCGCAGAGTCACTGGCCAAACAGGGACAGTTTAGGAGGTTGAAGCATTGCTGGCTGACAAAAAGTTGTATTTGTAGCTCAGAGGCACATGTTGCCAATGTCGTATTAAAATAGTAACCCTAACACAATAGTTTGATTATTGTAGCATTCAATGAATAGACCGCCCTTCTGGGTTTCAACTTTGCTAAAAGGAAAAGCCTTTTTGCTTTTGAATTTTATTGATTTGGTTCACATTGATAAATGATGCATTCAAATCTGCTGGTTCCAAACTTTTCCGATGCGGATCAAATCAAGCACTCAGTTGCTGTTTTACAGTGAAGATTATTAGTGAAATCCGAGCCCACCGGATAGGATTCATATAACACCCTCTCCTGCACTCTTTGGACCAAATACACTTGTTTATTTTGGTCTGTACCCCGTGATTTCTCGAGTGTAAGTGTGAATTACATGTCGCCGCCATTAAATATTAAACCCAATGGAGCATTAATAATTAACGGCATCACTTCTTATGCAACGGTGGCCGAGGAGTCGGCCCAGAAAGGCCCCTTGCATTAGGCTCTCCTTGAGGTTAGAGACTGTGGCCACCGTACCCGCCCATTTCTTTTTAGCAGGATGATGGACGATCGCAGGAAGTTCGTAAAAGAAGATCTCCCCCACCAGAACGCCATCGTCTTGGGCAGGGAATGGCCAAGTGCTGAGTGGATGTAAGTGCTTCTTCAACCACAACTAAGTATGTTCTGTGGACCTGAGGACTCTCGAGCTGTGGGCAGGATGGGTATAATGATCGGTTTGGGGGAGAGAATGGTGTGTGTGTGTGTGTGTGTGTGTGTGTGTGTGTGTGTGTGTGTGTGTGTGTGTGTGTGTGTGTGTGTGTGTGTGGACAGAGTGGTACAGCGTAGGTTACCCACATGGCTCCCAAAGCCTGTAAGCTGTTCACTCTGCCCCCAAAAGTGGTGTTTGGGGTGGCTCCGGCATCTCAACGTGCTACCGCTTCAAAAGTTTATTCAATAAATGGACAGCCATAATTATTGTGACGATAAAATCTTCAAACCACTGATGGAATTTGATGGTAAATAGGACTTCCCTGACATGGGCCCAGAGAGGAAAAACACTCAGTGAAACTGCATGTCATGCTAATAGGCTAGAAATAAAGCATCACAGTAAACACTGTGTTTATTGTCGAACATTGTGAGCTGCTTTAACTGTCCAATAGTGTGCATTACTTCTCTACAGTGTACTAAAGTGCAGGGAGCTGTAAAAGTCTCTCCCTATACAGTTCAACAGTCTCTCTCCAGCACACTCAGCTCCCCCTGGCAGTAATCAATACAGCTTAATAATAACCTATAATCAGTCTCGTCACGTTGCGAGTGATGGTGACTGATAGGCCTCTGCTGTCCGCCTGGCGCTCCTGCTGACACTAATGCACCGACTGTCTATGAACGACTGTTTATTACTCAATAAGGACATTTGGAAATAGCCTGATCAATAATAAATGGTGCTCCCTTAACTCCAAGCCTGCATGCATGGAGGAGGCAGAGAAATAGCATGTAAACAACAAAGCATCTCGTCTAATGTGTCGACCCCGGTATGGGGAGTTTTACAACAGCGAGGGTGAAAGAATGTCATCAAAAGTAGTAAACTTCTCCAGACAGAAAATTCAACGTTTGTTTGACTGGTCTGCATTTTTAATGTAATAAACGGAAGCTCAATGTCTCCCTTTTGAAATGTAGTGGGGTGGAATAAGTACAGTAGCATCTGACTGAACCACGCTAAGTCACTATTCGCTGTAGAGAATAGTTGAAAGAGAGCGGCGAGCTCCTTAAAGCGACAGCAGCCGTGTTGTGCTGTTTTACAAAGCCGTTACAAATGGCTTGATTCATTCAAACGTGACCACCGGTGATTAAGGTAACGGACATCGGACGCTGTGAAGCTCTAATTTTGTGGACTGAGGTGGCCTTCCCTCTCAATAGAGAGCCATTTCACATAGTCAACACACTTTGATTCTGGCCACTGAATGGTCCTTTTCAGCTGACACACTCACTTTCAAACAGTAATGGCGACAGATATATAAAAGCAGCTCTTCAGGCTTTAGAAAATATTTTGGGAAGCCAAAATAGCCTGGCACTTATGAGAGAGCGAGCAGGAGAGAGAGAGAGAGAGAGAGACAGAGAATGACACGGTTTTTTTTCGACTGAACTGGAACGGCGACAGGCAAGTATGTATTTGCTTGTTGAAATCTCATTGGAAGGAGAAGATGTTTATTTGTTTCCTTTCGGCCACAACTTAGAAACCCAAGGAGTCTGCTGTCGTCCTCGCCCCACCGGCTGATGCTTTAGGGTTAGTGTCTGCCTCCAGAGTCGTCGGTGCCGGGGTTGGTGGGGGGGGGGGGGGGACTCTAAATGCAGCTGAGGTTTCCCCAGGACCTCTTTGAGCATACCGAGGCCATCCTGTGCTGAGCCCCGGTCTTACACCAGAAGTAATCCCGGCTAGAGAGAGAAGAGACGCTCCGTCGTCTACCCGTCTCTGTCAAAATATTTGTTCCGCATTGATGGGGGCTCTGTGTGTGTGTTTGTGTGTGTTGAATGGGATGGTCAGTGGGACTTGCGGCGCTCCATGTGTGGGCACTGCCCAGGCTGCCTTGCCACCCTTTGCAACCACACACACTCACTCATCTCACCTTTGCAGGACGAGTGTATGTCCGTCCCTGTCCACACACACACACACACACACACACCAACACCAGAGTCAGACCACCCAAGGCAAGTGGGGAACCATGAGAGGGCCACTTTATGCTCCCAGACAGCCCAGTCCAACCACAGTGGCGCCCCTCTAACACCCATGCAGCCGCTATTACCCACAGAGCATGTGTGTGTGTGTGTGTGTGTGTGTGTGTGTGTGTGTGTGTGTGTGTGTGTGTGTGTGTGTGTGTGTGTGTGTGCACGCACGCACAAACGCACGCACATGCAACTGTCAGTCTATCCGCCTGCATTGACAAATGTGTGTGGACGAGGTAGTGACTCTTCTCTTTATATTCTTCCAGCCGCAGGCTCCAGCACATTTTACTTTAATTTAGCTAAATGACTCTAGTGCAACATCAGATGCTTTGCCTTTGCCACCTGGCAAACCCTGACGTGTGAGCATCAAGTCCGGCCTCAGCCGTGACTCCGCCGCTTTCTCCAGCGCAGCCAATATCCTTGCTAATATTTATCGCGCTGGTGTGTGTTGACAGAAGCAGAATGGGAGGCCGGATTGGTCAAAGTGCTGACATTTATCCTGCGCGTTTGTGGCTGCGACGGTTTGGTCCGGACCTGGCATGTGACCGCCTCGGCTTTGTTCTATCTCTCTCTGTAGACCATCACCCAGCCGTGATGTAAATTGCCAGGGACAAATTAGCCACATGTGTTGAGTAATGGTTACAACAATTGATTGGGCACAGCCTGCCTTGGGGGAGTTTCCCTGTGTGTGTGTGTGAGTGGCTCTGTGATAGAGCATCATGCATGTGTGCCTGTAGTTTTATGAATGACTGTACTCGTGAATTAAGCTTGCGCGCACGCATGGGGGTTGTGACACTCATTGCACGTTTCAGCACGCCAGCGGGTGTTTGCACAATGCAACATTTGCTTGTGTTCGTCTTCGCATCGATTCTTTGTCAGTGATCAACATTCAGCCGCTGACTTTTTTTTCCGGCTTGCTGTGATGATGAAGGAGGAGGAGATGTGAGGGAATTGCACCGACGAATCTGGAAAAGCATGAGTCGTTTTCTGTGATGCTCTTCCAACCGAGCCTCCCACCACGCCACGCATGCCGTGGCAAACGCTCCACCTTTGATTAATGACTTCTGCTATTGTCGGCCCTCGTGCCTGTGATCTTCTCATAAAGTTTTGTTTTTACGCCCAGAGAGCTGGTTGGACGAGCTGCTGTGACTCATTGCTCGGATACCGCTCCATCTCGAAACGGGGAAATGCTCAGCTCCTGTATGCATTTTAAACAAATGTAATAATAATTCATTTATGTATTATGATCTGATCTCTTCTAGCTTATTTAATTTGAATGTGTTTAGAAGCTGCTGCCGTCTGTGTTATGGAGAGTACAGTAACATTTAGATACATAAGTAGTTTAAGCGACCATTTTTACACATTAAGTTAAGTTTACCCATCATGAAGAGTTATTTTAAGTTTTTAATGTATTTTATGGCTCTGAGGGAGCTTTGCAAAGTTTGAAAAGAAGCTTCATCAAGTCTTTTGCATCATGGGAAATGTAGTATCAAGGGTAATTGGAGTTTTACCCATATTAGGGACGAAAGGTCAGGATTTATCTGCCTTTACTGCTTCTATTATCTATTTCAGTTTCTTCTTCATGGAAGTGCAATACTGAATCACTGGATTAACCCTTTTATCACTACACCATTAGTAAACATGGCTTCCACTATAACACATTCTTGGAAGTTGGATTTATGCTAAATAATGTATTTATTTTTTTTAAGTTGAGGCCAGAAAGTTTAATGCATTCAGAGGAGTACGGAAAAGCTGGAAGTTGCGGCGGTATATTAGGAACTACACTTTTGCTTTATTTGGTTGATTATGTAACACACTGTGATTTTGTTTTAGATTATGTTTTACCACTCCAAACGTGATGAATGACATCTCGTGCGCTGTGTTTAAAAGTGGTCACCTATGGGAAAGATGAGAGACGAGGAACAGCACAGGAAAAATAGAAAGTACAAACATTCTCAGAAACGCTGTTGCCAATTGCACCCGACACGCCGGGAGGATGATGAAACCACCAGTGTGAGCTGTCCATTCGGAGACAGAGCCACCTATTTATTTTTCTTTCCTTCCTTCTGATTGGCCGGCGGAGGTGTGTGGCCAGTGAGAGGGCGAGCTTCCCCTCCAGAGCCCGATGACAGATCCAAAGGATAGTTCCCTATCCCTCTTGTTACAAATAACTTCCTCTGACATGTTTGGGCACACTGACAATGTTTTGAGTGAAAACAGCTTTCAGGGTTGGATGGGATACAGGCTTTCAACCCCTAGGGTGGGCTACCTCTTCAACTGCTGCTTTATCCCTCTGAAGAGAGAAAGCAAGAGGGAGCAGAGAGAGAGAGAAAGAGAGGCAGACACGGCTGGGATTAAGGACTGCTCAAGACAGTGAAGCACAATGAATAAGAAAAAAAGCGTTTTTTGGCTTTACAGTGACACAGGCTTGTTTTTCTCTGTCAGTGCTTTGCAGACAGCAGCAGGAGGGAGGGGACAAGCCGGAGCAGAGGTGTGTCATTGTTGACACAGACAGAGAAGAATGCCTGGACAGTTTTCCTCTGCTGCTGCTGTGACTGGATCCACTTCTGTGGTCTGGGCTGTGTGTTCAGAAGCAGTTCCAGGTCGTTGCATGTGATCTGTGTCGTGGGCACAGACAGGCTTTGTGTCTGCTCTCTGTCCTCTGGGTCGGAAATCACTGAGCAGAACACGTTCTGCTGCTTTGTATGCACCACAAAGCCTTTGTTTTGAGTCAGTGCAGGCATACATGCGTTGTTGTTGCTTCTTTTCTTTTTAATCTTTTCCTAATTGAGCATTTTCTAAACCCCTGCACCCCCAAACAGCAACTTTCTAATCATAGTTTAGCAACCGCAACAATATTACCAAACAAGCTGTCATTTTATGATCAACGACACGGATACAAAATTCAGTAAACTATGACTTTTTGGAAATACCCTGTTTGGCTAACAGAGTCGAAATATTAGCCTGATGATAATGACCTTGTTTTCATACTTAATACAGGACACAACAGTGTTTTTCTTTATTTCCATTGATCATCAACTGGTGAGGATGCTGATGCTCTGGGACATGTTAGCTTTAGCCTCAGTCTTTTTGCATGAAATCATACATATAGCCACAAAGTGCCTATTTAAGACCCCTTTTATAAGATTCTCATTTTAAAATGAGTCAGCTGGAAACATTAAAAAGGCTACACAGCAATTTTCAACCAACCAACATTAGCTTAATTAGCTAGCTAGCTGATGAAATCTGCTAATACAGTCGTCATGTTAGATGGTAACGCTTGACTGGCAGAGCCGCAGTAACCAAGGGGGGGGTGAGGCTCAGTCCGTTCTTTGTACCCGTCTCTCTTCTACTTTTTCCTTCTCTTTTTATCAGCTGTCCTATGGGGCAAGTCTCCCTGATCAGGCCCACCGGAACACTGGTATGTTTCTCCTCAATTGCCTAATCAGAGGAGATGGTGAAATCAATGAGGTGCATGGATCCTAACAGGAATCTGAAATGAACACCAGCCCGTAGGATCAATGTGTGTCTTGGCCTCTCTGTGTGCATGTGCGAGTGTGAGGAGCTGAAGAGGTTCGACCTTCGCCAGGACAGCAACGTTTTAAGCCTGGGCTGTATTGGATCACTTTTGGGAAATGATAGATGGGGAGGAAGGGGAGGACAGGGTGTTAATTAGAGGTCGAAAGTCTGCAGAAGGACTCAGCCACCACAAGCCACTTCACTTAAATCAGAGCACAATCTTTTGAGGCCAAATCAATCTATCTATCGTCCGAAAGGACAACTGATCCTGTACGATCAATCATAGCCGCCCGTGATGGAAGTGGGAGTTGAATTGAATGCACATTGATTTAGTCTACGGCAATTGTATTGGAAACCAAAGGCAATAAAAAAACAACATTGTGATGGCGGCGGCAGAGGAGGAGCCGACAGATAAGATAAGCAAAGGACCAACAAGAAAACCGCATTGATGTAGAGGTGAAGAGAAGAGAGGCTCGTCACCATCTGGTCCCCATCACCTCTGCCATGACTCTTGTGATGTTACTGAGAGAGGAGATGGTACCAATTAGAAACCAGACTGAAGACGACTCGGGGAGATGTGAGCTCAGTCCCAGGTCTCTGTTTCTGTGTTGCACAGTCACTGGGTCAGAGGCGTAGGAGGATGGCAACTTCTGCCGCCAAGGCCAATAAGCTAACACGTCGTTTTCCCAACAGGGTACTTCCAGTTTATAGTTATGGCGGCTGATATTTCCACACACTAAAGTATTGATCCTATAATTGTCCTAGGAGAAGGGGTGCAAAGCAAATAGCGTGATCAGTATTCAGCTTTGTAGATAATGGCAGCCTGGCTGGGGAAAATATGCCACATTTTAAAGCTCCTCTGTCGGGAGCGAGACGAGCAGCGCCGGCTCTCCTCTTATTTCTTTATCAGAACAGGAGACGGCTCAAGCGCTTTCCCAGAATCTGTCAGGGCCCGGCGAGCACAGCGCTTCATCCATCACCGGAGCCAGCTCCACAGGCTTTTCATTTTACTGTGGAGGCCCACTTCAGAGGCCAAGCCCATTAAGTTTTCACATTCGTGTCCCAACGCCTGTCGTTTGGCTCACATCAACCGAAGCGCTCTTTCGCTGTCTCTCTCGCTCTCCGTTTTCCTCTCGTCCCATTTATCTTTATTTATCGGCCTCTCCCTCTTCCCCCCCCCCCCCCCCCCCCCCCTCCCCCCGTCGCTCCGTCACTTTTCTCACTTCTAATGAGGAGTGAACTCGTTTTGAAAATGATGATGTGATCCCGGGGTCAAAGCTGCAAATCAAACGCACGTTTCGAGGCTCACCCGAAACGAGGCGAGAGAGGATGTGCAGGGCTTCCACGAAGAGCTGCTCTCCACAGTGTGAGTATTAGTTCCCAGTTATCCCACATAAACAGAACATTGTACTGTAATTGCTGGTTTAACAAAGCAATCGGCCTTAATCCTCCAGTCATGTGCATACCAAACAAAGAGGGAGAACAGCGCTGGTCTTCCTCTGCACTCAAGCAGTAAATTTCTGGATCTGCTGAACGGCTGGATGGACCATCTAAACACTATCACATTCCTGCTGTTACTCTATTTCCCCTTCGAAAAGGCATGTCGTGCAGCGTGTGTCGTGCTGGAGGGCCAGATCACAGGCTAACATTGTTGACAGTCGGATTTAGTCTTGGAACAGACCTGATGCCTCAATCGCTTTTTCCCCCTTCATCTTCTCTGACCGTTTAAAAGTGGTTCTGGTCTCACTGCCAATCATTCCGCAAACATTTTCCCCAATAGGAATCCGATGACTCAAGGCAATTTACCCCTCATTTTGGCGCTGCCGAAAATTGTTGCGAGGCCACAAATCTGGCACGGTGACATTTTGGTCTGAAAGGAGGCGCGATGGCGTCTCCGAACTGTCCTTGTTGTGGGTCTGTACTGTAGCGATGTAGTGATGCAACGCTGAACACTAAAAATGCTCTCTTCCAGCTTAGTGTCTGTCCCGCAGGCCGCAGCATGGTCCATAACTGACATTGAGTATGCTTCATTTAAAGTAAGATTACGTAACGTTTGAAAAAAAAGAGCACATTTGGTCTCTTACAAATTAAAAGTTGAATTCAGAGGCGACAAGATGTACCATAATTACGTTCATTGGTTTTACAGATACAGCCTTACTTATTGGCTTATTAGCTGACTAACTGTAGATAGATAATGCTTTGTAACTGTGATTATTGAGTCAGTCTGATGACTTGATGACTCAAGAGAAATTTGCATGGAAATTAGTCAAAAAACATAATCAAGTTACCCTTTGTTTACAATTCAGCGTTTCTTAACAAACCTTGGCCTGAAAATATAATAAATGCATTTACGTCCTCATAAAACATTTGCAACGCAGTTTTTTTATCTATAATTTGAAACCAGCGTTGTACACCCATAAATAATAATTTCTCTAACTTCCATTATGCTTCAAACCAGTAGCTTTTAAACCAAAGTAGGTGTAATACAGTTGAAATAAAAACATATATTCTCAGTTCATTTGAGAACGTGTCTCTAAGAGGGTGAAATTTACTTCCCTGCAGCCCTTTCGTTGCAAAACACGCCACCCGCATGAGTAAATCCCATGTAGTATTTCTGTAGTAGGTGTTCTGATTGTAACCACAGCTCCCAACTCATTAGACATGAACAGACATGAACAGACATGACCGGGGTTGGGTTCTGTCATCTCATTTGCATGATTTCATTGTTGATGTGCCAAGCAGTAATTTGGTGGCATTCCGTGTCAGACTGCCAATGAGGCAGCTTTTAAACATGCTGAACATTCCTGTGTGTTGTGATCGTGGTACAGTGTGTTCTCACACGTTTCACGGGGCAGTGTTCGAGGCACGTACATGCCCTCTGCGTGTCAACACTCGACGGTTAGGGTCCAAAGAGAGAGTATTGATTAGGGGTCAGCGGTCTGCAGGCGGTTTATTTACTCTCCTCCACAGCTCGCAATTTGAAGGGAGGAGCTGACAAAATCCTCCTGAACAGCCTCTTTGTCGATTTTTTGACCTTTTCTCCTCTCTTATCCCTCTCTACCACTCGAACCGCCATCCAGGAAGGAAGCAGTTGTTGTGAAACACTCGGCCGGTTTCCTCTGTACATCATCTGTCAGCTCTCTCGGAAAAACAAAAACAGAAGTGGTTTTGGACATTGTTCTATCTATCCAGCACTGTGTTTGGGTTATCTCGCAAAGCACCAAACATTTAGTTTGAAGTCTTTTTGCATTTGTGCAGCACTTTAGTGCAAACCCCACTTTTATTTAATCTCTGCATTTTGACTCGTTTCCCCCTCTCTCTCTCTCTCTCTCTCTCTCTCTCTCTCTCTCTCTCTCTCTCTGCTCTTTAAGGTGTTTACATAATGAACATATTGAATTTGTTACTGGGCCCAAGTCTTATTTCCACTTCGCTCTGGGTAAATAAGAGGATAGACCCTATATTAAAACATATTTTTAAAATTATATGATAATTAAACCAATTAGAAGTTGTTTATGGGCCCGTGCTTGGGTTATGGCCACTTTGGGCATACCATTGAACAATGTGGATCTTGTTTGGCTTACGTTTGAAGCGGTTTGGCTGTTTGGAGGGTCCTGTTAACTGAGACTTTTAAATAGCTGCTTTTTGAAGCCCTGTCGTTCGCTCCCCACTCAGCCCAATCCGCGGGCTCCTGGAAACCCGAGGGGAACATTATCAAATCTAACACAAAAACACAAATTCTGTTTTATATTTTTTCAACCATATCCCCTCTACCAACCTGACCCCAATATAAAGACTCTGGTCCTTTTTTCTACTAGAGCTCTACTGTATTTCAACGTCTTAGTCTTGACTAAGTGTTGATCACACCATATCTAAAGGTACATGCATGGAAAGGTCAAATCTGAACTGAATTTACACCTTCTGTCACAAGCTACTTCATGCCTACATCTTTCACCTACATTCACATTAGTTTTGCTGTTAAAACATAAAAATTCATAGCAAACTTCTTTTATTTTCATTGTTTTGTCACCTCAGCTGTTAAAAGATCAGATTTGATTTCGAGAATTTCGTGACACCCGATGTCTTGATGCAAGGAGTTGAGCGAAGACGAGCGAGAAACCGCGCATCAGTGCCTCTCCTCCCGTACATTTCAGAGAAGGCTTTCACAAACCACTGGTAAAAATGTTTGTCTCAAGTTAATGGTCCTCTCCTCACACTTGAGACCAAACAGAACAAACAAAAAGCACTTATGTCAAACAGCATCCTTCATTACATAGGAAAGGGAATGTTTTATTAACTCTAAATAAGCCCCACACCTATCGTAAACACCTATATTACAGTAATGCTATCAATAAATGAGTGAGAGGAAGCCTTTCAGCCTGATAAACAGCAAACAACTCTCCATTTGCCTCTGACTAAAATGATTTAATGGCCAGATTGAATCAGTGAAATTAAGTTGTTGTTTCAGTCCCAATGTATAAGCAGCCTAGCCTGAGCCAATGGGAACGCACAGTGTGTTCCTCTAACTCCAGATAACTTCTGAATATTTGCCCCGAACAAATCCAAACATAGCAGAAATAACATGAACAAAATGTAGTAAAAGGTTTTTAGACAAGAATATAACTGAAGAAATCAATAAATATGATAAAACACACGGACCCTGGACACATTCCTGCCCTGGACATACACGGCTCACATCTCATTATGAAATAGATACACGATTAAATGTGTGCCCTGACCCAAGAAATAGGAAAATTAAAATAAATACATTTTTGATTTATTTTATCAAATTATTTAATATTATTATCAAACACTTTTTTAACCAACTGATTGGAAGTTAAAGGAAAAGTATAAAGCTTTATATTTCTCATTATGTTGTGTTTACTGTATCGTTTGTTGATGCATTTAATAATTTTTGTCTGATAAACCTTTTCTCCGGCTCCTTAGACATCGGGCTGAGATGTGTGGCCTGTTTCATGGAGCTCAGGTTTAATCGACACTTTTGCCTCCGCGTCCATAAATCTTTCCACCGCCTCTAATATTGTCGAGTGTGGAGAGACGCAGCATCGTTGCAGCATCATGCCGAACGATAAGGCCTTGTTTACTTTTGAATATCAGACGACTCGGTTCATGCCCCGAAAGAACCCACATGTCTTCATGTGTGGGAGGACTCCCAGGCCTGCACTCATACCTCTGGTTAACCATTATCTTACATCAGGTTTAGCGTGCTAGGCCACAACCCAGATCAGGCCCTGAATGGGCACCGCTAGTCCTACTCGGGGTATTTTTAACTGTCAGCACTAAATGCCTCATTCAGCCCCGGCATACCCCCCCCACCCACCTCGTAACCTCAGCCAGAATACCTTCACTTCTGTTTACACACCACCACAGGCAGGCTTGCCAGCTGTTTACACACTCAGACACGCGCACACACACACACACACGCACGCACACACACGCGCGCCCTTACACATACTTAAAAAACACAAATATGCAGCATGCTTTCTCTGCTGCACACACACACACACACACACACACACACACACACACAGACAAACACTCAAACACTCAAACACAGAACACATCTATATAAACTCAGTCTCCATGAAAACATATTCATATTTGCAAACAGACACGCAAACAGACTCCTCCACTCGTACTGTACACACATCATGTGATTTGGCCCGGGCCTGTCCCGTCTGTTGGCGAGTTGGAGGAACGGAATGTGTAAGAAACGGTTGCCCACACATGGAGCAGCCGCCCCAAACGCTGGAGCTGGCATCACACACAGTGGGGAAGTGTACGTTGCGAACGCCGAGTCGAGGAATGCAGACAAAGAACTTGTCTTCATCAAACAATGCCGCCGCAATTAAACACGCTCTTTTCTCACCTTTCCGTCTCCCTATCATCAGATCAGGGAGATAATGAGTGGCACCATGCGACGAGACGATGGTTATCTGCAGGGAGAGCCGGCCTGAAGCCAATCAATCATTTTCGATGTGACGGCTTTATGGCTTCTAATGAATTTCTCCCACGCCACCACCAACGCTGGTTATTCAATGGCAGCCAGAAGAAGCTTTTGTCTCCGGGCTGAAATCGTCAGGCATCTATCTGCCGCTTTCTGAAGTTGTGCTCTTGTGGCTAAAGAGCTTTTTCTTGGGCGTGGATGAGATCTGAAGTCGTCTTCTAGTAGACAGCCATTGTTGTTCCACACCCTACCGGTCGGTTTCAACATTGCATCGCCCCGTGTGCACAGCCGTCCCCTGGGCCCCGGCGCTTCTTCCCCTCTGTTAGCCCCTGAGTCTGTTCAGCGCTAATGAATGAACGAGGGGAGTCGTGGCTGAGCCTCTCTGTATTTTTAGGGCTGTGTGCCTGTGGTCTGTGTGGCCTGTCCCATTCAGAGGAGCCATGGGGGGATATTTTTGGCCACGGGCTGAGTTGAGTCCAGGCCCACACAGAATCGCTGACAGACACGGGCAAGGAGGAAAGAGGGATGTTTTCCTATTGGGAGGAAACCAGGCCTGATTATGGAGGGGAGAGAGAAACCAAGAGAAAAGGCAGATGACTGTGTTTGTGGGTGTGGGTGTATGTGTGTGTGGGTAATTCTCTCTGATTTACACACCCTTCCTCTCTGCAGCCCACATATTTGAAAGGCTTTTAATTTGATATTTAGGTCTAATGACGACAACAAAAAGCGCCTCTTGCCATGCCATTATCAGCTTTTTACCTTTTAATAGTTCATATTTTCCGGTGACACACACACTAGGTCAAAGCAACCATACACCACAGCAAATTAAAACAAAATAATGATAATTACAGTTATTGTTTCCCAGTTTCATATTGTTTTTTCCCTCTGCAGTTGGTTTAGTCCATATTAATGATATTAAAGATACCCAAAGTCTTATTTATACAGCTCTCCAGATGCTATTTCAGTTGGCTCACTGATTGGAGCGATTTGCATGCTCCATGTAATGTGGATACAGCTCTCAGGCTATGATTCCCCATATTAATATTTAATTGCCATCAAAGTGTGTTTTCAAAGTATAGGGTGACGCTCCGGTCTCTCGGCCCAGTCACGATAGAGCCGATTCCTGGAGCGTGGTGAGGAGCGTGGTGTGGTTCCAAAGAGACGAGCTCTCGGTCACCTTATCCCTCCCTCCTCGCGCGCTGGCACCTGTAGCGCCTCTCCAGCAACAGTAAATCACGTGACCATTTCCTCGCGAAGACATCCTAATCCTCGTGCCAGATCCGTCCGGGTGCGAGCAGCTGCCTCGGCCCAAGACATGCTGAAACCCGAGGCGACGGCATTAAGAATTAAAAACGCCAGAAAGTGGTCCCTGTGCGCGCCTTGTTTTGTCATCAATGTTCCATTAGTGTCACTTTATTCCGCGCCTCCCCTCCTTCTCCCCCTCGCTGTGTTTGAGTCAATATCGGGAAAGCCGGCCCGTTTCTCCCCAAATGGTTACAATATACCTTCTTCACGCCTAAAGAGCTGACAAAGGTTGTTAAGCTGATCTGTGTTCTGAGCGGTGGACAGGGCCCAGCAGATAAATCAGAGCCGCTACAGATATGTTACCTCAACTCGGGGGATTTGCTCAGAGAGAGAAAGTGTGAGGGGACACGGGCCGGTACAAGTCCATTAGTTATAGTGAAGCAGCAAATTGAAACCATCTTCAAATCTAGAATAGGTCAAACACACATTGAGACGCCCTCTGAGTCATCCTTTCCTCTGTTGTTACCCTTTAATGTCTTGGTTTCACAGCGGGATAGTGGACTTCCTGGACAGTGGCCTTGGTGTTTAGAGGGCTGTCCTCCAGCAGGAAGTCTCCCTGGATATAATACCTATGTGCGGCTCCAGCCAGTGGCCGTTGTGGTGATGTTGATACAGAAGCAGACCTGACACACAGCTGTAGTTTATGATGTGGCTAGCCCAGGTGGACGGGCCACGGCCACAAGCCAACCCGACCCCGAATCCACAGATCTATAGTCCTGACCAGAGCTGTTTTTAAGTCTTTTTGGGGAAGACGAGCCAGTCAGCTCTGTCCCAACAAGTCTCAAGAAAAGTCCGAACTATTACAAGGCAAGTCTTATCACAGCTACAACGCGGGTCCTTCAGGCATTAATGGATTTCAACATTTCCTTTTAAAGCTCTTGATACTAGTCAGTGGTTGAAATCAAGTCCCTCAACCCATTTTACTGGAGGTTTTTAAAAGATAAAGAATATTATACAAATATGAAAGATGAAAGAAGAGGTGAGATTATTACAGACTTGATGTACCCTTTACTCTTACAGAGATTACTGGAAGGGCTCAATAAAGTATCCCGAGTATGGAGACTCCACTCTGAAGTTTAGATGTAAATCCATGTTCTTTGTGCATATTAAGATTTACATTGAGAACATCTACTCTCTTTGTCTCACGTTGTGCATGACAAAATAAGCTAAATGAAACCCTCCAATTTCCCAGGTTACGTTTCCTATTAATTTAATGAAAGGAGTTTATAATGTATGTAACTTAATGTATGTAATTTACTAAGAAGTTTCCTGGAACCATCATTATATATTTATAATGTTGAAAATAAAAGTGGTAAAGGCCTACTACTAGTGAATTTAACTTTTTAAGAAAAAGTCGACTAATTATATAATACTTATTAAGATAAAAAGATTAGTAGAAGTTAGATTGAGTTCATAAGATGCTGTTAATGTCTTAAAACATTTCTGTCTGGAAAGAGCAGTCCGGATGCTGGATTCATAATTGGAAAATGTGAGGTAGAGATCCATTGGGTGATCCATGTTGGTAAATAAGGTTTATTTAAATGCACCTTTCTAGAGCGAGCATCCCAAGTTATTGACAAAAACAAGCAATTGATACAAAAATATCAATGACAGTTCAGTCTGAACGAGCAGGTCTTCAGATGTAATGTCTATAGAAAGGCTGTGCCAGAGTGCCAAAGCCACAATTGGCAACACCCTCATTGTTGAATTTGGGCAAATATGTTTTTTGTCTTACTTGCTGAAAGGTGGATGAGGGGAAACAGCTATAGCCTGGCTCTGGATCAAACAAACAAGATGTAACATGTTAATTAGGGAATTTAAGAGGTGCTGGTAAGTATACATTTGTTACTTTTGACAGAGCCAGGCTAGCTGTTACCAGTCCTTATGCTAAGCTAAGCTAACCAGCTGCTAGCTGAAATGTTTGTTTTTTATCTTGACGGAAATTAGCACATAATGCCAAGAAATGCCTTAGGACGTTACCATTTTCAAATAAACACATTTCTAAGCAGTTACTAAGAAACTCAGATGATTATCTATTTTTTAGAAAAGCTTTCAACATAACATAAGCTTATATATATATATATATATAATTTTCTCCCCGTGATATATGAGATTTGTGAAACCATATACGACACACATCCAAAAACATTGTTAAAGCCTGACGGCTGCATGTACAGTGAATGCATTCAGTTGTAGTGATATGCATCTACACACACACACACACACACACACACACACACACATGAACACAAAGGCAGTAACAGAACTCTCTGCTCCCTGGCCTTCGAGTCATCTCACTACATCAATAAATACAGCAAAATAGCATTAGCAATAACTTCAACTATATGACCAGGCTCTAATATGATAGAATTAGTATCAGTGTTTTAAGGTTTGGCCATTTAGGTGAAATTCTAAGCCGGGCAGGGAGTAATTTGGACACAGGGAAAATTGATTTTGACCATCAGCACTTTCTCATTTTCAAACAGCGCCTGCGGCTAAATGGGTTAGCCTGTTAAGCACATTACACAGGTAGCTTCTCCTTTCCTCCCCAATGATTATGTGTCCGCCTTGAGCAATTGATATTTCTTGCAAATAAGAAAATTATCATATTCCATGACTGGAAAGAGAAATTAGGGCCTGCTGTTATGGAGTGGAGTCTCAGGACTGAGAGAGGCAGACCGAGGTGCATTTTTCTCTTCTTTTTTCGTTTTTTAAGGGTGGGGTGCACGTATCAAATGTCCCAAGCTATATTGGAATTGGGGGGCGCTGTCAGGCCTCATCAATAAAAATATACCGTGATAGGCTTTAAGTGGTGGAGGGGGGACAATGAGGGTTGGAGGGACGCCGGGAGAGAAGTACAGGCTTTTACTCTGTGCTGAGGCAGAAGGAGCTGGGAACATATAGAGTAGGGTGTGTCATAAGAAAGCTGTAATTTCACCACCAAATGTGCATCGGTCTCATAAATCATAACTCTAGCAAATATTCTCCTCTGAATTTTTATTTTGCTGCTGTGTCTGAATAAAGTAAAAAAAACAGCATTTCATCCAAATCATCTGTAGTTTTTTTCATTATTTAATTGATATATTTACCTTAAATAAATAATTGCAGCCATGTTGGCTTTATTTGACCTATCTTGTCATTGTAAGTAATGATCAGTGGACAGGGACACATTCACTCTGGGCAGTCAGGCACCAAAGAGGCCACAGGACAGCAGTTGCTAGCGATGAGGTGTGTGCCACAATGTGGGTTATTGAGCCTGCTGCGTATCCAGTCAGTGGGACCTCCCCCCCCCCCCCCCCTCACCCCCCACCGCCGCTCCTGCCCTGTAGCCCGAGAGGCTGTCTGCAGACTGTAGCTGGAGCCCCTGGCGGTCTAAGTGGAACCACATGGGGCAACCCGATAGTGGCGCTTGGCCTGAGGAGAAGTTAACCTGGGCAGTGCGGCAGGCGGCCCCAGGCCTGTGAGATGGATGATCGCTGCCGCCGGGCTTGACCCATTCGTACACAACATCATTGCACAATGTCCTCCTTGCACACATATATGCATGTAGGCCTCATGCATCCCTGCACAGGCACTTTCTCTCACTTGCCCCGATGTATACATCTCATCCATCTTACACCCTCTCAGGGGTTTCTGCGGCTGCGGTGCCCTCAGGAGTGGCCGACCGATAAGCAGCATTTACCGTAGGGCCAGTCGGTATGCGAACAACACCAAACACACTAATGGGAGGGGAGACAAAGCCACAGGCCACAGACATCCAGTAAACAGAAGACCACAGTCCACAAGATGTATACTCTCTCCTCCATTTGACCATGCAGGTACATCTTCCCGAGTTGTGACTTCAGCAAGTCTTCTGTGTTACCGCTTGCTGCGTGGCCAGGGTAACTCGAGTGACTGTCTACAGAAGGCTTGTGTGTATCATCAAAGGGCCGGCTACTGAGGGATAACAGTGTCATTAGGTTGGACGTTGTCTTACGCCTCGGCCCTGTGAAGGATCTTTAATTGGCGGGTCAGTTGATAGGAATACTCAGTCTCTCTCGGTCTCTCTCCCTCCACCGAAGCGCTCTGCAGCCATGTGCTTCCAGTTAAGTTGGCGCTCAGCCCGGAGCAGAGGTTAAGTGAAACTACCTGCTCCTCTGTGTCTGGCGATTATTTGCTTTGTCCGCGGCGCTGCCAGATCATAAAACACTTGCGTCCACTTTCCTCCCGCTCTCAAAGTCCCTGAGGTTCATTATTGTTACGCCTGGACGTGTTGCTGTACAAGGCTGCCTTTTTAATGTCACACTGTGACAGCCCACTGAGGGTTTCACTAACAACACGTACCACAGGCCAATATTTCAACAGCAAAGGGCACTTCAAACCTATTCCAAAAAAGAGTTCACCCCCTCCCTTCATTTACACAATATTGATGATCATCAGTCTGGAAGTGATACAGTAAATAATGAAAAATGAGGTTTCTGCAGGCAAATGGGATGAGACATGAAAGCAGACTGGAGTGCTGGCTCTGGTTTCCTGTCTGAATGGCTGTTAATTAATGGAGCAGACGAAGGCCATAATTCTTCACTGGCTCAAGACTGCCACAGTGCCTCGTGCTTACATTGTTTTAGTGTTGCATATGTTTTCATGTTGAAGAATTCATGTCTAGGAAACCCAAGCCCCTCTCTCTTTTTTTTACGCCCCACACACTTGCAGAAAGAACGAGCCCTATCTCTCTTCCCTCTGAAGCAGTAGATCTAGCAAAGATCAAACCTTTTTCACCCCCTATCAGTTTGGAGAGCCAGTCCATTCTAAGTGATTTCCAAAACCGCAGGTGATTCGTCTCTGTCCCTCCCCTTGACTTCATTTGCAGGATTGTAAGATCAAAAGGGCATGCAGCCTCCTCCAAGATGAGCTCTAATCGCTTGAACTCCGGCGCGGTCATTAAATACAGTAGTATGGATGTCTCTGCCCAAGTGCCAGCCCGAAAACGGCCCGCTCTGAACTTCTACTCTCTTTAGCAGACGCCACTCATGGGGAAACATTGGCGCCTCCCATAGGCTGTGATTAAAGTACACGGATGAAATAAGATACAAGGAAATTGAAATGATTAGTTTTTATAGTAACCACGACGACTGGCAAGGCCCCACCGCTTCAGCGCAGGAACGACTGAGCCAATAAAGCGATTGCATTCAACTGTAAACGAGGAGGCGAGGAGGGGACAAGAGCGCATAGCAGAGTAAGACCAAAATTACATTGATTATGTATTCCAAAGCATGGATTTCTCTCTGAAATATGGTCGGCTTTCAAACATGAAACGCAAACTTTAATTTCAGAAGTATGGTCTGAAATCCCCAAAACAATGTCTGGTTTCGATCACTGACGGTCACTAGCATCGTTCATGTTATTCCCACCAAAACATCAAGTGTTTTTTTGGAATGTGCAGATTTAAAAACCTGCAGTGATTAATATTTGGCCACCTGGGGGCGTCAGAAACACAACATTGTGATATTATTACCTTTTAAGTTGATATATTGTTCGTAAACAGTCACTATGTTCACTAGCGAGTTGCTAACTTTGTCTGCCGTTTGGTGCTGGGCAGGTAGAGTCGGTAGAGTCGGTAGAGTCGGTAGAGTCGGTAGAGTCGGTAGAGTCGGTAGAGTCGGTCGTTAGCAGTGAGAGTGAACCAAAACACATAACTTGTGGGCCGGAAAACCGAAACTGAAAGACACGATACAATTCTAGTTGTAAATTAGTTGAGGGAAACTACAGATCTTGATAATAATTCTCTATGAATTCATATTATGAGTGACCCCTTTCACAAACTGTGGGCCACATAATAATGCGATACATTGTTTATCTAAGAATATTAATAACAGCTGATTTAATGTTTGAATTGCTTCAGGGTAAAATTGTGCCTCAGCTTCATCTTTGCTATAATTTAAAGACCGTAGGTATCTTTGAACTGACTTAATTGGTTTATTTGAATTAGTTGAGGATGTAAAAAAGCTGAATTCCTCACCACCATAATGAATACCCAGTCTGTCCCATTCCCACAATATAATGTACGTCTTTTTATAGACTGAATTCATACATATCTTAGTTATGCTTTTCTGTCAGCTTCACTCTTTACTCGGCTGCATTTCTTACTAATGTTTGTATTTTTACACCTCATTCTCCCTCTTTGTGTCCTGCGGCGTGGGTGTAAAAGACAGCTGGGACAGTTAAGTCCCTCATGAGTGGAAGCATTTAGACCCAAACCTCCAAATGACGAGTGTCATCTTCTTCCCTCCCCAATCCGGCCGGAGCCTGTGAGTGGTGGTTGGTTTGTCCCATACTCACCGCCGCCTCTGGGCTGGGGTTCCCCACCGAGAACCCACACGCCGGAGCTGGGAGGGCTCGGATAATGAGACGCTACGGGGACAACAAATGCATCTGCCCCCGCTCTTAGTCACATTGCAAGTATGTGTGTGAAATTCCCAACCTCAAATACAGAATGCAGAATCAGAGTTTGGACAGTGACGCTGGTGACTGGCAAATTACAGACGTTGGTCATGGTCAAAAAAAGTGGTGTATTTCATAGAATAATCTTTGCCAGTACACATGGAGTAGCTATTTAAAACTCGACTGAAACTATAAATACCTCACATTAGCGACTGTCTTTCGTTTACCATAAGCAGCGCAGGATTTATTTTCAGTTAGATCTTGCGTGTCATTTTGAGTGGTATCAGGAAAGGAAATGAAACACAGCATCTAACATTTTAATGGGTCATTAATGGCCTCTGTAATATTCCAAAACCAGAGCTGGGGAAGCCCCATGAACACTAACTGGGGGGGGGGAGGGGGTAGCTGAAGAAAATGCATGGACGATTTGTGCAGTAATTAATCACATATGAATTAAAACCGTCCAGTCAATTGACCAGCCCTCACACAACCACCGACCCCCCCACCCGTCAGCCTCGTTGCTGTTTGATCCCTAGGCCTTTATCCACCCACCAGCCTCCCAGTGCCCTCTTTCATCCCACGCCCACCTGGCACAGGAAGAAAGGCTGCCTCTAAACACAGTGCAGAGTGGGCCGGGCCTGGCGGGCATCGTGCCATATGTACATTTCCACATTCTCTCATCGCCTGTGCTGTGTTTCCTCTCCAGAAGCCATACATCAGCCACCGCTGGGCCTGCGCCTGGCCCTGCCCAGCTCCTTTCCGCCTCGAAGCACGACTACAAAGCCATGGGGTAAATGACAGGAGTGGAGACCATGTACAGCGTGACGGAAAGAGAACAGGGGGGGGGGGGGGTAGGCTATTTAACATGGAAGCATTAAAGCACAAGTAGAAATAAGGGCACAGTCAAACGCTCTCTGGCGAATTGAAACATACAGCTGCATCAGTGGGTGTCTTGCTGTGTAACTGCGTGAGGGTGTGGATGTCGTGGCTGGTTGCCAAGTTGGAAGCTTCGGGGCTTCCTAGTAGGGCACAAATTGTCACATGCACCAGTGGCCAAACCCAAACCACCGTGACCAAGGGTGGAAGTGACATCATTCTCTCTGGCTTGGCAGGCAGGGATGATGGCATTATAATAGCGATGGCGTCACACTGGAGGAACGAGCCAAGAGTCGGTTAACCGCAGAGGAAAAGACATGGGGATGCAATGAATGACAAGAAAGGGAAGGGAGGATTTGTCTTGTTTATCAGGTGAAGGTTAATTGACCTCGTTTTTAGCCACACTTGCAGGGTGGGTCTAGTGATGGTGATGTCAGTAGGACGGCCAGTCAGTTTGGTCCCGACTGAAATATCTGTTGGATGCGTTGCCTTGAAACGTTGTGCAGACGTTCATTAGGATAGCTAATGACTTTGGTTCGCCATGAAAAGGTGGAAAACAAATTGCATGCTCCCCTCAGGATGAATTAGCTTTTCATCTAGTGCCATCATCAGGTCAAAATGTGTCCGTTATTTAAGTTTTGCATGTATTTAGTCATGCACCTGTGATATTCCCATTGGTCTCAGCTGAATTGTGTTCAGTGCTAATTAGCACATGTTAGCAAGCACGCTAACATGCTAAATACAATGGTGAACATAGTAAACGATATACCTGCTGAATGTCAGCATGTTAGCGTTGTCATTGTGAGCATGTTAGCATGCTGGCATTAGCATTTAACTCAAAACCCCACTGAGCCTATAAGTACATCTTCTTCACAAATTTAAATATATATAAGTATTACATGTGGTAGTACAAAAATGGTGTCATACATTACTAACAAATAAAATGTATGAAAGTTGTATCAATCCAACGTCCCGATTGATAATTGACTGTGTAACTATCAGATTCGTACTGAGGTGCTACAGAGGAAATGTCTATCCAAATTAACCAACTTATCGTCTTTTGTTAGCCCAATACAGTTTAAAAGCAGAGGTGTCAAATGGCACCATTACAAACACCGCTTTTAGGAGTTTGCTCTCAGCACACTGAAGCTCAGCGCTGGGGCTTTCAAACGAATGATACTCCCGAAGCATCCGGACTGTGTGTTTATAAACAAGACTCAATATTATTGTGATGTCTGAGCTGAATTCGATAGATTCCTCCTCTGTCAGTTGTGCTTCCGCTGCAATACGATCCGAAATTACATTCAACAGCAACAGGAGACGGGCACGGCTCATTCTCTCTCTCTCTCTCTCTCTCTCTCTCTCTCTCTGCTGCAGCGCTGCCGCTCTAACTTCATCATAGGGGGGCTCGCGAGGGGCCATGGGAGTCTGAAAACACCCCGGTCCATTACTCAGAGTGAGAGGCTAACCTGGAGTTAGAGTGTCTTGGCTACCTCCATCAGAGTCCCGTGTCTGGCGAGAAGCGTTCCCTCAGAGGCTTTTGGCTTTAATGGACTCTGCTAAACGCATTCTCTCTGTATATTACCTTTAGGATTGGCCATATCTGGTTTCTATACTCTGTTTACACATGGCTCAAGCTTGTTCTGCCTAATGCTCTCCTTTTCTTTCCTTTTTATCCCTCCATTTCTCCAAATACTCCTTTTTTACTCCTTTGCTACATTCCTGTGTTTTTGTTCTGTGTTTTGTCCCCCCCTCCCCTGCATGTACAAGGTTTAGAAAGGGACCCCCAGTCTGAATTCACGCTGAACATTTTTCGCAGCACTCCTGCCTGCTCCTCTCTCCCAAGAGGGTTCAGATTATAGCCCACGTTAGGGGAAACACCTCATTCATTCACACACATAACCCTACATCGCTGCAGATTGTCTGGCGCGAGACAGTTCATTGACTCTGGAATATCCGTCATTGTTTTCCCTCGTCCCGTTCAGCACTCCCACGTGTGCGTCTGCTTTTAATGACTGCGAGTCACCCGCAGACCCTTGATGGACCAAATAGTGCCAATACCACACTGGAAATATTTACACATTTACACAAATTTTTTCAGCCTGTTTCAGCACCAGCAATTGCTTTTGTCATTAATTGTATTTGGTTGTCATGGGTTTGGTTGCATGCCATAGCTCTGTCCTCTTCTCTTTCCTCTTCTGCCTCTTGTTCTGATTCATCTCTTCCTTGTGCGCGCTAACCTCTCTTGTCGTCTCAGACCTGGCATTTCTCACCTGCCCACCAGCCATCGCTATTGAGTTTCCTCACCTTCGTATACAATGTGACAACATTCATTTGTGCACAAATTTAGGTGGTGCTGGGAGCTTGCAGGTTCTGCAGCACAGCTAATATGGTAGCTTCCTCTGTTTTGGACACGGCAAAGTTTGGTTTTCTTTATATATTTTTTTTTATTAGTCAAAACACGAACGCCATAATGCGACACAAGATAACATCTTACAGAAAATCTTTGTAGAACAGATATGAGAACAAGCAGAACAAACCTGGCCACGTTTGAGTGGCTAGACATATAATAAGACCAACTAAGAAACATAAAGTACAAATAGGATGCCAACATAGCTGAAATATCCTCAGGGACCTTTGACCTTTGTCATAGCCCCTTTCTCTCTCCTCTCTATCTCAACACTGTCAAAAGCCAGAAGTGCTCAAATATGTTTTAAAGTATAGTGACAGCTCATTTCACCAGTAAAAATTGCAGAAATGTGTGCTTCCTTACATTTACTCATTTTTATGAATGAATGAATTCCTTAGAAATCCCCCTGATAATTATTAGTCATTGCAATCAGTGATTCAACAGAAGATATTCATTTGAACTTTACAGCAAATTCTGGACACGTCTTTGACTGACTCTTCCAATACTGAAGAACTATCCTTGATGTGCCAATAAAGCATGTCAATGTAAGTCCAGATTCTTGTTTGGATTACACTTCCATTACTAATCATCGGTGAGTGCCATTTTCAAGTTTAAGTAGTGTATAATATTATCCTATGAATGATTGCGTAGTGTGTTGTGTTCACCACAGTTTAGCTCCACGCGATTTACTCATCCATTGATAGCGGTGTTTCCATTCAATGGATGATTCTAGTTCTTAATGTAGCTGTTGCCGATGTGACCTTGTTTGTTTTAACCAAATAGCATTTGTTCACCTGGTTTGTTCGCTGACTCACACTTATGGTACCAAAGCTTTAAACCAGCGTTCTATCAAAATATCCACAGTTCCATTCAGTGGCTGTTCTGGACCTTTTCATATGATCTTCATCATGTTCATGGACTTCACCCAGCTGTCTTTTTTAATGATATATACAGTAATAACTATCTTTATGTATGATTGAAAGATGATAGAATTAACTTTAAACCTCAATTTTAGATTTTGTTATGGCTGTGAAATAGGTTCACAAAAAAAAAGCAAACTACAAATGCTATAACTTGATATAATCATTACATTTTCTTACATTGCAAATCCAACTTTGACATCATTCCCAGGGGAAAATTCTGAACGACCAAATTGCAATTTTCTGCTTAAAATAAGATGAGTTTGTTGACGAATATAAAAGCACCCCTTTAAGCCCTAAAGTGTTTAGAGAATAAACCATACTGACCACGAAGAAAGAGCTCATTTATCACCCGGCAGTTCAATGGTGTTGTTGTTGACACTTCTTTTAGATAGATCTGGTTTTTTTTCATCATCAGATTAGGAATTAGATCCATCGCTTTGAACTGGAGATAAAAGGAGCCACTGCAGTTTTTCGCACTAAGTAAGTTCTCAGAGCACAAAATTGGGTGGGAATGGGATTCACTTTGTTCGAGTGTGTGCGTGCCAACAGGCGTTTTGACACGTGTGTGTGTCTGTGTGAGGTTATTTGATCTGGCAACAGATTTTGCGTGTCAGGTTCGGGCCAGATAAGAAAGACTGCCGGCCCTGCACAGCTGCATGTCCGGAAGCTGTTGACTGGCCCTTTACAATAGCGCATTGTTTGGCCAAGTGAGAACTTCACTCTCTCATTAAGGTCGCTGGGTAAGAGGATGGGAACACAGAAGCGGAAACCCATGATGCTTTTGGGCCACGCTCAGGGGGGAAGACACTCGGGTTGAACTGGTGTGTGGGCACAGCGGTGAGGAGATGCTTCGCAGCAGATATGGGAGCCCAGCGCTTTCATCTGTGGTGAGAACTCAAATCTGTTGGTGACTGTGGCCGTGGGATACAAAGACACATTTGCATAAGTTAGAATAAACTTGGAAATGTGGCCTTTTTACCTTTTTTCAATAGGATGGTCGTTTTTGGTGAAATATCAGAGAAATGCTTCCCTCTTGTGGTAAATGAGAGTTTAAAGGCCTGCAGGAGAAAGTGGCTTCAGTCACTGCTCATCAGTTTACTTTCATACTATATCTCAGGATGAACATCTCACAAACACATCCTCTCTGGTAGTCCCACTTGGCCCGTTTTACCGGAATCGCTCAGACTTTTTTTTTTTTATTGCGAGTTTATATTGTTGTTGCACTTTAATTTTGATCAGTAATTATGATCATAAAGTTTGTGGATCAGTCTGAGTTCCTTTGGATGACAACACAGGAGACATCTGTGTGCCCGCAATGTACGGGCCGTGGAGCTGCTCTCCCTGTGGTTGCTGCTAGTGGAAAACCCATAATGGCCTTTAATTGGGACTTTAATTGTGTGTGGTGGAGCAAAAGCATTGACAACAAAACTGGTGGTATTTGAGTGCACACATGCGTCTTCTGTGTAAGTATATGTGTCGCTCACCGAATCCTCTTCCCCTCTGAGTGGCTTCCGTTGGAAATCAGATGAGCTAGTAGCGTGTCAAATCATATACTTATATATCATATCACGATCTGGGCAATATTAGCATTATTTTGCCTACAGGGGAAGATGGTATTTGTGTTGACACAAAGATGCTTGATGTTCACTCCATTCATCCATGCCCTTTGGATATGTCTTAAACAGCAGCAGCAGCAGCAAATCAATGGGGCGCAATTTGACTGCAAGGGACGGCGGGTAGTGATGGACTGTGTGAGGAATGCCTCAGCTGGAAATTAGCTTGATGACATATGACCCTTCGAGATATCGCAATTCTTCACTTAGAGCATGTATAGCCGCAGAAAGTATTTTGGCAACATCGCAGACGGTTCCTCAGTGTGTCTCATCATCGACCCATATGTTACGTTAACAAGCATGCTATCCAACATTGACTAGAGAGCATTTGGAGGAGAACAAAGGAGAGAATGGATGTAAGGGAAGAGTGGTATAAATGGGGTGGAGAAAAAAGGTGGCAGGGCACGAGTTTAACACAGAGAAGCGGCAAAAGAACAAGAGCAATGGTGCAGAGGGGAGGGAGGAGGAGAGAGATGAGGACGGGACGGGTTTGCGCCTGTCATGATTATTCTGGCACCAGTAGGAACATTGGGACAGGACGGAAAACAAGACGCCATCTTGTCTTCTATTCATGTCTGCAGCGCCTTGGCCTCTGTTCCCCATAGACACACACACACACACACACACTCTCTCACGTTTACACATTCACACAAACACACGCGCCGGCAGAGCGAGGCAGGAGCTTGTGGTTCCAGTCCAGTGACAGCGGCCTGTAGTCAGGGTGGCGACGCTTCAGGAGTAGCTCCTCGTGTTGGAGAAGCGTGTTTGTGTTGGCCCTGAATTAATAACTTTTCATTTAGTGCGGAAATGACAGGAATAGTAATTAAGGAAATGGAATGATTTTATTGGCCGTGATGTTTATATTACGTTCCAGATGTGAAGCAGCTGTATGCCCAGCAAGAGCCCCCCCACCCCCCCCTCCATGTGCTATCTACAGTAACTCTTATTAAGAGCAAGATAACAGTGCCAGTTAAATGTACCTCTGTGTGTACAAAAAACATAGTATCTGGTTCACAGCATGTAGCAAACTGAACTAATATCATGTCCAGTTTGATTAATGGTTTTAAAGGACCATGAGGTCTGCTATGTAGAAATGTGCCCCGAAAGTGTAATTTATTTGCAGATATAATGTTACTCTATTTCAGGCCTGATTTGCCTGAGTGGAAAAGTTAATATCGAGGAGTGACTGTTCAGCATTTTTGGGTGGCCCCAGCACATGTGAGATCCATGCCGTGCTGCACCAAAGTTTAGTATCCCTTAACTGGCAATGACAGCATTGCTTAGATCCTCACATCGCCTGTCACGAAGCCAGTTTGGATTTCAAATTTAGATCAAGCCAATCTCTGCTGTAACATGTGAAGCTGTTGTCGGGCCGATGACAAGTGCTGGCACAAGGAATGAACAGAAAGACTCCTTTTCCTTTTTTGTGTTGGTGTTGTCACACAATATGTCCCTGAAGTTAAATGTTCCTGTAATCGTGCAAATATTTCATCTTCTCTTGACTGATTGATGTCAGTTATAATGCATGCGTTGTGTAGCAGGTCCCCGAACACAGTTTAGTTATTTGAATCCCCTTCAAGTAAAATGGAAGCTACTAAACTGTACTTTGGGTTCATGCATGACAAGAACATTAAACGTGACGTTACAATCTGTCCAAGCAAAACATGTTGGAGCTTCAGGGTCAGTGAGTGAATGCACCCTGAGGGCAGTTAAGTTTACTTGTGAGAGTACTTGAGAACTGTTAAGGATGTGTGGGCAACAAAGAGATTAACAGCTATTGAAGACAAAGAACACGCCCATAAGACATACCGTAAACTCTCCCGCTCGCTTTGTCTTGACATCTGGAAATATAAAAACCATCGACACAACTCTATTCCTGTTGCTTTACAAGTGTTCTGCACTCTGCCATTGTAGATCTTAATTAAATAGAGAGGAAGTGCTCATTTGCTCTTTTCCCTGTTGCTTTGCTGTTACTCTCTCTTCATCTGAGAGTCATTTATTATGGAGATGTTTTCTCTTTTTGCATGGCAATAGTAGAGCCCTGCCCATTACTGGAGCCAATGATGTTTTGTTCTGTTGTGATGTGCTCCCATCTGGTTTCCAGTGAAAATGCATCACTCCATTAACATTGCCTGTGATCTAGAGGATGCTTTAATCTAAGACTATAAACTCCACTTAATTACATCCTCCAAAAGAGCTCTATTAGTATAATGCAATCAAACGGGGAGCACATCCATTTTGGTAAGTCAAACATGCCTCGAATGGCTCTGGAAAGTGTTTACCTTTTGTCTTCTGTTCTGATCATAGAATCATATTTGGAGGTCCAAGGCCCTGATTGATACTTGTGTCTTTCTGTGATAACATGCATCGCTGATACATATGAGATTCCATTTCTCTACAGCAAAAACAACCGTAACAATTGAGTTTAGGGGAGTCTGAACGGATTCTCTGTGTGGCACACTGAGGACTTTGTGCTTGACCTTTCATGCCTCTCACTGTATAACCTCCAGTCATATTCATGATTTCTGCCTGTGTGCATCGTGCCAGTTTCCATTAGTCTAGCAGTATTTTTCAATGAATTCGAACTTCAAAGGAAAGCAAGATGGCCCAGTTTAAAATGGTACAAAGAATTTCTGTAGGATTCATGATGCCTGGCAATTCCTTTTTGCCGCGGTGCTATGATGAAAAGATCATTACATTAAGGCAAATAATTGAAGTAAGAGTTTCTTGTGGTGATGTTACAGGTTTAACATTGATTTTATGTCTAATAACTTGGCTCTGATGACATGACACTGGTTCAGGGTTGCCAGTTTTCAACTCCAGACAACACTGTCCTATACTTTTTTTTTTCTTATGTTGTTGTTTCTTGTGTCTTTTCAAGTGTCCTTGGGCTAAAAAAAAATGCTATTATTATTATTGTTGATAATAATAATAACAGTAGTTGATATTCATATTAGTATAATTACTATTATTAATAATATTGTTTTTGTTATTATCATTATTTCGACGCCTGAAAACTCTAAATCAAAATAAGATAGAGAACATCTGTTGGAGTTGTGGGAAATAACAAAATACCATCTGTTGAACAAGAAAAGGCCTCCAGCTCTTTTAGAGAGGAATGATGTAAAAACCTCTTTCACATGACAGAATTTTCTTAATTGTCCATCGTTACTGGGGAGACCATGGGCATGCTTACTTAGTTACACACTTAGTTATACCAGTACATTTCATTTTTGTGATAGACTCCTTTAGCATGCATAATTCAAAATTCTTAGCTAGAGTAAAACACAAAGAGTCAGATTCTTGAATTGTGCACAATGTCATACAAAAAGTTGTTGTTGAGCAAAGAAATTGACTAATCGATTGGTTTATTTTAATCGACAGTTCTGTAAAAAAGTTTAAATATGTCATTCAGCATGAAACAGCATAAAAAACGACTTATCGACTACAGGTCTTAGTCAACCAAGACATCATATGTATATATATGTATATATATATAAATATATGTGGGTGTGTATATAAAAGAGGGAGGAGGGAGAGAGAGAATATGAAGAAAAATGAAGATTATCTTATTGGGCAAAAATCAAGTAGGTTGTAGAAAGGACTTTTGGTATTGTGATTTCAATCCACATTGCAGAAAACTGCTTGAAAAATCGATGCGGTAATTTTTATTGAAAGAAATGGAGCTTTCTCGCACATTTTATATTTCTGTTTAAATATTTTCTGACCGAATAATAAAGTCTAAAGTGTTTATGTTCTGCGTAATATCCGGTGTGAACGTCACACTTCCTGTTTCGTCCTCCGTGCAGTGCAACAATGGCGTCCAGTATTGAGGTTCGTAACTTCTCCATTTTAATGTCAAATTACCCAATTTGTTTTATATTGTGTCAAATTACAGTCCAATAATATAATTCCTTTACGGGCGATGTGTCATATTGCCGGCGGAGAGCGTGTTTCTGTTCCTCACTTGTTGTTTACAATCTCGCGTTGTGGTGCTAAGCTAACCGATGCTAGCGAGTGCTAACTAACGCTAGCGCGTCACCATCTTGTCTGTAAGAGTCGACACTCGGTCGATAAACAGTCTCGTTTTATAATGTATTATCCAAAGATAACGTTCACCGTCGGTATTTTCAGGAGTCTGCTACAGCCACAGAAGAGGAGGAGCAGACTGAAACTCATTCCTCCGAGAAGAGGGAAGCGAGACTACGGAAATTTCGAGAGTTACATTTCAAACGGGTGAGTTAAGAGTTTTAATGAAGTCACATTTACGTTATAGAGGCCAACTCTTACGTGATTACATGGATGTGTGTTTATTTACGTGATTACATGGATATGTGTTTATTTACGTGCACAACGTGTCATCGCGTGTTGTTTTCCCGTTGCAGAATGAAGCACGTAAGCTCAACCACCAGGAGGTCGTGGAGGAGGACAAGAGACTGAAACTCCCGACTAACTGGGAGGCTAAGAAAGCCAGACTGGAGTGGGAGGTCGCTGAAGACGAAAAGAAAAAAGTATTTAAGCCTCTTAAGTATTCAAGTACTTACAAACTCTATAGTACTGTGCATATTCAGAATGATGACAAGATGGCCCCGATCAGAAGTAATCTAAGATGTCATCGCTCTCTTCACGTTGGCATGCTTGTGATGAAGCTGAAGTACCATAACATTATTTCTAAGGATCGGTGTAGTTTGCTCAAGAGGAGGGGTGCTTTTTGGATAAAAGTGTTTTGATTAAGTAAAATAGCACTGACTGAGGCCAAGTGCTGTGGTAACGCATACATCACAGTGCAAGATATTTAGTTGACACCCTGCCTTTAATTTAATACACCCCTATAATCCCTATGGCGCTCTGGTGATGCATATATTCAGAGCATAGATTATTTGTTTTTGTCACTGCTTTCTCTTAAGAGAATGATAACGATTCAATACATCTCCATCATTACATCTTGAATACTGCCACAAACTCAGCATAGGGGCAGTTTACTCACGACATATCGAATCATTTATACATACGTAACATATTCGTGTTTTTCTTTCAGGAATGTGCTGACAAAGGGGAGGACTATCACAGAGTGAAACTGCTTGAAATCACAGCTGAAGATGCAGAGCGGTTTGAGAGGAAGAAAAGGAAGAAGAACCCAGACACAGGATTTGCAGGTTGGTGGCGGGGTCTCCAGTGAAGACGCACATAAGTTGTGTGCAGCGTACTCTTTGGTTGCACTTACTCCATGCTGAGTAAAGCGTAGATCTCCGCCGGGTGCGTCTGCAACCCCCGTCTGACACCAATGTACGGTGTTGCAAAGCACGCTTCATTAATCTTTAAAAACAAGCGCCAATGTACACAGACAATCAGCTCAAAGTCATGTGTAATACACTTCATACAATCCTGTTGTAGTAACCAGCACTACATTGTTTTGCAACTAACTTTTGTTGGTAGAAGGAACCAAAAGGATGCCATCTTTTAATGACACAACACATGTTGGCACCAACCTCATATTCACTTAAACAAATAAACAGCTGTCTGAAATAATAAAGTACAGACTGAAGACTGTGGCCGTTTGAAAAGAAATCTAAACTAATTACACATATCTCGATCAATCATTTGTCCCTTTCACATCTAATCGAATCATTGTTTAACACACTGAAGTGGTTCTCACTGATTGTATTGACGCTGGAATGTTATCGTGGCGTCAGGAAGTAACTTGGAAGCAAATGGCAATTGGATCAAACTTTATTTTAGGCATGACACCACAGAACCTCAGTCTACTCATTTAGGAAATTGTAATTTAATACAGTTTACTCTTGAGGAAACAAGCGGTTCACCGTGGGTTCTGCTGTGCCATGGCGTGTTTCCCCCACTTCCACCAAACAGGGAAGTGCTGCTGCCTAAGTCCTATGTAGCAGCAGTGTACAGAGCAATACTGGTTGCATGTAAGGACCTCTTGGGATCTTAATCTTTGTTGAACTGCTTTGAATTTAATCTCCTGGGTCTCATAAATATGACTTCCATCTGTTGCATCAAAACCTCTGAATTAAAACCCGTGGGGAGAAAATGATCACCAGAGGGGCCTCAAGAGAGGAAGGGAGAAGGAGAGTTGCCTCACCACCCGCGGGATGTGTTGCTGAGCCTCGTGCCTGCTTGCTGTTTGTTCCGGTAATTATTACTCAATTTTTGTATTGCTCTCCGTCTCACACAATGGACTGCAGGTTATGCTGAGGCCCAATTCCGACAGTACCAGAGGCTCACCAGGCAAATCAGACCAGACATGGAAGGCTATGAGAAGCAGAGGGAGGATTGGTGAGTTACCAATACTGTATTTGTGCTCTTTATCCAGATAGACAGACGGCTCAACATGAGAAGAAATCTGGCATTACTAATAACGGGGCCATGAGGAGGATGGCATGAGACGTCTCTGCTATTACGACCGTAGCTGTGAAATCTCTCGTCAAGTGAAATGAATTGTAACATTTTGTCGTAATCCTCTCAGGGTTCACTCATCACATGTGAACAAAGCATTTTCTATATGTGAAGTCGTGTACTCCCTCGTCTGCCCCGAGGTCTGTTTTGAAACACACCCCGAAGTAATTTCAAGAAGTTTTAAAGTGCAACGCAAGTTTGAAGAAGAGTTTGTTGCCTGCAGGTTATTCACCCTCTAAAGACTGTTGATCATGCAGAGCCGTGAAGGATGCACATACATATTTCCCCCCCCGCGGCCACATTATCTCCTTTCATTGGGATGACCATCATCACAATGATGGAATAGAGAAGTCTGTTTTAAGTATGTTCAAATTGTGATTATCTCTGGTTTTGCGTGTCTAATTCCTTTGCTGCTGCTCCACAGCGGTGTGGACTTCCACCCCACATCCAACAGCCTGATCCACGGCACCCATGTCCCCTCAAAGGACGGCATTGACCGCATGGTGGAAGATGTTGAGAAACAGTAAGTCACACTTCGAGAGAACAGCTAGTAAACGAGAGACGCCATATCCTCTCCTGACCCTCGCTTTCACTTCATCTCACTCAGCCTGCCCATGAGGTATGTTAGTCTCACTGGGCAGACTGGTGTGGCTCTAACAAGAAGCGCTCAACCAGGCTAATGAACTGTAAATAATGCAGGTCATTAGTCGTATGTAGAGTGTTTAATGGCCCCGTGACTTCAAGTTCAATTATGATTGGCTTAAAGGAATACTTCACCCCTAAAATGACCATTTGTGTATCAATAACTCGCCCAGTGTCCCCTTGAGTTCTTGAGGAGAACTTTATTTTTCTCACATGCCTCCACAGTGAACAGAGAGAAGTCTTGTCCTGTCGCATGCTCAGTACTTAAAAAACATGCGCATCTTCACTAAAACCGTAATATCTGAAACACTTTGGACTCTCACGGTCAAGTAGCGTGTCCGCGCAAGCGTGAGATGTTTTTTTATTTGCTCAGCATTAACTTTTAATTGATATGAAAATGCTCACTTTGTGGGTGAAGTATTCCTTTAAGCAATTCTAACCCCCCCCCCAACAAAAAACAAATGTATTTCAGAAAGACAGTGGGTACATTCAGGCCTTTTTCTGGCACTGGTACACCACAAACGTGGTGTGAAGTCTGGAAATATGAGATTATCTCGCTCACAATAAATGATGTGTTTTGTGTGAACTGAAGAAACCCGTCCCTCATACAGAGTGTTTCTCAAGGTCCTAGTGGGGGCACAGCTCCTGATCAGACCGGGGCCTTATGTCAAACTGATGGTCCATACCATAGTGTACAAGGTTTGGTAAACCTTTATGAGAGCTACCATACCTTCACTCTCCCTCACATTTAACTGACTGCTGCTTCAGACTGTTTAGTTCTTCCGCTGTTTTTCAAGGTTTTTGTCCCCTCTCACCCCTTTGTTACCCTGTTTTTCCCCCCTGAGCTGTTTTATATTTGAGACAGTCTGAGGCTTGTGTTAGAGATGCGACTGTGGGGCATTAGACAAGGGTTCAGTTGCCAGGGTATGACGCATAACAATGCTTTGAAGACACATCGAATCAAGACTGGGAGCTCACAAATTGACAGTGTTTTCCTCCGAGTAAGCATGCGTTTTAGGTTTTCCGTCGCATCTCTGTTTGCCAAATTTAAATGCACACCCTCGAATGATTGCCTGTAGCCAATTATTGTCATTGGATATGCCGTTTTATGAAGTCCTCCCTAAGCTGCTTTTATTTGCGATTGTCAGGATAGAGAAGCGGGCCAAGTACAGCCGACGCAGGGCCTACAACGACGACGCAGACATCGACTACATCAACGAGAGGAACGCCAAGTTCAACAAGAAGGCGGAGCGCTTCTACGGCAAATACACAGCCGAGATCAAACAGAACTTGGAGAGAGGCACAGCTGTCTAGAGGGTCCAGTCACCTCAGCGGACATGTTCATGTGCAGTTTAGTCTTCGTTCAGGAGACGAGGATGCTTATTTTTCTTCTCTTTACTTGCTGCATAACTAGAACACGTGTATTAAAATGCTAAAAATGGACTCCGTATTGTAAAGCGGTAGTCTAACATAGTTATATGATGCTGAGCTTATCTGTAAGATGTGTGGTGTCCTTTGTACAATACTAGAAGTTAAAACAACTGTTGTGATTATTTTTATCCTTTCTTTTTAAATAAACCACTTCCAGTTATCTTGCACACTTGTTTGTGTTTGTGTGTGCTGAGTGCGTGTGGTCTCATGATGGGAGACGTGAGCGTGAGAATGAACTACCGTCGAGTACCATCAAACCTCGGGGCGCATTTAGCCGAAGATGCCAGCCAAAAGCATGCTTTTAGGTGCACAAAGAGACGAGGACCAACAATTGAGCAATTCAATTTCTTCATTATCGTCTACATCTCAGTCGAACTAACTTGCCCCAAGCTGCGACATGAGCAGGAAAGCCTTGTGACTGGAAAAGAGATAACGGACAACAACAGGTTCCCATGCCTCAACTTCTGTCAGTGTGAGTCTCGGGGCATTGCCCCCCCCCCACCACCAAACACTGGTTTGTGTAGTCACACCAGCACTGAATCAAACATACCATTGTATACATACTTATAACGATCTGTTCCATCTAATCTGGATGAATCAATAGAGTTGAACCCCACAATGAATGTATGGGATTTAAAGGATGGTGTGCAAAGACGCCATGACACAAGTTGTTTATGTTTCACTGATGAAGGGTGGGGGAGGGCTTCAGGTGATTGCTTTGATACCTGACTGCTCTAGAGCGCTTAAGGGAGTCGATTAAACGTTCAGATGCACGATTGTGATATTTTTGTAGTCTTATCTGATTAGCCCGTGGGACGTTGGCTGGGACTCGTACGAGGAACAACACTACATAAATTCACTGCGGTGTCTCAGAGAAAAATCTGACACCTTTGATTCTTTGAAGGCCAACCGCCTGTTTAAAGTGTTCCCCGTAACGCAAAATAGGTATGATTTAAGGTCAGTAAGCAGAGGAAAATGTCTGGATGAATAACAAGTGTTAATAGGTGAGTTTTTCCGTAGACACAGAGGCCTGCCAGTGGTGAAGTGGCACCGATTCTTATTAAAAACCTAGAATAAACAAATCATACGTGATGACTTCAGAATCAGAACCATGTGTTGAACATACAAGGAATTTAACATGACGGGAGGTGCATAACATTTAACAATCAACAACAATCAGTGCAAGTAGAAACATATTAAAATGTACAGAGATATAAAATAAAGAATTCACGAGTCCTTTGAGGATGCCTGTGTTACGTTACGAGTCTGACAAGTCTGTCTTGTCAAACTTGAGACTACACTGTGATTTGTGTGCATATTGATGATCTTGATGTGTATCAAATAAACGCTGCCCCACCCTCTGCTCCAGTCCCACTAACACTCACTGTGTTGTGTTTTTGCATGTCTTATCTCCCGTCAAGGTAATTAATCAGGATTACAGGTCAGTTTACAGCAGGAGACACACAGTCTGGGAGTCAGGCGTAATTAAAACTCGTTTTAAAAAAACATTTTTATTACAACAGATTTTAACATGCATCTAAATAACAGTGTTGACATTCAAATTTACTACCCACTTTATAGATAGTTATCTCCCCCCCCCCCCCTCAATAGATAAGTTACCTTCTGGCAATAATACACCAGTATTTTAAACACGGGCCGAGAACCAATGTGAACACACACACACACACACACGCTTTAGGGTAAGTAGCACAGCAGCCACAACAGCAGGATATATCGAGTTACTCAAGGAGGAACATGTACAAATCATGTGTGAGCAGACAGATGATCACCTAACATCAATCACCAGCAACTGAGTCCCATCAGCAAACCAAAAAACACTGTTTAGTGAGTGCAGCTGTGATAGATTCCCACAGTGTTGCAGGTGTAATACACAGCAGATGTACAATAGTAGGAAAAGCACAGGTGTTACTAATAACTTTAACGACTGATTTGTGGCGTTCAAGCGACCCAGTGAGCACAACGATGCACTATATCAGGAGCTCACAGCTAAATGGAACTCAGGCATCGTTGTGTTTATTATTTAACACCTGTGCTTTCACTACTGTGACAGGTCAACAATGTCTTCCATTTAAAGCAGGCAAGAGTTGCCATTTTGTATCACTTCGTTCATATTTAAATCAAAGATGTTGGCGGTGATTCACATCAACCTCGGTCTAAAAGCATGACTCATCCCTAACGACGAAGTTATACACATGAGAAACAAATAGAAAATGTGATAATACTGACACCGTGTGGTCATCATAAAGAATGCAAGTTGATTTCGATCCATTCACGAGCACTCGGGCTGGAAAGAAGGATCAACAAGGCCAGGAAACAAATTGTATATTTTTGCAACGAGGCAAATGTGCCACTTGATTATCTTGACTACCAAATCTCTGTGTACCTGTTTATGAATGCACTCACTTTGGTTCCCTCTTACTCAGTCCCAGGCCTTTCACACGGCAGACATTTTGACTCCTCATGGTAGGAAAACAGGTGTTGGGCCTACTGATAACAATAACGGCTCCACTCTAGTGTTCCAATGAGTGACAGTGAGCAAGCATGGACAGCACCAGGAAGTCGGTGAGTATTTATTTGTTTACATTGTGATTTAGTCCTTTTTTTACATTTTAAATTAAGATATACATTTTTTTTTTTTAAACACTTAGATTTTAGCTTGGCTGTTGTATCCTACGTTAATTATTCTATACTTGTAAGTATTTTAAATACATTCAGTTGCACAGAGTTGTTTATGTACCACACTGGGATATCTAAGCATACCATAACTTTACTCTAGTCACTGGTAGGTAGTAAGGCTTATCCTGTATGGATAATTAACCTCGTCACTATTAGAGGTCAAATCTAATTTTTCTATATGTATTAAGTCAGTGTTGGACTCTGAAGCCCCATTAAAGCGTTTCCCTAAATAGTTATTCAAGGCTCAAGCAGGTACCGAGACTAATAACAAGACAGAAACACTTTTTATCAAATAAATATCTTTATTGAAGCACAATATACAACAAAGGGGAAAAAAACACACCAAATAATCCCACCTGATCGAATTCTTCACTTCTTCTCACATAACTTTTTCATCTGAAATAAAGCTTCTGCCATGAAATGGCCAAACATATGTACAAAGTATTTATAGTATTCACAGCGTCCATGTACTCTGCCACACTAGGGTGACCCGGCGAGTGTGTGTTTGCGTGCCCTGGAGGCGTGGCCTGATTTGACTGGCTTCCAGTGGCCATAGGGCTTCCTGCTTTCATAGCTGTCCATTCTGGAAGTTACCTTAGCACCAGATGGAGCTGCTGCTGTTGGTTTTACCACGGAGTTCTACCGGGACAAGATTAGGAGAGAAAAAGATGTTAGGACACATCGATGTATTGTCGGCTTGATGTAAAGCAGTGTTTGGTTTGGCTCTTAACATCAACAGGATTAAACAAATCACGAATAAGCTGCTATTTAAGTCACTTACATTAATGCTGAAAGAGATGGTTTTCCTTTTTGGGGACATCCTTGGGCTGAACATATCAAACTCCTCCTCATCGCTCTGTTTCAAAAAGACAAAGAAAAGCAGACCTAGTGAGAAATACGTGTAGAACTGATGCTGTGTGCTTTCAGTTTGTAATGCTCTTAGATAGATTATAGTTCCCACTGCTAACATTGTAAAGCACTTCATTGCATAGTGAATTATTTAAGTGTTAGTTTCAACACTAACACCCCCACCCCCCCCACTGCTGTCAAAGACTTGGCTCCGCCATTTAAAAACAGACATTGAAACAGAATAAAACAATAAAATGCAAAAAGAAAAGAAAAGTATCATAGTAAGAAAGGATGTCTTCTCTGTCTACAGTGGCAGAATGATGGCGACGTAGGTTTCCCAGCCCTCAGCACACGGCTGGTGAACCAACTTATCTTTGGCACACGGAGAGGAGTTCTTCGTCTGTTTTTAGCTCTCTTGACAGGGATAGTCACTATAATGCAGTCCACACGCCTTTGCTCCATCAGCGAGTGAAGGATTCTGCTAAATAACAACGACCCATTTCAACTTCAAGCAGAAATACATTGGAAATGTCAAACTTCTACTGATCTCTATCAAGTGGAGTCAGTGTAATACAACATCTGAATTGCTCATGAAGCGTCTATGTGAGGGAATTAGCATTCGTATTGACTGTGTGCATCATGTCTGATAATTTGCATGCGTTTGTCTGATTGCAAACCTCCAGTTAACGTTAGACTTTGTGAACATTGCAAGGGTTATCAGATAAACTTTCACGCAAACACGTATTGTTGTCACCTAAGTCACATGACAGCCCTTTAATCCCAGGTGCCGATGAGTCAAGGAGACCACTGTCATGTTATCTATGAAGACAGGAATAAATACAGAGAGTATGTATATTCCCTCAGGGGTCCAGAGGTTAACACAAGACACAGGAAATTCAACACAGCATAAAGCTAATCAATAGATGCCTGTAGACATTGCAACAAAGATAAGAGTAGATCAGGCAAAGTGTAACTTTGTTCAAATTAAGTGACAGCTAAGATCAACTTCTATTATTAAATCAACAGAATTCTCAACACACCTTACCTTGTATTTACATGTAGTCCTAGATGGGGAAAAAACTTCTGTGTGTTTAATTAGAATCTGTGAGACAGCCTGATTTTAAGCGTGTATTGTGTTCAATGTGAAGCTGAGACACCCACCTCTGACAGAGTCTTTTCAGGGTCTTGTCTCACCCATCTTGTCTCTGGCAAAACCTGTTTGGACTCCTCCGCCGGCTCCGACAGGATTGGTTTCACAATCTCAGGAAGTTCGAGCTTCTCCACTACTACGACCGTGGTAACATTGGCCTTCGCAGCCTTGATGTGTTTTCCTTTATCTGGGGAACACACACAAAAAATATGTTTAAATCACTTGTAAAATTCATAATTGTTGCCAGAGTAATGACTATTTCCCTCATCAATTCAACTCACCATCACAACTCAAGTTGACAGAATGCTCTGACGATCCGGACCCTGAGCTGCTTCTGTGGTTTCTGGGCGGGGACTGGGAAAACCTGCTCACGGCCCTCCTGTGCCGGCTCCGACGGCTGGATGGCTTGGAGCTGGACCTGTTGCGTCGGTTGTGGGAGTGCCTGGAGGCCGAGGGTGAGCCGTGATGGGCCCTGTGGCGCCGCGGTGGGGATCCGCAGCCACGGCCATGCTTGCGATGGTTATCACAGCGACAGCGGGAGGAAGGTCTGTGGCAGCGGGGGTGAGAGCGAGACCGGCGGCGAGAGGAGGACCGGCTTCTGGACGAAGACGAATGAGACCGGTGACCTCCCTTGTGGCCGTTACGCCCCCTGTGGCGGCCAGAGCCGGTGGAGCGTCCGCTGCCGCCGCTGCTTTTGGACCGTGAACGGGAGCGAGGTGAGGCGGCGCTTTTCTGGTCAAAGATTACATTGATGCCGTCACTCTGACGAACGTGGTCAATCTCCGAGTGAGAGTCTTCTCCTTTGGTCATTGTTGTATTTTCTGCCACAAGCTGAAATGAGACATAAGTACTTTAAAAAAATAAATAAAAATAAACCCAACTTTTTACAACAATCAGTAAACCATAAATGTGCTGGTCATATTACAAAGTACGTAAGTTACACAGTACGTTAAAGCCTACACAGCTAGTGTTGCACAACAAGTAGAGTAGAGCAACGGCTGAAAGAGGCCTACTAGCCAAAGCTAGCTTAACTAGCTCGAGCTAACATCTGTTATCGCTCCAACAGACGCCGTGTGCAGTCCGTTCGCTTATCATGGAAAAAAGATCGACATAACCTAAAACTAAACATTACAGGACACTACATACATATATTCACAAATAGAAGATACACGACACGTTAACTCGTGCTAGTTTGGCAAAACAGTTAGCCATGCTAGCTGACGTCATAGGTCTTACCAGGCCGACGGTAGCTTGAAGCCTTTGTTCCGATAACGTCGACGTAAACGCTATAATGCCAACGTAATAACAAACGAGTCCCTCTTATAAACGTATAACGAGACGATTACTCGCGAATATAGCTAAAAAGTGATAGAAATATGTTAGTTTGTAGCTGAATATTAGCGAAAGCGCGATTGTTGTCTCTTCCTCGAAGTTGATCCGACCGTCGCCTGTACTCGTATGAAGAAACGCGGGTTGGCTGGTGGGTGGAGCAACGGTAGTCTCTGGAAAATTCCAGTCACGTGGTCCTGTTCTTGTTGCTGTGTCTCGTGGTGACTCTTAATAATAGCATAAAGTCCATTACGATAAGATAACACTGAAAAGGCTGAGATCAAATTTGTTTTCAATACCTCTATCCAATGGTAAAATGTCAGCAACACCCTCCAATAAATAAGACTGTATGGTCTTTGGATCGCTTTATAAAAGTGTAAAATTAAACAACACTTAGCTGTGGTTCAAACCAAATGAATCAAACTCTTGCTGTAACTGGCATTCATTTAAACACATTTTTCAGATTCTCCATCATACACTTGATGAGTCTCATGTTGAACAATGTGCTTCTGAATTTCGCAAGTGGTATTAGCAAAGCCCCGAGGGCTGCTGGGTAGTTGAGTTTATAGAAGGGACTGGATAGTTCACATTCACTCTGCTGCTTTCAAGCCCAGCTGTCCTGTTTTCCTCGTGGCTTACTTCCCCTCTTTCTCATAAGACCAGTACAGACCTTTAACCTTTATAATCCTACTGGCTTAATGGTTTAAATGTATACTATATATCAGTATATTTATATAGCCGTGTATTTTATACCTGGGTCTTTAGTGCTGTCCTACTACAGTTGAACCACCTCCTAATAACCTCATTATCACACCTCAGCTACGGGTTATTCTTTTTTTCGTACACTGCAACATTTGACAATAACTGAAATAAAATGTTACATGAAGCTCAACACCTATGAGGGCTACAAATACACTAACTGCAGAGTGCAGATACATGAATACGCACAAAACTATAAAGGATGCAGATCTGTCACTATGACGCAGCATGACGGGATGCTTCGTCATTAACGGGCAATGCATTTAGTGAAAATCAATGTAATTAACACAATGACAAGAAGAAACCCACAAGAACCAGTCACATATATTTATATGACAACAAAGCAGGTAGAATAACATAAAAACCAAATAACACGATTCAACAGGCCTCTGCACATTCCAGCAAAACTGCAGCACTAAAACACGCATTCCACCACACACTCGAGGGCACCATTCAAACTCACATCAGAGGGAACAATATTAACCATATCATAAAAACGACAATATAAAAATGAACACAGAAGTAAGGCTACTACTACTGCAGATATTGGCATTGTCACCGCCAAACATGCCAAAACGCTAAAAATGTAATGTCACGTAAAAACTTCTTACATATCTGTAAACTTCAACTCTTACTACTACAGAGTTCTGCTAGCTAGTTTCACAACAGTCAGACTAGCACACTGACCAATCAAGCTGCACGTTAATGCTGGCCTACAAATAGGCCAGACACAACAGTGAGGAGCTGTTTCCATAGTAATAACTTCCTACATACAACACAAACTGACCGAGCTGAAACAGTTCACGTGATGGTGAAAATGACACAAAACAGTTCAGCACTAGAGGTGCTTTCATTTAAAAGATGGAAATCATTCCGAGGCTGCAAATGTATTTACAAAAAGACCAAGGGAAGACTACAATGTACAAATATTTGGGTGTAGTGTAATATTTTGTAATGCTTCCGACTGGCAGTGCTGAAGTACAATTCATTTACATCTCATGTCACATCAACAAGTATCTGTTTAAAGCAGAAATAAGTGTTCTGTATGAGACTCTGTGGACGGCCAGTGTATTTCTGAATAGTGAACGTGACACCACCATGTGGGGAGATGTAGTCATTGAATTCTGACAGTTCACTGAGCGGAGCACGTTAAAACACATTCACATGTAATAACTCTCTCAATGATTAATAACTTAAGAAATGTGTTCTTTTTATAAGAAATCTAATTTTCATATTTCATGTGACTAAAAAATGACAACACAATATTAGGAGAAGCACAAATTTCTTCCTGCAGCTTGTGTTTGAGGTGGGTCAGCTGCTCCATGTCGATGCTGCTGCCACCGCACACGATCACCAGCAGGGGGCCCAAGAGAGCCGGCAGCCGACCTAAAAAAGTAGTAGTGCAACAAAACTGATCATCTTCTCCAGAAGTTTCCCCTCATCAGAAAGGAATTACTATATACAGTAAGTTTGATCATAATCACTGTTTTTAAACATATTCTGCGGATATGGCTGCAGTCTGAAAATATCTGCTATAATGCACAAATGTATAAGAAAAAGAACGACGAGAAAACAAACAGCATTAAGAGCTACAAGACATGTTTGCAATGAATTATCAGACAGAATACTCCTGTCTCAAACATGATGTCACTGTTGTATCAACAAATGGAAGAGTTGTAAACAGAGAGGCACTAACAAGGAGGTTCAGTACACGCACAACGGAAGCAGGGTGACGAATAACCTCATAAGGGTGCTGATGACTCCAGAGTAGGCCCAGCCCTGCACAGGTCAGCCACCCATCTGGGCCTCTGACCCCACCGTCGGTCAGTGCGTGCCCTTCGACAGCAAAGCCGAGTGTGACGGGCACTGCGGGGTGGTGAATGATGGAGAGTTGATCAAGGACATGTAAAACACACTAAAAAACACACACCGCATCTCAACCAGCATGTGATAAATTTCATATGTCTCTGCTCATTTCCAGAGGGAGAGCTTCTGAAGGCAAACTGAGTGAGATGAGGAAACATCATCACACAGAGATGCAACATGAGGCAGCGTCATGTGTAAATACTGTATGTACAGAGGGTAGTTGAGTCTTTTCCAGAGCTGCAGTATGTCCTGCAAATGTGTCCGTTTCTATCAGTGATGCATGCGAAAGGTCACCACACAAAATGTGAGGTATAAATGAAAATGCTATGTTTATCATGTTTTTTGGCTAATAGTATATTTTATGTCTAAGTTGACTTAAATACATTTTTGACTGTTATCATGTGGAGTGGCGTGGTTACAACCAGGAAGGGGACAGGTATGTTACCATGATATTTTCATTAAGTTTGGCATTAAGGCATTGTAAAAATTAAAAAGTTTTTGTTTGAAATTGCTCCAGGTTTGACAGTTTGGAGAGGAAGTGGAAGCTGTCCACTCATACCTCTCTCGTGTAGCAGTGACCACAAAGTGTCCAAAGCCAGTGAGTAGCAGATTTCAAGGTCTTCATCATTTTTGTGACTCATTCTCTCTTCAAGTAAAACCCTAAGAAGTAAAGCAACGGGTGACAGGGTTAATATATTACAGTTAGCTGTCATCTAACACAATACAAAAAACAACATTGATGATTAATATTGTACATGTTGTGTATGTTATATTTTACCCTCACTATAGCTTGTATATTCGAAAATTATATTCTTGATAATTTATTTGAAATATTTATTGAAATTTGTAATAATGGATTAGAAATGTCCCCATACAGGATATAGTTTCTTGAAGCTTCTTGAAATTGCAACACCACTGGCCTACAGGAGGAGGAGGAGGAGGAGGAGGAGGAGGAGGAGGAGGAGGAGGAGGAGGAGGAGGAGGAGGAGGAGGAGGAGGAGGAGGAGGAGGAGGAGGAGGTCTGGGATGGGGACCCTCTGACCCTTCTGATGATGAACTATGAACCTCTAACAGACATGCCCCCTTCATGCTAATCCCTTGCAGTTTGGGAAACCAAAAAACATGATTTTTTTTTCATGCAACATGAAAGTGTTATTTTTACCTATTCTAAAATGATGTATGTTATTATTTCTGCATACTGGGTCCCTAAACTGGGTCTTATATTGCATTAATTGGGTTCGACTGGAAAGCTGTTGTGCGTCCAGTGAGCCAAATTATATTATTCATATGTGATGATGTTAGTCCCCATAGTAACCATTTAAATAGATATAGAGACTAATTTCTTTTTTAAACTTGACGTCACTTTATTAAATGACCTGTTGCGACCTCTAGGATGATCACAACTTCATCAAACTTTATTGACAATAAAAGGGTTACTGAGCACTTTCCAGAACAGAGGCACTTGTCATCCAATCATATACCAAATTTAGATACCAAATCACAGCACGAGTTCTTTTATATAGTTCCTCGAGGTTTGGTGTCTTAATGTTGTATTTTGGAGAGGTAAAAAAAGAGTTAAGTGTTGCACTAAATCTGTGTCAGAAATGGTATCAACCCATAAACAACCCTTTTGCACTTTCACAATTTCACAATTTTATTTTTTTCTTTAGCTTTGATCTTGATAGAGATTTCACATTTATTATATATTGAAGAGTTAATTTACAACACATCTTCAGAAACATTACGTGCTTTAGATGCAAGTCATATTAATCTTGCAGCCATTCAGAAAAGCACTAAAAATCCCACTTGGAAAGGTTTTTCCTCAGCTGTTCTAACATTGTTGAAATTGAACACCGGTGAATTTGAAATACTTCAGAACAAACCTGACACAGTCTGAATATATGTGAACACAAGGAATTTCACTCCGTTTATTTTGCATTGCTCTTAATATAGGCCCACCTCATGCACTTATACGATTCCATTAACAATCAATTCAGTCCACATTATTATGAGCAAACAGCGAACTTCCCACGTGCAACTAAAAACGTATTGTTAGTTTTAATATGGTGGTGTTGCCCTTTAAATGTGTTTCAAGGGATGCGATCTCGCGATATTTGATTTAACCTCGACTCCTGTTTACTTGATTGCGTCCTGCCTCCTACCACTCCGCTTGGATAAGAAGTCCCAGATCGTGTTGTGTGCAGGCCGCCGACTTCTGACAACTTGAGACGCAAACCTATCGAGCAGACATGGACATTTTGACTGTGTTGCCGTCCCACTTTGGCTATGCCATATTCACCTACCTCTACAGCTGGATTATGCTGGGCTACTTGGCAGTAAAAGTCGGGGGTGCCAGGAAGAAGTACGACGTCAAGGTAGTTTTTAGTTTACTTTAGCGGACAATCATTTAAAGAAGTACACGTGAACTTAATAATAAACGATCATAATTGCATTTCTGGCTATTATATAATGTGTTTTCTTCGCTCTACTTTGCAGTATCCCACAATGTACAGTGACAAGGAGCAGGTATTTAACTGTATCCAGAGAGCGCACCAGAACACGCTGGAGGTGTACTCTCAGTGGCTCGTCTTCCAGACCATCGCAGCTCTTGTCTACCCGGTATGTATCATTTCTACACACTCACTCATGCATAGCCACGGAATGACTTTGTGCGTGTGGATCTTTTTGCCACGCCATTTAGGGCTTGGTAGTCAATTATTTTAGGCTGATATAATTGTAACCTCACGCTATGTCAAACTTGTGGGAGGGGCAAACAATCCTCATGATCTTTGGCATGAACTCTCCAGATAGCAGAGTCAGAGTGATGAAGCATTTTTCCTCAAACTGGATCACCAGTTCATCAATTAATTTTCCCCAACTGTTTATAATTCTTTCTTTTTGTTTGTGTATCATCCCAGTTATCAGCATCGGTGCTGGGGGCTATTTGGGTGACCAGCAGGTTTTCTTATGCCTGGGGCTACTACACAGGAGGTAAGACTAACATTCTGTTCATGTGAAAGGACTTAACGAAGGCCAAAAGGCCCTAAAACCAGTTCGCCCACTCTTATTTTTTTTTTACCTAAATATTTCTATAGTTACATAATGCATTGAAAATACAGACCACCAATATTATGTATATGTAGCCTGTAAATGTACGCAGTATAATAGTATATGGGTCAAAGTTATACACATTGAGTGCAGGGGACTTTAAGGATTAAAACTGCACTGCTAGTAATCACAGAGGTGACAGTGATTGCCAGAGTATTTTTGTTGCTCCTCACCTAGTTTTGTTTAATCATTTACAGAATATAGCATTGTGCAAAAGATAATAAACAGAAGACATGCCTGACTGAGGTCTGAATTATGGTAATTGTTTAAGATAAGTGGTTTTTAGAACAGTCATTTAATGTATTGTCAACAAAAAATGTAATTTCAATGTCAGTTATTGGCTTGTGAACAAGTTTAGTATTCATTGTTGTTTCATATAATTCTGCTTTGGTGAAAGTTTGCATTGTTCTGTTCTACGTTTTATTCCAGATCCGTCCAAGAGGATGTATGGTGCCTATGGCTACATTGGATACTTTGGTGTCATCTTCCTGTCCATATCTGTAGCCTTGCAATTGCTTGGAGTCTTTTAAGACGATTGCCATCTTGTTTACTCATTTATACTGGCTTTTATGGCATTGTCTAATGTATCAACTCTAAAGTAGCTGTACAATTATTTGCATACTGATTTCAAATGATGATGCTAAACACATTTTTGTGGACCAATAACTTGCTACTTGATATATTTTTATTCCATCTATTCGTTGTGAATGTCTCCATGTGATCATCAATAAAGTAAAGTAGATGCTGATTGATGCTACAGCCCCGGGGGGTGTCTCCACTACCCTGTTCGCAGTTGCAGGCATTACATTTTGTGAATAATGAAAGGGTCTGCAGAATGCTTGAAGGCCCCATGTGACTCACACATGATGTCCCAGCCACAGGTCTCAGATCGGATTATACAGCAAACGGCTTCAAGAACACCAACAGGTTGTTTTAGCAATCAATAACTGATCTAAGAGAATGTTCTGTTGATTGTGTCAACTTCTTTCCTCTGAGATAAAGTGTAAACTTGTCTCCCTTTGTTTCAATAAACAGCATGTTTCAAACTAGTTTTTAGCTGCTCGGCACCAGCACCACTGAAGCACAGATTATGCAAATAGGCCTACATTCAAGGAAATTAAATGCTCATAAATCCATTTACACCCTCTCTCATATTTAAGTGTTTTGTTATTCAGTATTTTTTTTTTATATTTTAATTATTTGTCAGTACTTATTGTTTTAGATATATGATTTAGTTACAAATGTAACCTACTCTTGTATTATTTTCAGTATCGATTCCTGTTTTATTTGTCTGGCATACAAAATGCTCTTCCGCAGTGCTACCTTCATGAAGTAGAATTAAGCTCGTACTTAGGCGTTACCCGTAAGTAACGTGTGTGTGCTGCCATTTTTTTTGGGGGGGGGGGGTAACAACGAAGTCAGCTTTATATCGTTTGGTTGTAACATAGGTAGCACCAGGGGTGTATCAGCAGAAGGGCATCACATATATTGAGTACTGTATTCTGAAAACTGTTGCATTATACCGAAGAAAATAAATGCGCACAGTAGGCCATGTTTTCTGTTTCATCCCTGTCAGTATGAACTACGAGGTGACACTGCCCACTCCCATGCACTCATTTATACGTCACGTCTTTTTCACATCCAAGTAGTAATTGAACGTATTGATATCCCTACACACCAACTAGGCCTGCTACTTTTTGAGTAGTCCACTCGCTTGCAATGTAGCACAAATTCCCATTTTGTTCACAACACCTGAATGCAACATTATCAATGGCGTCTCAGAGGTTCCCTCATCAAATGAGTGTGTGTGAACTGCGCATGTGCAGGACCGAGCTGTATCGGAAGCAAAGTCGGGCTTATCGAGGGGGATTCACATCAGAAAAACGAAAATAAAAGGTACGAACTCCTTTAAAAGAATGACATTAACGTTACAACCCAGTCGTTCTGACGGGGCGTGTGTTTTAGCTCGGTACTGTTGGTGTCTTTGGAGTTATGCTGTTATTTCTAGCAACTTCGTAGCGAGAAGAAACCTTCAAGGAAATGTTTGCTAATGCCAAAGCGATGAACAAAAGAATCCAACGAGGCGACACAGCCCTGTTTTTAGCTACTGTAAAGTTATGTTGTGTCTCAACAACTATAAACTCCGACAGCCTTATTGTCGACTAGCGTAGACGTCATCGAGCTATAGTGTATAGATAGTTGGTGCTCGGTAAATAAGCCAGGTAATTGAGCATCATCCGTACAGTACAGAGATTGCGCACAAACATAACACGTTAGCCCACTTTTTACAATGTTGATGTCAGGTGGAGGGGGAATGGAAATTGTCGGTTCTATTTATATATATATATGTATATATATATATATATAATAAACATTTGTGATATCGAGAGGAGCTTTTGATGTTGTTTTCACGCATTGTTGACCGTGACGCCCTTTCACAGAGTCATGTCAGGCTTCCTGGACGGAATCCGGTGCGGAGACTGCGAGTGCAATGTGGACTGGGGAGAAAGAAGAAACGCCATTGCATCTGTAGCAGCTGGAGTTCTGGTAGTACCCCGATGGTGTCAGTTATAGAGGCAGATACACACATAGCACAGGCTACACTGATTTGTCTTCCTGGTCTGTGTTTGCCTGTAGTTACTAATCATTACTGTGTGTGGAGCTGTGGGTTCCTGATTTAAATGGCCAGGATGCAGATTTCTTACACATTTGTTGACAGTCATGTTCCTGCCAACGGGTGAAGTCCTCGGGCTAACTGTGTGATATCTTGTTCTAGTTCTTCACTGGCTGGTGGATCATCATCGACGCTGCGGTGAAATATCCCGATGAAGGCCAGTTCCATCATGCCTATCACACGTGTGGAGTCATCGCTACAGTGGCCTTTCTCATGTGAGACCGACTCTCTCCGCACACTGTTTCTGTCACAGGAAATGTCTGATTCTCCAGTGTGACCAAACGGTCTCATCACAAGTTTCAATTATTTGGTGTTTCTTAAGGCTGTAAAGCCACATCTCCAGGCCTCTTTTTCCCGGAGTCGCTCAATTTGTCACAGAGATGCTAATAGCTGCTGTCATGTGACCTAAGTGTCGAGCTTCTGAAACACCAAGTAAAGTGGACCCGGTGACGGTAATGTTTTGGTCGTGTTGCTGTGTCGCCGCTCGTTAGATGCTCCAGTTTGTGAGTTGAGGCCTTCATAATATGCTTATCCTTGTTACAGTCTTAAGGAACAGGCCTACTTATCGTACCCACTCATTACCATGGGGTCAGTCAACATAAGCAAGCGGGTGAAAGTAGCTTCGGACGTGTTTTGTAATGATTGTTTTGTTTTTTGATCATCTCATTGGACACATCCAGGATAAACGCTGTTTCAAATGGCCAAGTGAGAGGAGACAGCTACAGCGAGGGCTGCATTGGACAGACGGGTGTGTATGATAGGATATGATGAACTTCTCTATATATATATTGCTGTAGCATACATTCCTATTTATAATGATGTTTTTTCCTCACTGGGTATTTTAAATACCTCCACATCTGGTTTCTACACTACTCGCGCCCTAATTTGAAAGCGTTTTCTTGTTTCACCGCTACGACGTACATGCAGTAAAGGACAAACCCAAATAAAGTAACGCGCCCTTTCTTATCTCTGCTCTGCAGGCGCTCGAGTGTGGCTCTTCATCGGCTTCATGCTGGCGTTCGGCTCCCTCATCGCCTCAATGTGGATTCTGTTTGGAGGATTCGTAGTGCCTCGTAAGTCCGTCATGCAGTAACTTCATTGACATGTACTGTGTACACAGCAAGCCAAATGCTGCACAGTCCAATCATGAACAGCTCTTCGTTTACTAAACGTGGTGCTCTTGTCAACATGTGAATGCAGCCTCACTTTGAAAGCTGTAAATCTGTTGTCTCTTGCAGAGAAGCCTGTCGTGTACCCGGGCATTGCCATTTTCTTCCAGAATGCGTTCATTTTCTTTGGGTGAGTCAGCGGTCCTCAGCATCAAACTCATGCTTTACACGTCAGCAAAGGTGTTTTGTGGACATGTTTGTCTCACACTGTCTTCTTGTCCTCTGATTTAGGGGTTTGGTCTTCAAGTTTGGACGTACAGAGGATCTGTGGCAGTAATGGACTCTGTGTTTTCTTCACGTCCACTGTTTATACACTCTGCTTTCTATATCGTATGAGACGAGATGCTTTAGTGGTTATTCACTTTATACAAACACCTTTTTTTAGCTTTCAAATTAACATTTTTAATTTATGTTGTTTGCTGTTATACTGGCTCGATCATAACTAAGCACAGGGTTTCATGGTTTCCTCAAAAGAATATATTTCAGGTGTGGCACAACATATTTAAATGTGTCTATTTGCACTCGGACTGTGTAGCCATGTTGTTATAATAACTTATGTAAAACAAAATGTATTTTGAAAGCTTTACATCTCTGAACTGTCCACTTTTCCTTTGGGTATACTTTACTTTTACAGCATCCTTTAATTTGAACAGTCTTTTTTTTAGTGGAAACATCATAAATTATTACAAAATATCTTTGAGGGCAATATTTCATAATACAGTACAAATGTACTGAATGTAACCGTATAGGCTTGTTTGTGTGTTTCCTGAAATAACAATATGTCAGCTCTGGCACTTTGCAGTCGTCCAGATTTATTGTTGACGGTTAATTAGCTCACACTGCTGACATGATGTCCACAACGGTTTGACAACTGTATGTTGTTGTACATGTACTGGAGATTTGTATTATAACACTCACTCACCTGCTTGTGTAACATCCGAACCATGAGGTCCGTTTCTGACGACCATGGCAGCATTAAACAGAGACATACCGGGCAGAAAATGAGTCTTGCATTCATGCTTCCACAGTTCTGGGCTAGATTTCTTTTATTTTATGTATCCCAGTCTTTCACTCATAAAAACATCTAATAGCTACTTTTCATGAGAGTAAGAAACTGCATGAAATGATATAGTTTGTTCTTCCAGGATCCGCTTCTTTCTCCGTCCTCTTACTTCTTCACGGCAAGATGGGGAAACTGCGTGAAACATGAAAATATTTTTGCACAATGCTAATTTAAGATTTTACCTTAAGCATGGCACAATACCAAGTCCATTACTGTTTAGTATCATTCTTGATAATGATAATTGATCTTTTCGGTGCAGATATAGAATTATGTTCAGCTAGATATTTGTTTTAAGAAGATAAGAGTCTTGATTGCCTACCTCCCAGAAAGCCTGGTCATCAAAACATTTCTTGTCTTGAGGCGGTCTCCAGAAGTTCCACTTGAGTAGGAGTCCTTTAAACAATGACATAAAAAGAAATGAGGAAAACTTACAAATGGCAAGTCTACTGCACAATACAGTGTAGATACCCCTGTGGTTGTCAACCTGTGAATTGTTACGCACTATAAAGAGAGGGGACCTCTGCATTTCACTAAAACACAGAAAACCTAAAGTAGGACATGCGTTGGGTCAAATTTCACTGTCGATGGCATTCTGTTGCGACTGAATAATTAAGAATGGACCTTCTGTCTTCTGGTTTGATTGTGCCAGACTGTTAATAATGGAAACCTTACTAGAGAGAAGACTTACCTGTAATGATTCCCATGGACAGACTTAGACTGATGGTGATCAGGAGAGTACAAATGTGAAATACAGCAAACCGGATAGCCCTACGAAACAAAGCAGCAATTACACAGGGCGTCGCATCCTTTTGTGTGTGATGCGATGCAATTCAAATGACGGTTGCGTTCTTACGTTTTGTAATCGTCACTGGCTTTTATCTGTAGCAGGAGATGTGCCAGCCATCCCAGTAGACCAGGTAGTCCGTGTGTGCTCAGGACAGCACAGGTGTCATGGCACTCGAATGCCAGCAGCATGTGCGTCTGGAAAAACAAGATCTTATGATGAGCTGTGACGTACAGATGACTTACTTCAGGGGTACGTGGTGGTGGTCATCACCTTGAGATATTGCAGTCCAATGGTTGATACAACAGCCGCAGTGAATCCGATTGTCATGGCTTCCCATGGCTGATGAACCGCTGACATGGAAACCCCAACAGCAACACCGCCAGCGAGGATGCATGACTGCATATGGATCTGACAGAGGAGAGGAGATATACGCCCCATTATGAAGTAATCACGACTCTGTTCATGGAAGAGAAAAAATGGTGCGTTAATTAACACATCAAGTGTTCGAATACCGGGTTGAGTTTTCCTTTGGGGCTGGAGAGCGCAGACACAGCAGCTGCTGTTACAGCACTGACAGCCAGGGCCAGGTAGGTGCTGCACACGGCCCCCAGCTTCCTCCCAGGACTGTGATTGTCCACAAGGACTGAATTAAAAGTGGGCCAAAACATCCAGAGAAACACGGACCCTGGAGAACGGAGAACATCGGATTCAGATTCTTCGTTTACAAGGTGGATTCTTACTAACGCAGGTTTTGAACTTAAATCTCCAGTTGAACAATCCCATTTGCTGCGCCATCCAACAAAAAAACAACAATCTAGCAGCAACATCAGAAAGACATAGCCTACGCCTTACCCAACATGGAGAATAATCCTGTTTGGCGGTCAAATTTCTCTTTTTCGAAAGGCTGCAGGGATCCTTTCCGAAACAGGATCCAGGTCAGCGTGAGTCCAAAGAAGGCCCCGAAGATGTGAAGCAACATGATGCTGTTCACTGCCGGGACCTAGAGTTAGAAAACAGGTGTACTCACTGTGCAACCGGTTAAGGTCAAGACCTCAAACCCAGATCTATCACCTTCTACTCCCCTGTCCTCATCTCTGTCTCCAATGGATGCTTTCCAGGATGTCAAGGAACTCATGTTTAAATAAACAAATGTCTACCTGCTGCATTATGTATGAAGGGAATGCACAGGGCCTGAAGAACTGATACAAAGGTGAAACACATTGAAAGTTCACCTTCAGCAGAGTCTGGAGGAGCCACTCATTCAGGACAAAGCCTGACACCTCCAGCAGGGCGATGAGGACGAGGTGGACAGGGTTGGTCTTCCCCTGCACGGCTCCAATTGAAATAAGGGCCGAGGCTGCGCACATCTCAGCAACCACTAAGCTATATCAAAACATTGACTTAAATATTAGATCTGTGAAATGTGTATTCATAGTATTTTCTGAATTTTATTGTCGTTTGATACATCTCTGTTCAATTAGGGGCCAATTTATTTCGCTATACAAGCTATAGATACTGGGACAAATGTATTCTGCTCAAATAGATGTGTGACATCAAATTAAAAAAGTGAGAAAATTACTGCCTCAGCCGGTGACATACCTTCTCAAATCTGCCCTGATCTTTCCTCTGTAATACCAGGATTCAATTCCATTGAGTATGATAGCCCATTGGGTGGCCATGGCGGCTACAAGAAGGTTGAATCCGGAGGCACTGTAACTATATCGCACTAGAAAAGTGCACAAGAAGCCGAAACCTAGAATCACCATCACGTTCACATCTTGGAACTCTGCAAAAGAAAGGAAATAGTATAGGCTTTACAAAAAAAACGTTCACATACTTGAATCACAATTCAGTTCTATACAATAGTACAATAGTCACTTCTGCTGTGTTTCAGTGAAACCAATTGTCAATAGACAACCCTAGGTCATCTGTTCCTAAAGAACCACCGTTTGATCTTATCACTGCCTAACAACTGCTGCCCCTCCCCATACTCATGGAACCTAGTCATTATTTTGCTTTTTAAAGAACCTATATAGTTTTCAAATGATGTTTCCTTGATGTGTTATTCACCTTTCAACCCCCTCCCCTTCCAAACTCACTACTTAGGCCTACCTGGGTAAAAGCTGCTGAAGGTAGTCCCATCCGCTTTTATATTGCTTTCGATCTCAACGTAAACGGCATATATGACTATGAAGCCTATCTGCAGAAAAAGCAGCAAAGGTGCCAGACGGGATCGCAGACTCGGTGCGTACTGAGGAGCCATTGGAGACGTTCCCTGCATGCGCACTGCTCTTCCAACTGATGCAAGTGTAAGCCCCCGCGCTTTGAGCAGGGAGCAACCCTAAACACATGCACATCTTTTCGTATTTATCAGCTGCTTGGCAATAACTCGTCTTTGACTGACAAGCCTTGCCTGATATCGGACAGAACCGTAAACATGTTACAACTCGGTGGAGTGGGTTGATTCAAAGGTCATTAGTGAAATTTATTTTGATGCTTAAGGAAAAAACGCTTTAGTCATTTCAGACAGACAGCAAACAATGCAGCCCCTTAGAAAAATTACAAATGTATTGAGGTCATGAAAGATAACTATGAATTGAATTTAAAGAATTTTTGCTACTTTTAAAAATGCTGTTTCCAATAAGAGAAACAGACCAAAATGCAGCATTATTAGCTTATAATAGTACCATATTTAGACAACATCGAGAGAATTAATTGGCTAATTGACACCCCAAAATATGTATGACATGAAATACTACAGATCGCACAGCAAATAGTTGTCAATTGTATTTGTATACACTATTTTACTTCGGGTTTGGCCATACATCTTTAACAAGTAACCCTCTCCATCTTATATATTTATAATGCCACGTTATTTTGGCCATGAAGGCAATGGTCAACAAAAATCCCGGGGCAAAGTTCATCACATAAAAAGCAACGACAACTGCAAGCCACACTTTCAGTCAAAACGGACCTGCGCGCGTCCACTACACGCACATATTTCAAGCTGGTAACAAAACATAGATGGCGCATAAGGCCTTGGGGCAGGTCTGTCAATGAACCACAAACAAAGGGACTGATATAAATAACCCCCGTATGCTGGAAGGGCTGTTTTGTATCTCGCACAAAGGGAATTTTGTCCCAAAGACTGCATATTTTCTGCCTATAATAAACCGAAGGCAAAAACCTCTAAGAACAAAACCCGCCTCCGCGATCAGCTCATTGGTCAATCAGCGATGCCGATTAGTCCACAACAATCTGATTGGTTACGAGCAGACGTCATACACAGCGTCCCACCCTCGCGCTCCTCTGTTCTCTTTGGTGTAGGAGAGCTGAGCGACCGGCCACGGTGCAACGTCAATGGCTCATCTCTGGATCCGTCAAAGAGATAGGCCTCGGCGGATAGAATTGATTGGATATACCAGCCGTCTGACAAGTGGACGCACGTAAAACACAGCGCGGTCTGAGCGTATTGAGTCTGCGCTAACAGAAAAAGAGGAGGTTCCCGAATAGAGTCCTTTATTTATTTCTTTGTTTCCACTGGGGGGAAATAATAACAGCGACATATACCGCAGGCACTTCATTTATTATATTTGTCCGTATACACAAGAAAACTGGATAAGATTACAGTGGTTACTCGAAGGCCAAAGCCAAGGGGAGGAGGATGAAGCGGCGCAATGCGGACTGCAGCAAACTCCGACGGCCGTTAAAACGGAACCGAATCACTGAGGGTATATACGGCAGGTAACTTATGTGCAGCCCGACGGAGGGGTCCTCCTCACGACAACAATGGGGGGGGGGCAATGAATTGGGGTGTTTGCCGCTTGATAGCTGCAGAACGTGGAGCTTCCTAACGTCACTACTGATATCAATGGACTGCCAGCTAGCTTATTAACCTAGCTAGCTTCTAGTGGTAGCATAGTGTATGCTAGCGGGATGTTTTCGTACATAAGCAGGTAACGTTAGCTGTTAAGCTAGTCGTAGCGCTAGGCCCCAAAACAGCCTGTTTTGCACCATGTCACAAGGTCTCTTTCATAGCAACGTTACTGTTTCTAATAAGCTGCACGGTGTCCCTCGACACTTATTCAACAACACTGACTATCTACCGTCTGCTCACGTCAGTTGTCACCTGCTAGCCGTGTCAAACTTAGCAGCTTCCCTGTTAGCTAGGTTAACTTATGTTAGCTAGCACAACTCCAGCTATGTCTGATTATTTCTCACCTCACCACATGCGCCTTACTTATCCAGTAAAGGCGTAACATAGGCTAACGTTCACTGTAAACATGCAGGCAGTTTGTCTGACTTCTGAAGACCTCGTGTTTCGCTATTCAGACAACTTAAAAGTTGCTTAGTTGTCCTTCACAGCCACACCTGACAGGTGCGAACAGTTGGCTCTATGTGACATCCCATGTATCTGATAGACCAAACATTAGAGGCACCTAGTTTCACACGTGGCATCCAGACGTAGAGATGTGGGGCACTACTTGAATTATTGAGCAGCTGACCCATCACAAAACAGCCATGCTTTGAGATCAAAGGACACCCCTACTGTGTCACAAAAAATGTCAACTGCGATCAAATGTATCTATTCTATCAAATTTGAATTGTGACACTAGGAAAGAAGCAGCAATAAATGAACACATTCTGTGAGTAAATGTAATGCCCACAACACTTGAGAAAAGTACATACCGTAGTTCGGCACGGTTGCCATGTCCAAATGTTCAAAGCATCATCACAGAAGAACACGTCACATTATGTACGTGGACCTCATCCAGAAAGTCTTCACAAGTCTCTTAAATTTCTGCGTACTTGTTCTGTATATATGCAGTTGCATTTTATAACATCAGCCACTTATAATAAGTGCAATGCACACAGGCATTTCATCTGTTGAACAGCAGCAACAGGTGCCAGACATGCAACCTTCACTTGATTCTCACACACACACACACACTTATAATAAAGCAGAATCTCTTTTGATATATTGACTGTTAAATATGACTCCCATTGTTGTTAACACAAATCACATTGCCAATATAAAGTACCAAAACATTTTGTGTCATCAAATGTTTCTTATTGTTTTCAGTACCTTCCTGTACCTGAAGTTCCTGGTGGTGTGGGCACTGGTGCTACTTGCAGACTTTGTACTGGAGTTCAGGTTTGAGTACCTCTGGCCATTCTGGCTCTTCATCCGGAGTGTATACGACTCCTTTAGATACCAGGGGCTGGTGAGTGGCTGTGTCCTTATATTTATTATGATTCCCTACAGGTGACGAAAGAGCATAGCCATTTTTTGTTTTGTTTTTCTGTTCGCCACTCAACTTTTAGATATTGCACTAAAACAAGCAAGTGCAGACAGACTTAGATTATCAGCACCATAGTGCTGCTGTCACAATCTCTGCATTTACATGTGAAGTTAAGTAACCAGGTCATTGTGGCCCTCCTGCAGTAACTTGATTTCTTAATGTCATGTGACCAAGAAGTAGTTAACAGTAGCTAGATAGCAGTGTGGTGAGATGAAAGGAAACATTAGTACACATAGTGCATCTTTGTGTCCAAAGTAATTGGATCCAAAATCAGGCTCAACCTGAAAGATCAATTTACCACAAATGTTTATTTGTAAAATGCCGACACATGCACAAAGGGAAGTGTCTCTCACACTACAGAACCCGTAGTTTCACTGCATCGTCTGTCAAAATGCTTCCACCTAAATGTAGATAACTTATCGCTGTAGCATTATGTATCAGATATAAACTTAACATATGTCAGCTTTGATTCAAAGATGTTTTATCTTTCAGTCAGTCTTTAGAGTTCTGATGCTATGAGGCAGCAAACAAGGTCATCTGACAGATTTGATCAGGCTTCCAAGTTATCAGTGTTCCTGTTATCTAAATTTTGTACGATAAGGTTGATCTGTCATAGTTTTATTTTGCCGTGGGTCCATTGATGCTGTACAGCGTGTTCTCGTAGAAATGCATTGTGTAGGTGTGTGTGTGTGTGTGTGTGTGTGTGTGTGTGTGTGTTGGTGATCACAGTGATGCAGAAAAGGAGAAACAAAAATGTAATATTTGCATAACCATTCATGGTGCTATAATTCAACAATGAAACGTAGAGTTGCATCACCCAGAACGAGATCACTCCCATTATAGCGGATTAAGATTTGGTAGCCAGCCCTTCTGTGAACAGGCGTCTTAACATCTTAAGACTTGTTGTTAGCCTTAAAGCGTTTCCTTTTTTCTTTTTAAGGCAATGTTTTAGGTTTCAAGCATCTACATCTGTCCTTGCTGCATATGTTGCTGGTTTATCATGATCATAACCACGTCTCCTCTCTCCTACAGGCCTTCTCAGTATTCTTTGTGTGTGTGGCGTTTACCTCGGACATCATTTGCCTCCTGTTCATCCCAGTGCAATGGCTATTCTTCGCTGCCAGTACTTATGTCTGGGTGCAGTATGTTTGGCACACAGGTAAGGCCCTCCCACGTATAGGTGTCTTGATATTTGTTGGTATAAACTCTGGATAATGTCTGTGATTAACGGGGCTCCTGCTCTTAACATTGGTCTCATTTGTGTCTAGATTATTTCTGTTTAACAGTTCAAAAAAGAAGGAAGGAAGAAGCCGTCTGTGTATTTACAAGATGGGCTGAGATAGATCATTCTTTCAAGTCACAGACCACACACACATTCTTAGAACTGGCACTATTTGGTTTTGTTCCGCTTTGTGCTTCGGGGGAAAACCAGGTGTGAAAAGTGTTCCCATGCACACATTGTGTTGTGTTTTTGTACAAATAGACTTTAGAATTTTGCATGTTGTGTAAGCGAGCTGCACTCTGCGGATTAGCTGTCAGTCTGATTTAGCGGTATTCCCCTGCGTTGACCAAAGGCCAGGTGTCAGATGGAAATCCTAGTGCCAGTTGGGGGAGGGAGCAACACAGTGGTTCCCAGTCGCTTTCTGAGCCCTCCAACTTTACTCCCCAGTGATATTCACTATAGTATTAATACCTCTTACCACTCCACAGCCTGCTGGGGAAATGTTCTCGCTGTTTATTGCATTCAAGGAGACTATGGGGTAGTGTCTGTGTTCTTACCACCCAGTGAGTTCAGTGATAATGGCGTACGCCACTTCCCACGCAAAAGTAGTGATCCATAAAAACAAAGTTGACGGGAGAATGTGCGCTACTGCACGGAAACGCTGACTCGTGCGTACCAACATTTTGGAGACACGGGAAAGTGGCGACGCAGATGGTGAGGTGGTGAATTAAAGCCAGACTGTAGACATTTTATGTGAGCGGCATCATTACACGTATAATGATGGCGCTCACACTTTTAATTTCACTTCATATCACACGTTACGTTGCACTTATAGATCCTCTTTATCATAAGAATTCAAACCAGCAGTGTTATTTGTGCGTGTAGGCCTACTAGTTAGCTATAACTATTCCATAAGCACCTTTTCAATTGTAAAAGATATAAACCAACCAATTTTAAATTGAATTTTGCTTAATCTTTAATCAGCGCTGTCTGCTGTCTTTAGCGCAGAGGAGAGGGCCAAACTACCAACACTTGTGGTCAGCTGTGGAGCAGCTGATCTTCTAATACTGTGCATACATCACCAAGTACGGTCTTAGTTTTCATGTAGTATTTGTGAGTAGAATCGCTGCGGTGCACATAACTTCATTCACAGATGGGACAGATGCATCATACTGTACACAGACACACTGAAAAGAGCTATCCGATGCGAGTGTCAGAGCTCACTGTCACACACACACACACACACACACACACACACACACACACAAGCAGCTCATTTTCTGTGTAAAACAAAACTTTTCTTGGTCTTCTTCTTGGTAGTTGCCGTGATTCACCTTAAAGAACCGTTGACCAGCAGCTCATTTCTATGCATCAACATCCATGAGGTGCTTTGCATTGAACATTTATGGTTGAATGTGGGAGTGGGATGATGTGAAATTGGTTGCCACATCATCTGGTGCTCACTGGGGCTAAGTCAGCTGTATTTGTGTCCATATTTCCTTCAAAATGTCTTCTGTCACAAAGATGAGCTCAGGCGCCTTGTTGTAACACAGACGGACATTAAGGAACTTTGTCTGAATACAACATAAAATAAAGATTTAATCGATTATGAAAGAATAAGTAAACAATGACCAAGCACTCGGTTCCAACTTTGCCAGTTTTTGGTACTCATTGCAATGGACACGCAATTCAGGTGGTACTCCTCGTGATGTTCAATGCCCATTTCTAACGTCTTTGTCCTGCCTTTTTGTTTCAGAGAGAGGTGTCTGTCTCCCCACCGTGTCTCTATGGATACTCTTTGTGTACATAGAGGCGGCCGTCAGATTCAAAGACCTGAAGAATTTCCACGTGGACTTGTGTCGTCCTTTTGCTGCACACTGGTGAGCCACTGTTCTGTTTAAACCAGGTGGAACCTAAAGAACAAATGCACTTATTGTACAAGTAGGGACTGTAGGAAGTGTGGAGAGGTCTGCTCTGCCTCTGGTCAAACGCAGTTTTTTTTGCGCCACAGAAAACTGTATGTTTGCTAAAGATGTCTGTGTACATGTGAAAACACACAAACAACAGGTCTGATGTTTCTCTTCTATTCTCCCCAAGACTCTACATATTTAATAACAATCCTGAAAGAGGTTTAAAGTAGCACCTCTACAGTTTAGGGTCTGCGTAAGGCTAAGAGAGACGTGAACCCTGAAGAGCTTCAAGCTGATTTTGTCTGTGCTAACCTGTGTTATACCGTGAAGTTGAGCTGTTAACATCCCAATAACTAGAGACCACCCTGGGATGGGATCACACCAGCCACGACGCCAAAAATCGCGCCTACCCAACAGTAGACTTATGAGTGTACTTCTTGCGTCCGTCTCCGTAGCATTGGCTACCCAGTGGTCACGCTGGGCTTCGGCTTCAAGAGCTACGTGAGCTATAAGATGCGCCTTCGGAAGCAGAAGGAGGTACAGAAGGAGAATGAGTTTTACATGCAGCTTCTGCAGCAGGCCCTGCCTCCAGAGCAACAGATGCTTCAGAGGCAAGAGCGAGAAGCAGAAGACGGTAATAATCAAACACACACATACAGTACATTACTGTCTTTTTAATCACAACCAGGCTTGTATCAAGTTTGTGTTGGTTTGTAACGAGACTTGTCCAACATACATTTGCAGCATTTGCCTCGCTATCCAAAGTCTGTGGTTGAAGGTGTACCTGCCTCACAGTTTAAACAAACACACCACATCACATAATGATCAAGAGGCTCTGCTCATTGGGTGGGATTAGGCAAAGATTTGAATGGAGCTCGCAGAACAAGACGTTAGTGGAGGATTGTCAAAATTGCAGCCGGCAAAAAGATTTTCCACCAGCCAAGCAATACAAGAAAAAGATCACTTGAAATGCAACGCAGCTGTGTGGTTTTGTTGTGCAGTAATAGGTAAAAGTCAGGTCATTTCACTCAAGTAGCACTTAACCAACCAACGTGTGACTCCTCACAGTCGCTGCTCACATTGCTTACATAAAGTCATGGTTCATAAATAATGTATATCTCCTTCACTTCCCCCTTTTATTCGTGCAGCAGCAGCAGCAGCAGCAGCTAAAGGAATATCTGAAGTAGACACGCCTCCAGTGTCACAGAATGGCGCCCCAGCCAATAAAAAGACATCGGCAGCACTGCCGGAGTTAGAGTATAGGGAAAAAGGGAAAGAGGGAAGGGGCGGCGGCGGGGAGGCTAAAAAGCAGCACAACAGCAACAGCATCCTGCCATCGTCAGTGGACTCTAAACTCCAAGAGATAGAGTATATGGAGAACCATATGAACAACAAGAGACTGACCACAGAGCTGGGCAGCACAGAGAACCTGTTGCTCAAAGAGGACAACAATTCCTCTTGCTCCTCCTCGTCCTCGTCCTCCTCCAAAAACTACAAAAACGCCAGCAGCAACGCCGCGACGCTCAACTCCTCGCCCCGCGGCCACAGCGCCACCAACGGCAGCGTGCCCTCCTCCGCGCCGGCATCCTCCTCTTCCTCGGGGAAGAACGAGAAGAAGCACAAGCTGGCGGTGGGGAAGGGGACGACGGGCGGCGCCCACAGGGATCCCACCGACAACTGCATCCCCAACAACCAGCTGAGCAAGCCGGAAGCACTTGTTAGGTAAGAAGTGCACGCTCAGACACCGATGTGTTCATCCAGACACATGCTCATTACGACTACGCTATACTAACAAATACACTAACTAAAGATAACTATTCTGAGAGCAAATGCAGATCCCCCGGTGGCATTTTTGTCCCTGGATCCTGGTACCAAATGTGTCACAGCCTGCATCACAGCTGACCTGTGATGGTTCCTTGTGATGTGTTGTGGTGTCCTACAGCCCTATGGTATTTAGTATAATATCTAGAAAAGGTTTGGAGCACAAACAGGAAGACTAAAGTTCAAAGCCTTTCATCTAATAGCAGTAGTTTCAGTAATGTGTTGTTTAGTTTGCATCGCTTGCTGCTTTACTCTGGCTCATCATTACCTGAAACTCTTTTTAAGTATTATTTATGTTGTTCTTCACTCACAAAACTAAGTGGTTCCAGTGTTGTTTGTTATGGAGTGCACCAGCTTGCCGAGCCTAAACAGCCATCCAAAACATTTTTTGTGACATCCTGAGTTGTGAAAACACATATTGCAAACAGATGGTCCTTAAGAGGGTCTCTTACTGCTGGCATTTAATTTGGCTGAGTGATTAAAAAAAAACTGTCAATTTGACTCACAGGCACAACAAATTAGAATTATGATTTAATAACAGATCATCTTTCAAGTGTTAAAGTGGGTTTGGTGGAGGCAGATCATTTAAAATGTCAAAGGAAACATGAAGGCTCGTAGAAATGATGCTTTGAGTTATGCAAAGTTTGACTGGGACTGATGATATTCTGTCTTCAGAGTAGGACATAGAAATGATTATGAAGCTTCCTTCAACGCGCTTTCAATTCAGAATGAAGGCCAACACCAGTTATGCAACACTCGGAAGCATAAAGTAAATGTGTGGTTTTCGTTGTTGTTTTATTTATGCGTCTGTATGGCTTGAATATGACCATACTTTGGCTGCAGTAATAATTCAGGGACTGCTTTCCTGAGACATCTGTTTGCTACCGTGGTCTGGGACATGTGTGTGTAATCCATGGTTGGACCGTTCGGCCACAATATCTGGATTTATGTGTCTACGACAGCCTACTTGTGTTAATGTACTGTATATATATGAAACACCAGTATATAAATCATGCTCTGTTCATTCTTCCACCCGGGACAGGTTGGAGCAGGATGTGAAGAAGTTGAAGGCAGACCTGCAGGCCAGCCGGCAGGTTGAGCAGGACCTGCGCAGCCAGATCGGCTCTTTGGGCAGCGCTGAGCGCACCATACGCACCGAGCTGGGCCAACTGCGCCAGGAGAATGAGCTGCTGCAGAACAAGTGAGTGGGGCCGCTATTCGCTGTGTTAAAGCAAAGTCACATAAGGGATCCTTTTTTTGATTCATTGTCATGAATGAAGACTGTAGGGAGAGAGCAGTGTTTATTTGTGTGTTTTCTGTGCACTTGCAGGCTCCATAATGCTGTGCAGGCAAAGCAAAAGGACAAACAGGCCGTGGGCCAGCTGGAGAAGAGGCTCAAAGCAGAGCAGGAGGCCCGAGGCACCGCCGAGAAACAGCTCGCAGACGAAAAGAAGCGAAAGAAGTTAGAGGAGGCCACAGCAGCCAGAGCGGTAGCACTAGCAGCAGCGTCCAGGTAGAGGGGCTCATCTGACATGCAGTTTTCTATAACTACTTTACCGCTGACCCGTCGCTCGTTTCTTTCAAGTTATGATCTGTTGTAAAATGAAATAAATCCAATATGTTTTTTCAGAGGGGAGTGCACAGACACGCTGCGGCGGAGAATCACTGAATTAGAAACAGAGTGTAAGAAACTATCATTGGATATCAAGCTAAAGGAGGACCAGATCAGAGAGCTGGAATTGAAAGTTCAGGTATGTTTTTTTACATTTTTATTAATTTAAGTGTTTATCTGAACTGTCACCATCAAGCGCAGTAAAGTTCCTCCGGTATTCTTGCGTTTAAATGCACTCGTCTCGTTCATTTGGTCGCGTGTAATGCTGTTATGCTAGCTGCAGTAGCGGGGTTACAGCGTGGGATTTCAAACTTCAAGCGATTTATTCAGAAGCTTCTTGTTTCTGCTCAGCGATTCGTGAAAGCTTGGATTCCTAAAATGTGAACCCTATCGCGGTGTCTTGTGTACATTGCCAGTTCTGCTTTTGTCACTGCACGCAAATATAGCTAGTGAGCAAGTTCTCAAAAAGTGTGTGACAAAGCTTCACAAAAAGACAGAAGTGGAGCAGAAAAAGATCCAACAAGCGTCTGTCTGTATCATGAGCGAGCGTTTCTCAGAGCCCCGTCCCAGAGCGAGGTCGTACCAGGGGAACCTCCATTTGTTCTTCATGCACTGAATGAAATCTAGTTCACATCAGTTATCACAATGAATCACATTTGCTCTGTCACCAGTTTTGCTAAAGCGTCCAATCACAGGACAGTCCCCTCCTGACTGGACCCTAACTGTATCTGTTCTCCCTCTCGCAGGAGCTTCATAAATATAAGGAGAACGAAAAAGACACAGAGGTGCTGATGTCGGCGCTGTCAGCCATGCAGGACAAGACCCAGCACCTGGAGAACAGTCTGAGCGCAGAGACCAGGATCAAACTGGACCTCTTCTCTGCGCTGGGAGACGCCAAGAGACAGCTGGAGATTGCACAAGGTCGGTCTGGTTGCCACGCTCGACATATTTATTCAAAAAGACGTGTGTAGGCGTGCTCATGCTGACCCGTTGGTTGTCTGTGTTCAGGTCAGATCCTGCAGAAGGACCAGGAGATAAAAGATCTGAAGCAGAAGATAGCCGAAGTGATGGCCGTCATGCCCAGCATCTCCTACACGGCCGACAGCAGCAGCATGAGCCCCGTGACCCCCCACTACTCCTCCAAGTTCATGGACACCAATCCCTCCGGCCTCGACCCCAACGCCTCCGTCTACCAGCCGCTCAAAAAGTGAACGCTTCGTCCCGCCTCCATCCTCCCCGTCATTTTTATTTCCCCCCCCCCCCCCCCCCCCCGCAGGCCGCACCACTTTCCAATCTGCTCGGCACGTCTGCGGCTGAGAACCTTGGTTTTGTTTTTCCTCTGGTTTTTATTTTCCTCCTCGCCAGGTCAGAAGGATGTTGTATTGTGTGACTGTATTTGTTGTAGTTAAAACAAAAGACAAAAAAAACTTTAAACGGACATCACATGTCAACTAGGAAGTCGCAGGTTTTTTTCTTCTTCTCCTCCCTCTTAAGTGTCTAGTGAAACCTCACAGAATCGGGTATGTATCTTCATCTCAAGGGTGTTGCTCTCCCCCCCCCCCCCCCCACCCCCACCAATGCATCCACCTGCCGCCGGTTACCTGGGGAATAGCTTCCTTCTTATTTTAGGTTGATTCTTTTGCCTCCTAAACCTTGGAAAACCGAGTTCTCCTTTGTCATGCAGCCTGACTTGTATCTCAATTTCTTTGACAGATTGTTTTTCTCCCAAAATAGTCTGGCGACATCTGTCCAACCTGAGGAATGTAGTGCACAGTGGCACAGACTCTCACCCTTTGTTCTGTTGTAATTTATTTTTTAAAGGCACCAAATGAACCCTGATTTCAGCTGCTTTGAGGTATGGTGGTAAATCTTTTTTTTTAGTGTATTGTGTGGTTCTATTTGTTCACTCTTTAAAGATTCAAGTGTTGATTGCAACAAGTTGGAAAAATATATTGTGTTATGAGCAGAAACATAGACCGTAAAATGATATGAATATGACCCCAAGCAGCTCCTGAAGTCAGTCCTGAAGTGAGTTTTTGAGTTGAGGAAAGAGTGCAGTAACAGAAGTGTGTGTGTGTGCGTGCGTGTGTGTGTGTGTGTGCGTGCGTGCGTGTTCTACAGGTGGACCGGCTTCTCAGTATTCTGCATAGACTTTCATCGGTTGTCATGATCACAGTGCCTTGAGTTGAGGACATAAAGTGAGTAATGAGATACGGCCCGACCCTTATGAATTAGTTGTGACACATCTGGCTCAGCTGGACAGGATCAGAATTTGACCTCTCCTGGTGAGGTGGGATAAAGTTGCCTTCAAATGCTGATTTGGCTTCTGGGCTCTCTACTTAGCGTCCACACCGGTAGAGCCGCTGCTCCATCGTGTCCACGTGAGGGCAGCTCTGCCCCTTTAAGTAAGTCACATTAACGGATACGGTAGACTGCACCTGATTCATTGTACTCCTATTTGCCTGTTCAGTATGGCGACATGATGTTGCCCACCACAGAGTCTGCTGTTTACACGTCCGCCCACAGAAGCTCATCTCTGCTGCTGTTAAACCCCCAAATCCCTCGGTTTAGCTGCTGCCCCCCCCCCCCTCCTATTGTTTTTGATTCCCCAATTAAAAGTTGCACTGTAGAAAACACTCGCTGTTCGAAAGGGAAAAAACATAAAGATGGACTGTGCAATGTAAACGAAGCTTTTGGAAAATGCCAACTTTAATATAGCGGATAAATGATTTTATTTAATTAATCCTCTTCAGTTTGTGTGCCAAGACTGGGAATGCTGGTTTTCTCTAAGTACAGTGTTCAAGAATGTGCTGCAGATACATTGGCTGACGTGTTTGTCAAATATCCAGTTGAATATCAGTTCATGAAAGTTGTCTGTTAAGCAGGTAGAGAAAGCAGTCACCTGTTTGTAGTAGACTGTGTCGTTAAAAGTAAGGGACTAGAAAGTCACATTTCTTTTTGTGAATGTTACAGTATTTGCAACTGTTTGGGGGAGGTGGCTGTTTCTAAAGCAGCTTTCCTTCCTCCTGTTTCTGCTGGTATTGTTATTTTTCCTGCAGGGAGAGAATCTCTGAAGTCTGATGTGGTTTCACCCTCATCTGAAATGGTCATTGTTGTGCGCGTGGTTTTCACCGACGACATGGAGACGCTTTACTTTTTTTTTTTTTTTTTTTGCTCAGATTGCTGTCGTTGGTTCCTGGGGAAGAAAAAAAAAAATGTTACAAATTACAGTTTAGCCAGTTGTTCGCTCGACTGATTGTTGAGAGTATAGGGAAGTGTTTTGTTGTTTTTTTTGTTTTCTCTGCCCACAGTCACTGCTCTGTTTCTCCCCAGGTCTGACCTTGGCTGTGCTCTCGCTCTGTGAGGTTTACAAGGAATAAACATTTTTTCTTGCAAATTGACTTTTCTCTGCTTGTTGTTGTTGTTGTTTATTTTACACATTAAGTTACATTTATTTGCTTTCCAAACTTTTGTCATCAGGGTTAGTTCAGCTTTGGCTTAACACAAAGCCTGCTTCACAAGCTGAAGTTGTTTAAAAGAAGAGGGATTTTAGGAGGCAGGTTACATTCTAAAAGAGGCTATTGAGTTGCATTATGGGAAGTGTAGGATCCAGTGTTTTTGGAGCTTGACTATCATCTCAGCCTGCTTCAATTATGACTACTCTTTTATCAATGTAAAAATGAACTAAACTTTATGAAAGTGACGTGTTAAAATGCTGGAGTGCCCCATAAAGCATGTATGGCATCTCAGTTTGAAAGGAAATACCTTTTTCCTTCATTTTATTGAGTGATTTCTCTATAATGACTGACTACTACATTAATATAGTCGAAGTACAAATATATATATGGGTTCTGTTGTGATTTGTGATGTGTAATTTGCCCAAACAAAGGTTCATAGAATTGGGTATCTGGTTTCCTGGTATTGTAAAGATGCACTATAGCTGTTGCCACTAGGAGGCAGTGTTCCTCCATATCATTTGGGTTGGGAGAGATAATCTCTGTCCACAGTCTCTGGTTTTTAATTCTGTCAAGAACCACTAAATCCCTCTTTTCAGGACCACAAAATCCCATTTAGCTCTAACAAAAGGAACTTATGAATAATTTGTTCATGCGAACCACTAATCGCCGCTCGTCAAAACACGGTGACCAGTGGAACTCCCACTAAATCACACGGCAGCATCGGGTTGGTTAACGAAGTCGGTAATGTGCACCATGTAAATTACAATATTTAAGCACATCTTCCTCCACTTTTCAGATCTGGACATGATTGCTCTGTGCTATGCTGACCTCTGGGCTTTGGATTTCAGTCAGTGGTGGAACCAATAAATGAGAGCACATTTTGGGGCTGCCATGCATTTTGATTGGAATGATAATTCATTCATCTAATGCGCTTGGACATTTTTTGGGAGGCAGATAAAGAATCCTCGTGCCAAGGCCGGCGACCTTTCAATGCACGAAAGAAGCCCTCTCTCCCTCAGCATTCTGTCCCATGCCACTCTTCCCCAAATGCACTCCATTAACCTGTGCAGCGAGACACATGTTGGGTGACGCTCCTCACTTCGTTTTCTCTGCATCAACCGGTGCAGAGCTTGGCCATCAATCTGTTTCACACTCAACCCTCGGTAGTGTATCGCTCTCCTTGTCATAATTTGGCACCACTCTGTTTGGCAGAGTCCAGCATGTGGAATTAACAGATTATAATAGGTCTTTTTCTAGCAGTCTGCATTTGGCACAGCTGTACTGGCGATGCCATTAGACCTCACTAATCTACAGTCAATCCAGCTGTTTGTAGAGAGAAGAAGAAATGAGAAATTCCAGGTATGGCCCTCGTGTTTCTCTTCAGTGAACGTAAGGACCATGACGAAGACTTTCCATGTGGGTGAATAGACGTGTGCATAGATATACTTGTGCTTGTCCTCATGTATAAATAAATCCATTGTATTTTATCTTTCATAAGAATAATCTCTGTTGACTGTTGCAGTTGTGCCCCTCTTCCCTCCTCCAGTAGATCTTTCTTCCCAAACACACCTCCTGTGCCCATTACCTGTGTTGTTGCTGTAGAAGTCGAGGTATGTCTTGCATGCTTCAGTAACTGGCAGATTTACTCGCAGAAGACTCCGCTCTTTTGTCTCCAGCCTCTCAGTTGAAGCACGGCTGCAAACAAAGAAGCAGTGATTTAAAAGGAATGCACCTGCCGGAGAACAGAGGGGTGCTTTGGTTTACACTGCTACCCTGATGTGGTGATATTTCTCCCCTGGAGGCATTGTTTCTGCAGAATAAACTCAATACTATGTAATTGCTAACTGAGTTTCAGATTGCCGATTTGTCCTTGGGGATGTATTAGCCTTGTTGCACTCTTGTATATCCGAGAAATGTGGAAGTGCAAGATTTTTTCAAAGCCATTCTCCTGAGTGACTCATAGTGTGTGACGATGGAAGCTCAATGGAATTCAATATAGAAATTGAGCTTAATAATATCTTTTGATGTCGTGGTTTGAGGATGAGGATCACTGAACAAAGAGCTTAATGTCGTCTCAACACAAGAATAACTTTCAACAGTCAGCAGCAACATTATGTAAATGTAGATGTTATCAAATAATTACTAAATAAGACTAAAGTTACTGAGAATGAGGTTGAACCCCAATTTATTTTTCCATCATCTCAAAACTCTTGACAGAAGGGGCTATAAAAGGTCGTCTTCGTTGTTAGTTGACCGTCTCTGGTCCTTTTGACCATTCAACATGTATTTTGAATCATGCACAAGAAAAAGATCAATGTGACATGATTTGCTCTTTACTGCCTAGCAGGGTTTCCTCGTCAGGACTCGAGAAATGAGGCATCTTTGTCCAGATCTCCCTGACCTCATGTTTCTTTCATCAGGAAACCCCTTTTTCCTCCACATGGCCAGCATGGACTCCTTGGCTTTCATTTTTAGAAAAATTACTCACTGACAGTGTGTCTTTTCCAAGGAAGGACCCTCACGGCCTTTTCCTCCCCTGCAGCTATTCTCTTATGGGCTATCAGAGCACTATATAGGGGGGCTATAGGGAATCATACATTAATATCAAGTGAGTATGTGACCAAATCAGAGCATCCTGCTGACGATAAATATGATTGTGGAGAATGACCGTACCGAAATCATTCATAACAAAATATGTTTTTATTATTATGATGCATAACATTGAACTCAGCTGCTATATCTACCTGAAAAAGGTGAGGGGACTGAAATTAAGTATTTTTCCGCCCTCTAACCTATTTCTGCTCGTGACATTAGCCTGCTGACATTTCCACTGGGTAGACGTCGGATCTCGAGGCTCGTAGGAAGGTAGAAGCATGTGTGGCTGAATTAAACATCAGAGGTGTAACCGCAGCCCGTGATGTGACTGACAAACCATTGGTCTCGAAAAAGACACCGGTGGGAGTGAACACGGCGCCGTGTTTCAACAGGAACAGCACCGCCCGCTCGGGCTGCAACAACCACCTCCTCACTCGCGTGACTCCACAACCGGGCGTCACGCACATTACCCGGTTCATTTACATACAAAACGCCGCCCAGGGGGACGAACATGATAATCTCCCATCGACTGAAAGCTATCCGCGCGGAGGGGAGGAAAAAACAGCAGAAAAAAAGTTTGAACGGGAGAGGGCTGTTCTAAAGGAGGAGAAGTGTTTCGACACTACACGAAACAGGCGCTCGTCGGGCTCTTTGCCCCACTTTTTGGATTTACGATATGGACGCTTTGAAATCCGCTGGAAGGGCAATTATACGGAGCCCCAGTATCGCCAAACAGTCGTGGACCGCGAGCAGACATAAAAGTGAGTATTCAGCTGTTCAGTGCATTGCCGTGAAGGCGTTAGCTGCTGCTAAATTTGGCTAAATCGAGGCTAACTTGGCTAAACCGAGCCAAGCTAGCCTCGACCAGGAGCTAACATCACAGCCGGTGTTTACTTAGCGCTACTTTACAACTCGGCTGTGGACGTCAGCTACAGTTGTTGAGGAGCCAGGATAGCTGTCAGTGTGTGGGGGGGTGCTTGGTCGACACATTCACCCGAAACACGAATATTTAAACATTAAAGCGAGTATTTTAAGTCACAAATGGTTTGTTATGGTTTTCAACTTGACACTTAAACTGACAGCAGCGCCACGCAGCCCGTAAACTGACTCCTGTTGAGGCTTTTTCTTCTTCTTTTTTTCTTTTTTTTGCGCACAGAGAAACAAGTTCAGCTCCTAAACTGCGTCTCCGCACATCTAACGAGTCCAATGAGCTTCTCGTTTTTTATTCACTCGGAACCAAACGCGTGATAAAAGTTAGTGAAATCCTCTGCCACGTCACTCTGGCTGACACGGTGGTGAAACGTACAAGAGGGGCTCAGCGGGGAGCTACAATACATATACATGTATACATAAATATGAATACTGTGATGAAGAAGTGAGGGAGTCACTGGAGCCAAAAGGCATGAAAAGATGAGTGCTCGTCTTCCTGGCAACGCACTGTTGCTAGGCGATATACTATGTGAAACAAAAAATAAAAACGAGAGGCTGTATGACGGTATGAGGAGTGGTTGCAGGGACTACATATTATGGGGGAAGCTATAGTTCATCGAGTCAGGGGTTTAATCATTGGGAAAGCCACGTTAGGGTTTATTTGTCATTCTCACATGATGCCTGGAGCTACAACCACAATGTGTGCGACCATCCCCAGGAGGCTGAGCACGGTCCACCGGCTGATCTCACTGTGATAGCTGTCACATGCAGGCTGAGCTGCCTATAGACCCTTTAATGTTTGCTTTACACAAAGGGGGAACATCCCCCCCCCCTTTTATATTTCAAAGACAATAGAGCATCGAGATGTCACACGTGCACAGTGCAATCGATGCTTTGTTTTGGTCCGTGATGCACATGGTCTGCATGGTCCGACCAGACAGTGGTCAATGAGGACTAATGGCCAATCAATCCTTGCTGCTGGAAGCCCAGGCTGCTGATGAGCCTCGCCATGACTCTACATTTAATCTGTGGCAACACACAGACACAGACACAAGACACACACACACACACACACACACACACACACACACACACACACACAGAGAGACAGAAGCTGGTCCTGTGACTGTCAACCAATGTGATATCAAGCATATAATTTCTTCACCCACATTGCTTATTCATCCGAGCTTCCTGTTTTGTCTGCAATCAAGTAACTGTTCATCTTCCTCTTTTTATTTTTTCAATCTGTTGCGATAATAATTGTCGGCTTAGCTGTGTTTCAGTTGGCACCAGTGAACTGCAGAGTAATGCGTAAGAAGGCAACTTGTTTCATCTTGTAGTGTCAGTAAGCTTCTGCTTTAATTGGTGGATCCTGCTTTTCTGCATGGGATGTATCCACATACAGTACAACTTGTAGTAATTCCTTTTAATAGTGTGACTTCTGGTTTGGGTTGTATGTGTAGATTTAGACGCGTCCATAATTTGAGACAAAATGTCTCCAGTAAGGTTGTCTTTCTTTCTCTCCTGTGTGTAGGCTTGGCCTCGTCAAAGCAGCCAGTCTTCTGCATTCATTCTCTCCCAACTGTCAGTGTGGGATCCGAACAGGTTCCAGCGTTGTTTTCATAAAACTGGCCCATGTCTCTTTTAATGATCCCTGCATGTCTAATATTTAAAGCAGGCCAACATTAGCGCCTTGTTTTTCGTTGCTTTTTGTTGTGTTGCGCCGGAGTCTGCACGGGCAAGATTGTGTCAGCGATGTCATTTCCTGTGTGGTTTTGAAACGGCTCAGTTGTTCTTTGGCAGTCTGCTCAGCTTAACAAGTTACTGTGTGCTGCCCCCCCATTACATCTGAATAGTTCCCATTTTAAAGGGGGGGGGGGGTATGAAGACCTGTTTTTTTTCTCTGTCTGTGGTTGGTGCTAAATTATACATCTGTAGCTGTAATTTATAAGGTATAATTGTTAATGACAGACTCAGTAGGCCTTTAAGTCGTGTTTTTACCCTAAGTAGCCTACCCTTTGTTTTAAAGAATAGACAGTGTATGTGGTCTGCACTGTCCAGTCCCCACTGCACTTGCACAAAGTCACCCAAAAGCGGGCCGCGAGGCTATAATGGAGATTGCTTCCAGCAGGACTCCTTTATGGAGTTGTAAAGCCCTCACTGATTTATAGCCCTGTTTAGATCTTCCCTATCTGTAAGCGTCTGTGTGTGGAGTCACGTGTGGATAGGACTGCACAATCATGCTCTGTCACTGTTTCTCCTAGAGGACAACTTTTAAACCCTGCAGGGAAATGGGTGTTTGCCTTTCTCTTGTTTCAGCTGACACGGCAGGACAAATAGGATACTTTTAAAGATCAGAATTGTTATCGTGACACCGGTAACTGGCACAGGCCAAGTTGAGCGCTAAATTGCAATATGATTCATTTGTGAGGCAATCTACTTTCATCTCTGCATTCAGCTGCCTGTGATTAGAGAAATGTACATCTATTCCCGTGTGTTGTTATTTCAGAGTAAACGCTTGCCGTCTCTCAGTGTAAACTGCATGAATCGCTCCAAAAAGACACATTCATGGCTGAGACTAAATTAGAAATCCAACTTCAAGATAAGACTGTCATAAATAGACATCACATCTTTTATTTGCCCCACTTGTTCACATTATGGACTACTTTTTGAAAGATTATGGCATTCTGTGAAGCCAAAAGGGAAGTCTGGGCAGGATGCACGGTGGCTAACCAGTTCACCTCCCCGGTAAGAAATAATTGATGTAATCTCCTTCAGCCATATGTGGAGACATATGGCCGGTGTGCTAGTTCTCAGTTCTTCAGCCTCATTGTCAGGAGGAAGAGATATTTGTGGCGAAACAAAAATGCCATCTGAGACTTTTACAGCAAGGAGGAAAGCCCACAAATCAGAATTACGTATATTCAGACGGCCGTCTGAGCCGGGACAAACTCACGCTGTTGGTCATTCAATGTCCCCAGCGATTACAATACCTTTTTATTTTTAATCTTGTTATGCCCGGTCTAGGCATAACGATGTGTCTCCCTCTCTCTCCCTCTCTCTCCCACTCCCAATAATGAGTGCTGCTGCCATACAGCCGGAGGAGAAAAGACAGACGGAGAGCACCGGCCTCCACAGGGTCCTTCCTTAAATCCGGCCTAATCAGTCCAATCACCTGCAACGCAGCAGATCAAAACACAGACGCAATGTACACACAGCACCACCCTCAGGCAGGGAGGAAAACGGCATTAGTTATCTTATGATGTCTAAGTCGTAACCAATCTGTTCTGAGCCAGTGAGTTAATAACACTTGATTGTACTGCGGGCATGTTAAGGCCGTGGCTCTACATTGCTGGGCACCTCCAGCATTCCTTTTCTCTAGCTGTGGAAGTTTATGGAGGTATTTTGGGTGTTTAGTCAGTAGATGTGAACGAAACTCAAAAGTGGCTGATGAAACTTCTCCTCCCCTCCCACACACACACACACACACACACACACACACACACACACACACACACACACACACACACACACACACACACACTGGTGAGCATGTAATTCAGGTAATACTTGCTCTTTTTTTTTAGCACCAAAACGTCCAAACAATCCCCGTCGTGTCCAGTCAGAGGTTGTGCAGTCTCATGGAATCTCACATGACACACCCTAAACTCCCTCGGAATGCAGGGGAGGGTTGTTATTTTTATGAATGGAAGATTCCATTACCGCTCATTGACCATCTTTCTGCCCTCCACCTGTGTGTCTGCCACTGCTGCCAACAATGACAAGTTGAAACGTGTCTGTGCAAAGAGGCACATGAAAAAAAAAATATCGGAGTAAGGCAGAGCAGAGATTTGCGGAGGAGGTGACACGCGCATCTCCAAAATCTCAGGGGTCCATTGCGCAAATCTGTGGTGGTCGTCGTGTGTGTCGAAACTGGTTCAACAAGAAGTTTACTCCTCTGCCCTTGGGGCAATATGTGACTAAACAAGGAGTCGAAGACTGTCATGGCGAGGGAATGGTTTATTTATTTTTCATTTTATGCCGTTTTTATTGTACTGGACACTGGGCCACGGAGCCGCTAATACCCGCTACAAAATGGAAATGTTTAAGGTTAATGGAGGTGGGGTTTGAGCTGTACCCATCCACAGAAACATGTCCATCATCTCTATATATATATATATATATATATATATATATATATATATATATATATTATGTGTAGGCATGTTGCTAATTTGCATAGACTGAAGATATGCCAATCCATTTGCATCCCTACTTGCCCATCGCATTTCAGTTGCAACAGAAACTCGCTCCTCCCGGCTAGCGTGGCTGTGCACAGGGTGCTTTTTAGGATCAGTTTCATAACCCGGCCTCCTGCTGAGAGTACATTGTGGCCTCAGCTGGTCATCAGCCGTAATCCCTGACTGGCAGCACTACTCGTCTCTCCTCTCTCTCCCCCGCCTCACTTAGCCAATACCGAAAGACATGTGTCTCAATGTTATGACTTAAACCGTGACTCTTATCCACCGCAAAATCCTGATAGCATGCAACACCTCCGTTGTGCTATTGGGAGTCCTTCAACAACATAGATTTTTAAGGATATCATAAACCTGCTGGTGTATGAGATGAAACAAGGACGGAGAGGAAAGAGGTCATAGGCTGCTGGACATCAAGGATCCTCACTGACTGTTCATCTTACTTACTTTGTATCGATTTCTCCTTTAGCTAACTGGCCTGTAGTTTATGTCTCTGTGGTCATTTGTATCGATTGCTGTTTGTGTATCTCACACAGAGAGCCTTTGACCTGGTTTTTCCCGATAATATGTGAAACATTTCCTGTATCCTTTCCACAGAAGCGGACGTTTAAGAAGGGGAACAATAGAACCGGATCAGGCTTTTTGTACCAGGCAGGGACAGACAGTGGTCTCCCAACTCAGTCTCTCTCCTCTTAACAATGCTCCATCTCAGCGGTTTTTCCCCGAAAAATGGTGATGACGGTGCTCATCTCTGACCTGCACCGCCCACAACAGAACACCACGGATACACAAGACTCGACCACAGAAAACAGTCTGCAATAGAAATGTGGGACTTAACTTTTTCGCGGCATAGTTAGAGGTTGTCCAAGGCGCTCTCTTAACAAGCTTTGTGCTGTGTCTCTGTGTATCCCTGCAGGCATCTTTCCTCATCTGAGTCTGCAGTTTCTAAATTAGCCCAAAGCGTCCTGATTGGAATCTAATAATGCTGGAATAGGTCTTTTTTTGTGTGTGCACGTGCACAGGCCGGGGTCAGCTGAGGCCTTAAATGAGCACACTTTGCTTTGGTGACTGGTTTCAGTTGAGCTGTACCATAATGGCAACTAGTGATCTTTTAGACAATACTTTTGTTTACAAAGGTTGTTAGAGATTTGTTTTAGAGTTTATTGATACTGTCCTGCTGCTGGAAATACTAGCTCACCAAATGTGTATCCATCCCCTGAATTGCACATAAACCCACAACGCTTCTCTGGAGAACAGATACTGTTACCGCTCCTTAGTTAAACACTGATCCTCTTGAGAGGACCACATGCGGGTCAGCTGTAGTACACACCTTTTCCCAACATCCCATAGTGACGCACATCTTGAAACCAAAGCAAGAAAGGAGGCCCCCGTTAGTTTGCCAAGTGTCAGTGCTTGGTTTTCCCCGGGCCAGATGTGTTTTTAGAACAACAGCAGCCCCGGAGCAGATGCATTCATTAGACTTGTTCAGGAGAAGGTATGCAGGTGGTGGGCAGCAGTGTGACACAGTCACTCACAGTTTGGGGTCCAGAGGGCTCTGATGTAGGCGCCGGGATTCTCTCCCCATCACTCATTGGCTGATGCCAATGCGACACCACGCGGAGAGCTCTCAATGCTCAGAGGCTCCTTTCAAACCTCGACAAAGGGGGAAATTGTTGATGCAGCAGGCTCGACTCGTGGAGCCTGCTGGAGCTGTGAAGTGGTGGTGTGTGGGTGGGTGGGGGGGGCTTTGACTGTTGACCTGATGGTCTTTATTTGTGTCTTGTTTGTTAAACCAAGCTGGGCCACCGCTGCTGCTAGTTCCCCTCGACCTTCCCTAGAAATATAATCATTCGTTCAGACTCTGTTGAATATGATGTTGAACTTCTGTAACCTTTCAACGGTGCGGTGGCTTACTCATACTCACAGCTTCGCTGACATCATCTGATGTCAAGAACAAGGACTGTGAAAGGAATTTACTGCGAGAACATCGACGCCTACTGCGTGACGTGACAGTTAATACCTGCGTAGGTCTCGAGACGAAACTAAACTCCCATCACCTGCTCACATTTCTCACCTTCAAGTTGGTTTTTGGTCAAGGAACGTCTCGCTGACTGCGAGGAAGAGCGTCTTCATCCTTGATTTGTCTCTGTCCCTCTGTTGGGCTTTTATTTAAAGACTCATTTTCAAGCAGAGAAAAACTATTAACATTGGCAAGAAGGAAGCTAGATCGCACTGATGGCGCTGTGGTGATTTGTGCACACCTCCCTCTCGGAGTACTTTATTGAGCCTGCACCCACAGCACAGCACTCCCACTGTTTCCACGGCGATTAAACTGTTGCAGCTCCCTAATTGTCCGTTACATTTGTTGTGTGAATTTATGGTGTGAACGTTGACTCGCTGCCAACATTCGCATATGCCTGGTATTTAACTACATTTCATGATCGCCTCACTTCCTCTTTTATCTGCTTCTTCCCCTCACTTGTGAACGCCTCGCAGCTTCTGCCCCCCTCTGTCTCCCCCCCCCCCGCCCGAATGTTAGTCTGTCGTCTTCCCTTCTTAAAGCAGAGGCAAGGCCAGGAAGAGCCGATCCTCTCTCCTCATTACTGTTGCTGGCCTCTCCCACCCTCCCGTGTCCAGATCGCCTGCTTCATCTCCTCTGTGTTGGCTTCGACCAAAACACCGCTTCCACCACGCCTTGTCACGCTTTGGTGCTGCGCGGGCTCATCCCTCAAATCCCTCTTGATTATATACTTCCCAAGACCTCTGTGCCGTCTTGCCTCTCCAGATCTCTGGTTGCAATCAAAAGGGCGCCACCGCCTCTGTAGTTTCAGCTTCATTAAAACTTCATGAAAAAGTCTCGTCTTCTGCATCGACTCAAATGATCGGATGTTGAAGGAAGAGGCTGAGACCTTGGTGTGACCCGTGGAGCTCTGTCTGGAGGTTCATGCAGAACCACGCAGCTCCGATAACCTGCCTGGATGTTGAACACTGTTGGTAGCACACAGTATAGCCGGTAGTAGCCTTTTAATGCTGGTGTCCTTTTCCAGTCGGAGAGACGGTTGGCTATGGAGTAGGCCTAGTTTTGAATAATTACCACCGTCCAAGAGGTTGTTTCCGGTTTGGCTTCTTGTCTGTTTGTCAGCAGGATTACAGAAAAACGACTCTCCCGATTTCCATGAAACTTTTTGGAAGCTTGTAGCATGGGCCAAGGAAGGAGCCAATAAGTTTTGGGTCGAATTCACAAATTTGCTTTTGGTTTCACTGCGAGATGAGGCATGGCCTTAGCCTTTTGCAGAGCTCTGCGCTCTTCCAGTATCTTTTTAGTTCTTTTAGTTTTTGAGAATTGTTTTTATTGACGTGCATACTACTGTCCTTGAAGTGGTAATCCAATTTAAATACCACAGATTTCTCGGAACTTGAAATGTGTGTTAAACCCATTGTGACGGGGTGTGTGGGTCTAAAATGCCAGCAGACACAGTATTTGCAAAGAGACTTTATCGCTTTAATGACCTTGCTCTTATTGCAACATTTGATCTAGACCTCTTCTGTTGGTGTTTTATTTAACCTGTCTGCTTTGTTGACTTTGTGATATAGATATTCTAAAGGTTTGTAGACTTGTACTACAGTTCAGGTGAGGTGACCGGCAGAGCGAGGAAGTAGCTGCACGTACTTTCTTTGTTCCGCTCGTCGTTGAGAGGATGGAAGCAGGTTCAGTCTGACTGGCAGAGTGGACGTCACACTGGCTGTGTGATTACAGGCTGATTACGCTGCCTATGGTTTTTTTTGTCTCGGGTTTTGAGGACGGCACGCTGCTACACTAACTGTTATCACATTACACAATTGTGGACAATTAAAACCAGCTAGCCAAAAGACAAACATTTCATAAACGCAAAGGAAGAAAACTACCTTTTTGAGACTTCCTGAGACTTCTTTTCCTGGACAGATATAATGTCTTATGTTTAGAGTGGTTAACATGAAACATGAATCTCCCAGTGTCTTGCTTTGAAGGCAAGTCGGCCTTCAAAGCATCCTTGATGAGGCTCGATAAGCCCTCAGTGTAAATATCATACATGTTCATGAATATTTGATATCCTGAAGCTTACCTGAACAACCTGTATATGAGGTTCAGGGTTTTCTTTAAGGCCCAAGTGTGTTTTTACACACTAAAGCCCAACAACAGATTAAAGGCAATTGTTACAGTTCTGTCTGGGGGGCTGTTATGTAAGAAAGTCTTTATTTAGACCAGTCCCCCCCCCCCCCCCCTTGATGAGATTAGTGTCATCTGGGACTTAATCCAAGGTTGACAGATGCTGGGAGTGGTGAATTCTTATTTTTGTTTTTCAATCCCCCATCACATCGTCACCATTTGTTCCTGTTCACTGAGTCTCCTGTTGTGGCGTGGTCGGTATTTATGTAGTGGGTTTGTGTGTTTTTAGAGGGGGTGAGCAAGTCTTCCAGAGGCTCCGGGTGCAGCCACGTGGTCCCGTGAAGACCAGAACAAGACCCGATGACCCCCACCGGTTCATTATCCACGTTATACTTTGAAGATAATTGGCGAAACAAACCCCTCACACTTGGAAGTAGTCGCCCCCCTCTATACCTGCCTCCCCCAATCCCATCCCCTCCCACTCGGCAAACCTCGGTGCTCCCTCCCCGGCTCTCCGGCTTATTTACAGGCAGTGTCACCCGGGCGAGCGGCGCTCTCTGACCAGCCACAGCTCAGTGTAGCGCAGAAGCCTTTTGAAGTTTGCTCTAATCAGTGCCGCAGCTGCAGAGAGGGGGGGGGGGGGGGGGGGGGTCAATTGGTTGTGTGAATGCAAATGTGACCAATATGAAAATGGATTATTATTCCATACAAAGCAGCACTCTGGGTATATGCGCCGGGTTTAAAAATAGCTCTGGTTCATGAGTTGCTCATTTGAACTGTTTTTAAAGAAAGCTGATGTTTCATTGCTTTCATTGGCATAATAGTCATCTCCTCGTGTATTTCAGGCAGAAATCCCATCATTTGCGTTGTCCGGCCTTACAGTAGCCTCCTCAGGATCTCTCCCGATGGGGGATTCCTAGGACTCTGCAGTCAGGGGGATCTGCTGGACCTCCCCAGAGACTTGCCTCCTGCAAGCATTAGTATGGGCGGTGGAGGCTGATACCTCCACTGGACCAGCACGAGTGTGTTATGTGAAACACGTCTCTCCTAAGCCTCGAGTCACTCGGAGCGTTTTCAAAGCGCTTCTTACATACTGTTGAAACCCAGTGAAGCGGACCTGTCGGCAGTGTTGATTTTTGTAAACACCGAAAAAAAAACTCTCAAGTCGGCTTTTACAAACAGGAGCTCGCACTAAAGGTTCCAAATGCTAACCGAGGTTGAGCCGGCATCATCCCTCCCATCATATTTGCATAGCCGTCCGCAAAAGTCCTAAGTGGCCACACCTCGTAATGGACACTCGTAGACCGCTCGGTGACTTGATTCAGGTCGTGAAGGGGAGCTAATGATTCCTCGCCGCAGGTTATATTACAGCGAGCGTGCTACTTATCCAGGCACTAATGCAACCACGGGATCAGCACAGGACGCCAGCCTGATGTGTTCCCCACACTTAGGAGCTCAAAGACCTTGAACCCAGAGCGGGTGTTCACTTCAGACTCGCCCATTACTTAAGTATGGGTTCGGTTAGAGCTGCATTTAGACGATGATAAGCCCTTCTCCACAACCACTCACCGTTGGCTTGGTTTGGAATATTATAGGTTAACCTCTGCCACGGTTTCCAAGTGGTTCCCTGAACGATATGGGCTCCTCAGCCAAGTGATGGTGTTCACAAAGTATACATTTTATTTAAATAACTTTAAAAATAGTTCACTTACTGGGCTGACTACTGGCAGATGGATAGTAGTGAGTGGTTGTAACATCTTGAAGTCTTTTGTTGTACTTTTTCTTTTTGCTACAGTTTTTTATAAACACAGTGAACTGAAAATGCTAATCAATAATAACCCATCATTAAAATATATATAATGTTTGCAGGTCAAATACACTTTTCATTATCTATTAATCTGCCGATCTTTTTTTTAGTCTATGAATTTTCAGAAAATAGACAAAAATGTCCATCACAATTTCTCAGTGTCCAATAAGTCCAAACTCCACAATATTTAGTTTCTTTACTATCACGTAAGATGACGAAAACCAGCAAACATGATTTTTTTTTGGGGGGGCTTTTTTGCTTACAAAAAAAAGACTTAAAATATTCAGCCATCATTAAAATGTTGGCCAGTAGTTTTTGGCCACTTTCAGTGACTTTAGTCTTAGTATATGCACCATAGAAGGCTAAACTAGTCATTGAACTATTCCAACAAAGCACATGTCTATTGTGCTTTCTGATCCTTGTAGGAGACCAATGGATCCCTCTACTCACTATCACACACCTCATCGTGGCAAGTCCATAAACCTTTTATGAGCCGAGTGAGGAGAAGTTAGCGAGTTTATTGTTGGAGCAAACGGCTGAATACTAACGGCTGGTTTGAAAGCGGCTGATTGCTGCAGATCTATTGCGGAATTATAACACGGGTCTTAATGATTTGGCGTCGTATGGAAGAAGGCCGGTTCACACAAGTTGTTTCTCTTTCACTGCTCCATCTCTGGGACCCCCCCCCCCCCCCCCCCCGTCTGTCTCCTTACTGATATCATATGAAGAGAAGCACAGCGCCTCGAGCAGCTCGCCAAGCGATTTCCTCTGATAAAAGAAATCAAAAACCACAGCCCCCGGAGGTTCATTCTAAAGACAGAATGTACAATATTGAGTCCTGAATAAGTGTCATCGTCTCCTGCGCTGGAGGAGATAATCTTTTATGAATGACTTCGCCGGCAGTAGTTTGGATTGTAAATGAGTTCTGGCAGACAGTCGAGAGGGAGCAGTTATATCTCTTCAACCTGTATCTGACACCGAGTTTAAAACCATGAAGACGTGTTCGTTCCAAATAGCACCACAGCAGTTCTGATTGTTTTTCTCCTACATGTTGTGTGGTGATTGAAAAGTCTGTAGTAGTTTTGGGTTGGATTGCAAAAAAAAAAGCGCCAGGTCAGCTGTGTAAAGCTGTGAAAAACATTCGCCTCGCAAACCTAAATTACAGTCAGGTACCAGCGATGACTATAGCTCAACACTCCCCCCCAAACACTCCCTCCCTGCAACAAGTGTCGTGTAATAATGTCCAGAGTCCTCAAAGACTTCTGCCCATTTGGATAAAAGATGTTTAGTTTAACAAAAGATTTCAAATCCTTTTTTTTTTTTTACCTCATTGCAACTCTCTTGCCAAATTGAAACAAAGATGGCGTCAATAAATAACGCGCTATGAAGCCTCCAGCTTTTTTTGGTAAGACCCGCCCTGCGCTCTGAGCTGTCCTGTCCCCAAATTACTCAAGGTCAATGTCCAACCTCAAGCAATTGCCTTTGCCTCAACCGGCTACAGAGAGCGAGTCCTTCCAAATAAAGCAGTGGGATTCATAATTACGTGGAAATAACAGACCAGGGTTATAGTTTTTTTTTCTTTTTTTTTTTTTACATTTTGGCTGGTGGATGCTGCTAATTTCTAACCTTGACAATAAACCCTAAATCTAAAGTTTTTATTGTCAGTTATTTAATATTTTCATACATGATAACAAACTTGGATTCCTCCAGCAGAGACGAGTCATTTATGGAGTTAATATCACTCTACCATGCCGTCCAGTTTATCAGTACTACAACTCGGATCACCATGTTAACTAACGGCATGCTAAACATATTTGTAATTAACTTTTAGCCAGTGGAGTAAACATTCCATTAGAGCGCATGCTGTTGCTAGCCTGCCAAGAGGAATATCTAAAAGCCTGTGCTCGTTGCACACACACACACACACACACACACACACACACACACACACACACACACACACACACACACACACACCCTTAATGAGGACTTGGTTTGGCTGCTGTTGTGTCTGATACAGCTGTGACGACATGACACATGTCTGACAGAGTGTCTCTCAGCCCGCTGTACAAGAACAAGCAGCGGGGGGTTGTCGCTGATGAGCAGAAGTGTCACCGATACGTGTTTCTCATCCGCAGAGCTTCCAGAGAACTGGACGGACACGAGGGAGACCCTCCTGGAGGGCATGGTGTTCCAGCTCAAGTACCTGGGGGTCACCATGGTGGAGCAGCCCAAGGGAGAGGAGCTGTCTGCGGCTGCTGTCAAGAGGATAGTGGCCACGGTGAGAGACACACACACACACACACACACACACACACACACACATAACTGGAATAGCATCTAAAATCTCTTGTCAAAGCACTCCTATTCAGAAAACTACTCCCAGAAAATGAGTTTTGCTCAAGCACATATAATATATTTCCCCCACATCACCACCTCCTCCAGCACTCGGAGTCATCCAGTAGTTTTCTCCTGCCTGTGACCTGAATGACACCCTCGGTGAAAAGTGACCGGTTGGCTGCCTTCTATCCACCCCGAAGCGCGGGCTGACATTTTAGAAGAGGATGCAATTAGTTTAGACACTGTTGCTCCGTACATGGCTCAGCCAGCTTTATCATGGCAGAAAAGGGCTTCATGTTATTGGATCTGGCAGCTCGGTGGATAATGAAGTTAGCGGCGGCAGAATGGTGGGACTCGAGACGCGGTGATGTGTGGAGAGGAAGGCCGAGGCTCTGATTGGGCCTAATCTGTCGGCTGCCCTTGGTGTCCCTCTTAAAAAGGATGTTAGGCTGCTGACTGGCATCTTTTTGAACCTGTCATACTACGTCATAGATGCACTTGGGGAGAAGTCATATTTTTTACATTTACTTTTGAGCTACAGTCTGGATTCCGTGTTAACCTGGTCTGATTAAAAAAAAAAAAAAAAAATAGCAGCATTTACATAAATACAAGGTTGACACTTGGCTAGATTGGTTTTCCTTTCTTATCTCTGTCTCACTCACATACCCTCTTTTCTCTTTGTGGCCTCCACCCTTTCTTTCTCCTCCTCCTCTTCCTTCCAGGCTAAAGCCAGTGGGAAAAAACTCCAGAAAGTCACGTTAACGGTCTCCCCGCGAGGAATCATCCTTTTCGACAGTGCCTCCAACCAGCTGATAGAAAACATCTCCATATACAGGTCAGTCCTCTTTAGGCTGGAACACCTTCCGTGTCCCTGACTCAGTCGGGCGGCCCCAGTTATGAAACACTCTCACCCTAAGCTTGTCCTTATCGGCCACAATAAAATATAAGTTGTTATTTGCTCTAATCCATCACGGGACGGATACAAGAGCAGGTGTGGTACTCTAAGGCGGTGTAATGTGTTTCTGTGTGTGTGTGTGTGTGTGTGTGTGTAAGAGAAGAGAGTACTCTGTCTATCGGCAGTGTGTCTCATCAATCTCAACTGTCTTGGGAGCACTACAACAGCTGTATGTCTGATCTTCACTCACATACACACACACACACACACACGCACGTTCTCGTAAATGCCTACAGATCTCACTTGCCTGCCACAGCATGCCTTAAAGCTGCCTCGCCTCCATTGGCCTTGAGCTTATGATCCAAGCTTGAATCGCTTTTTTCTAAAATTCCACATTCATGAGTCTACATATCAAGGAGAAATGGGACTTTCCATCATTTCTCCCGAGCATGAATAGGCCCTGAAAGCTGGCAGATTGAGGACAAGTCTATGAGTATACATAGTTGAACAACCGCCTCCTGACCGGGCATCTTAGAATAATCGGGATGGAGTTCATACAGGATTGATCTGTATTAAAAACCTGGGCTCGTCACTGCGCCGCTGTTGTCTCAGATGTAACCCGAGGAACATTGCACACAAAAGTCAACAAGTGTCTTACATCCAGACACAGTGAGATGGAACTGAACAGACCTGGTCAACATCACATCCACTGACAGTCAGCAGCTAACGATTGATCTGATGATTGTTGCCCCTCACAGTTCCTTTAAGTGCTCGTTCAAATTGATTGTTTTGCCTTGGCCAACAGCTGCTTAGCTAATCCAGTAGCTCTACCTAATCCTCACAGTTTAGATGGTGGGAACCAGAGAATCTTTTTCTTGAATGATCAGTTAATCACCAAAATTGCTGAAACATTTTCAGTCTATTGATTGATTGACAATGTCCCACATTTAGTTAGCATCAATGCCGAATTAGCTATTATCATTTCCTGTTTGCAATATACACACGGATGTGCAGACAGCCATCACTGAATTGGCTGATTCTGAAGAAAGCCTAAAAACAGCAAGTTCTGGAATAAAGAGAAGTCTTTTTTTTTTTTTTTTGTTAAGATTTCTGAGCATATTCATGGATCTTCATTTAAATTGCTCCTAGGGGATGATATAAAATATGTGTATCCTGTCCGTGTGTACAGATTTGACTGAGTTTCGGCTCTGAGGAAAAAAATACAGAAAGTACTTTAATGGCCTCCAAGAGCTGTTTGTCACAGCCGCTGCAGCTGTATCTTTCCCCTCATCGCACATTTCACTGAACTGCATTAATGGATTCTCTCAGTGGAAGAGTGGAAGGTAAATACTACAGCAATTAAAAGCCCGACTCCGCGAGGTGGGTCCAGCTGTGACCTCGGGATGGTGTGGAGACATAAAGCAGCTGGTTGTCTCTCCAGCTCTCCTCCCTGGACATCTGCAGAGAAGATGGACGGCCAATAAAAGAAATGGATTTGCCTAGACACCCTATTTCCCCCGACGCTCTACCTCCCAAAACATTTGCCCGTAAATCTCGTGTTGTGCAGACTGCAGCTGCGGTCCTTGAACCGCTCCGAACTTTTCCTCCCCCTCTTTTATTCATTCATTTATTATGTCCACACCTCATATTCCTCAGTCACTAGTTAACCGAGTGTGTTGCTCTCCCACAGACAAGTCTGAGCACGGCGCTGCTGCTCGGAGTGGAAAGGAAGGACAGATGGCAGACATTCGTTATTGCCTTCCTCCATCGTTTTGTGTCTGGCTGCCCAAAATTGCCAGTGAGCCCGTCACTTTGGTATCGGGGTAATAACATGATGATCAGATAGTGGAGAAAATCGTATTTTGTGGAGCATTACGGCCTAATTCCAATCTCTGCTCGGGCACCTGAGACGGACGAGCGAGACCGATTCCTTCCTCAGGCAGAGCTCAGTGCAGTAGATGACCTCCCACACCAGAACAAGTCTTTTCATGTAGCTTACAGGGACCGGGCCCAATCAAAAATATGTCCTTTAGAACTGTGCGGACACAGGGGGAGTGTGATGAAACAAAGCAGGACGGAACGCCGTCCCATTGGCCAAACGGCACAGATGTGTGCACACGTGTTCAGTTCAAATACATGACGCCGTCCAGCTCCGTACCTGCACACAGCTGGGGTGTGTATTTGATCATGTGCAGAGCTGTGAGATTGTGAGTGCAGCTGGCTTCAAGAATGGCAGGAATTGTTTTTTTATCTCAGTTTAGAGAAATGCTAGATTGGACAGTTTAGTCAGATTGCTGATATAGTTTAAGGGCTTAGTGCAGATTAAGTTGCACGATGGCCCCACTTGATCTGTGATGATTCTATTAAGTCTTAAGAGTTTTAAAGCATCCGCATCTGTGGTTTTTTTCTTTTCTTTCTCAGAATATCATACTGCACGGCGGACAAGATGCACGACAAAGTGTTTGCCTACATCGTCCAGAGCCAGCACAATGAGACTCTGGAGTGTCACGCCTTCCTCTGCACCAAGAGAAAAATGGTACGTTCAATGAGTGCAAGTACGTGGCGCACAACTGTTCGAATAACTTGAGGTTCACACGCAGCCATTCTGTAAGAGTTTGCAACTCATTGAATCTAAATATAAGATGTAATGGGAAAGAGGTTGCCTAGCTCTGTCCGAAGTCAACAGAATCATCATCTTATTGATTCTTCAGACAGTTACCGGCCTGGCCAAGAAATGTTCCTGCATATATCCCCTTCATAAAACCACAACTTGTTGTTATTACATTTACATTTTTTTATTTATTTAACATGTCATTTAGTGAGCTTTAGAGGTTCTGGTTCTCTCATCTAAGGAAATAGCCACGCTATCTCTTGCCTTCTGCTTCCAGTCTTATTGCATTACTGAGCTATTCAGCTGCTGATCGTGGCTTCATATTGAGCATACAGACATAGAGTGATGTCGATATTTTCAACTGATTCTTAGCAAGAAAGAAAATAAGCAAATTGGCCAAAATCTTGGACTATTCATTTTAAAGTGGTTACAAGTGGAATAAGGCTGCAGGCTGTAGCTACAAATGTAGAGCAACCGATTCTTTACGGTGCAGGATTCTGCATTCAGGTAATCCATTCAGCTTCTGCTGCTGGCAATCTGTGGAAAGCACTCCATGCAGATGGAGGAAGTTGCAGTTTTTTGTTGTTGTTTTTTTTAACTTGTATGTATGCAAATGTCCAAGTACTAAGTTAAGGAGAGTGAGAACATGAAGGGCGGGGAGGCTCTCTCGTCCCTCTCTGGCATTCTCTCCATCCCTTGGAGGTTTGCAGCCGCACCCTCCTTTTCCTTCCCCTCACTAATTTAGTTCTGGCCAAAAGGCCACGTATCCTCCCGGTTACATAAACAACTTCGTCATGGAGCCCACGGGTTTCTCTTCCTCCTGCTCAAGTGTCTGAAAGGAGCCTCTTCTGTCGGCGGTCACTTCCTGTTTTTTTGTTTTTTTTATTAATCACCTCGTCGTCCGCGAGTTTCCCCCTCGTGTGCACATGAGATGCGTGTGAGTACTACTCATTCTTTCACATCCTCCCTGCTGTCTCACTGTCGCTCTCTTCTGCTTCCCTCCAACAGGCCCAGGCGGTCACCCTAACAGTGGCCCAGGCTTTCAGAGTGGCGTTTGAATTCTGGCAGGCTGCCAAGGAAGGTACGCATGGGAGCACGGGAGTGTGACGGATGAGTGGAAACGCTCCCCCCCCCCCCCCCCCCCCCCCGCTGTTGTTACCCTCTCCATCTCTCCATTTACTGTATACACCCTGTACCGCCCTTCTTAATGGCCAAACAATGGTCCTGTATTTAATCCTGAGGTCTTCCTGGTTATGGCCTTGACACCCTCTACAGCAGGGGTGTCAAACATACGGCCCGCGGGCCGGATGCGGCCCGCCACGTCGTTTTATGTGGCCCGCGAATCCGCCAGCAAAAAAAAAAAAAAAATAATCTTTTTTTTACAAAAATTAAAAGTTAGACTTGAAAATAAAAATATCCCCATGGTCGAAATTATGAGATAGAAAGTCGAAATTATGAGATAGCATGTTGTCTGTGTAACATTAAAACTATCACAACAGGTGGACAGGAGAGGCAACAGCCCATAAAGAGGTTTTCCAACAAGAGATCGGGTCTTTCTCAACATGCGGACTTCTCTGTACTTGTGGACTTGTGAAACGTCATCAGTCTCAGCCTAAGTACTGTTCCAATTCAAAGTTCACATCAAGCCAAGCACGGTCCAAATGCCCGGATGTGGCTCGCTACAGCCCAGTCATGCTTAAAGGTGTGTGAGCAGGTGAGCTCCGACCAGATACAGACTTTTAAAAGTTCAGTTTGTGAAGAAACACCATCGCAGACCGAGTTCAGGAACTAGCAGCTAATCTAACAACACAGCTAGCCGAAGAGACGAGCAGGTACTCGTCTTCTTCATTAGCTGTTGATGAAAGCACAGACAACACGGACACAGCGCATCTATCCGTGTTCATAAGACCTGACTCTCAGGAGCTCTTGGATGTAGCTGCCATGCACGGGACGATGACGGGGAGACATTAGTGATGCAGAGGTGACAAAAATAGCTTTGAACAAAGTTAATGTAATAACTTGTTCTTGATGATATTAGTCTTTGTTATTTTCTTTAATAGTTTGATCTTTGATAGAGTAATGTGGGTTTCTTAACCCTAAATTAAAATGATTTATGTTATAATAACAGAAATGTGCTTAAATATAATTTTACATTCATATAACTGCATGTACAATCTTTTTACACTTGAATAAACAATAATCAAATGTAGAGACAGTTATTTAACAATATGTTAGGAGTAGTTACATTTACACAGTCTTACATTTACAACCGGCCCTTTGAGGGCGACCATGATGCTGATGTGGCCCCAGAGAGAATATGAGTTTGACACCCCTCCTCTACAGGGATCATGTGAAATGGTGGAGAATTGTTCCTACCAGTCACTTGTCCTTCACACACACACACACACACACACACACACACTCCCATACAGTAGAGGAATGTCCTCATTGATTGAACCAGTTTCCCCCCCAGAGCTGTTAAATCATCACCCATAAATCACAGAGACCTTTTTTTTTTTTAGTTTAGTGACGCCTCTTTATTACAGACAACTCTGTCATGGTTAAAGACTCATCTGGGTATCGACATGGGGAGGGGGTGGAGAGGAGTTGAGGTTACACTGGGGCAGACTGGAGGTAAATCTTCTCCGTTTACAGTGAGAAAAGGACTTGGGATATATTTCATCTTTACTGCAAAGAACAATGTTCCTTTTCTCTGTTTGGTGTCAAACTTGGAAAGCATTCCACCTCTTTTTAAAGAGTAGCCTGCGCTGAGGAGATGAGCAGACACTGCTTGTTCAGGCGCCACCTTGGACACAGCAGGCTATCAAAGTGCTGTGTAAGGGTGGCGTCGCACGCATTCTTTCTCACAGCTCAGCAGAACACGCGTGTAATTTACTGCATGTATGACTCCGGAGTAAATGAGCGGCCACATAATGTACAATCTTCTCCATCTCTACATGTTTGTCGCCCTTGTAGTCGCCCTTTTGAATTTTTAGTGATTATCCTTTGTTGCTGTCTTGTCTTGTTTTGCACCTGGCACCTTGAACCCCACCCCACCCCACCCCCGTCGAGTTATTTTCTTTTCCCTCTTCCCTCCTCCCATCGCGGCACTCGCTTCTGCTTATTATAGGGAAGGGAGCCGGGTGAAGAAGAAGAAGAAGAAGAGGGGGATGGGGGATGAGGAGAGAGGCCAAGAGAGCATGAAAGGCGGGGCGGAGAGAGGAGTGTCGGGGTTGTGGAGTGTGTAAGAGAGAAAGGAAAATGATTGTGTGCGTGTGCCAGTGGGAGCTCAACCCCCCGACAGACTCGGTGTCAGTGCCATTGATCCTGTCTCATGCGAAGGCGAGCTTATTTATTCAGTCCTTTAGAGACACACACACACACACACACACACACACACACACACACACACACACACACACACTTGCACTGTATGAAAAATTCGTGCAGCCTTTTTTTATTTTTTTTATTTACTCCACATTTCTCCCTCTTCTTGGTTTGTGTGGGAATGTTTTAATGTGGGCACATTTCCATCCCCCCCCCAACATCAAGGCCACGGGCTCCTTGCCTCGCGCCTCTTCACTTGGAGGTTTGTAGCTTTGAGTTGAATATTTAATCGTCTGCCTCCTCACTCTTTCACCTCCTACTTTTTAGTCTCTCTCTTTTTCCCCTCATGTCTTGCTTGCTCACCATTCTTCACCTCTCCTAATAAGCCGTTTAATTTGCCGAGCGGCTCTCGTCTAGTTCTTCTAGAGCGATGATGGAGGAGAACCGATGCGTGGCTGGTTGGAGGTTATGGAGGCGAAAAGGAAGAATATTCTTATTTTTCAAAAAGATCAATCGGTGCTCTTATGTGGCAGAGAAGAAGAAAGGGAGGTAGGGTGGAAGAAAAAAAAAATCCTTGTGAGTCTGTTTCATTAAAGTTACAAGACGCCGGAGGATCAGGGCAGGAAGAGAGGAGGTATCTGCTGTATGTCTGTCTAGTGTGCTGCTTTCTGCTTCTCACAGACTCTCCTCCACCACCCACAGTGGGTTCTGCAGAGCCCACCACACATTCCTGACCCACATTCCTCTGCATATTACTGCTCCCATCCCTGTTCATGAATCTGTATGCATAGAATATTCACTGTAAACACTAGCTAGCTTTGAACTCTCATATCTTTTTAAAGTTGCTTCCGTGTTTAGCAGGCTGATAACTGCACACTGGGAAGGCAGAACGGGTGGCCATGGGAAAGTTTTGTAACGCTGCCATCTCTAAGCTACCTGGGCTCAAAGATGATGATGAAGTAAAAAACACCTCCTTGCAGTAAGTCTTGTTCGACAGAAATGGACATATCCTCTCTTGGCCCCTCAGGGAGTTCACACTTGTTCAGAGGGTCTCGCTTGAGCATCCGCTGAACCTTCACATCCTGTGAAACGGTGACATTTTAGCTAGAAGGCACAGTGAGTAGACCGGACCCGTATTCATCAAGCGTCTCAAAGCAGGACATCACTTCTCAGGGTGACGCTTTTTTTTTTTTCTTCTTCTAGTCATGCTTCTCGAACCAGGAGTAAATACTTAATAACCTAATAAATCACTCCCATCTCTCCTCAAGAGGAGTCCTAACCTGTCAGAAGTTGCCTGGAGGTGGCATTCAAGCGGAGATATTCTGTGTGGAGGACAGTACTTATTGAAACTCGATCACATTTGAGACTGAAGAAGACGCGCTGTCCCTGCAGAAACTGACATCTTCACAATGTGTCTTTAACGAGCAAAGTGCGGCTGCACAACAGGGACGATTACGTCTGAACCAAGTATGGCCTGTGTATAATCGGAGGTCATGAATCAAACTTTGATGGCACTTATGCGCCCTCGTAATGCGCGCGGTGAGGGAGGACTTAACTTAATTACAACAGGTAAAATATTTTTATAGGGCCTTGTGTCATTTCTTTTAGTAAGGCTATTTCCAATAGTAGTGCAGCTGTAATATTTGAAAAGAAGAAGATACACCATTACATTGCACTGCGTTCACATCGTTACAGTGCATTTCCCAAGAGTCTGTGACGTTACAGGAAAAGTTCAGATTCTAAAGTAATTGAGAAACGCGGTTCCTGCGACTACTCTGATCTAGACTGAGTTTAGGAGAGCGGCGTTGTGCAGCAACTCCAGTGAGAGCTGTTTACCGGCTGCCCGTTGGTGAATCGGCACTTTGTGGAAAACCTTCCTCTCCGCAGGTGAGACTGTTTGGAGAGAGCAGAGCCTGTTATCCATCTGACCCAGATGCCATGCCCACTCTATGTAAATGCCGCAGCGACTGCATTAACTGCAATCGTGGAAGCCCAGGCCCTCTAGGTTTCAGCTGGCAGACGGCTTGAGTAATGGCTTTCACCTTATCTGCCAATTTACTGCTGCTGATTTGTTTACACTCATTATATGCTCGGTTAGGGAGACATTTTCAGGCAGCGAGAAAAGTAAACAGCTCCTCTAGTCACTCACCCCGTGGTTACTAGCTCCTGAATATATTTCACTCTTCTTGTTTTGTCCCCCCCCCTCCCCTCCCCGCACAGAGAAAGAGAAGCGAGTGAAGTCGGGTTCAGACGGAGAAGGAGCCAGCAACTCCCAGTCGGACAGCTCGGCCAGCCTGGGCAGCCTGAAGGCAGGAGGTGAGTCATGTCACCCATCATCACGTCTCTCTCTCTCGCTCTCTCTTTCCTCCTCACCCTCTCTGTCACAGTGATCGTAGCCTCGGGGAGGGGGGGGGGGGGGGAGAAAGAGTATTCAGCCGCTTGTCAAAGCTTTGCTTACAGTGAGGCATTTTTAGGCGATGGTGTATGATAACGATCATTTTAACCCCCCCCCCCCTTGCCGTGTTGTAGATCCATTAAAAACAACACATAATAGAGAACTGTTCATGGACAAACAGCCACATTGTGTGTCTCTCTGGAAGCACAATTACAGTCCTGTTTGTATAAAGAGCATGAAAGAGGCCTACGTGTTCTGTGACCCCCCCCCCCCCCCCCCTTTGTTCAAACAGATTTACTAAGATTCCAGGACTTGAGACGTGGGTCATGGCTTCTAAACATGCTGTTGACATCCAGTGAGCCAAACAACCTTTAGGCGTTATTAGCTCCATGTATTGTCCACAGCCAAGAGACAATGAGATGGGGAGCATCCTGTTGCCGGTGGCACAATGGCTGCACACTTATTCCTCATGATGCTTTCTCTTTGTTAGTCCGTCCTGTGCGTGCCTCCTCCCTGTCGCACTCCGTGAGCGTCAGCCGCACTCTGATCCATTTGGTACTGGAGGCTTCAGTTTTCAGCAGGCAACTCTGAAAACATCCGCTTTGTGCTGAGCCCCCCCCCCCCAGTACCCAGCTAGGTGGCCTCCAGCCAGAGAGAGAGATCTCTCTAAATCCGTCCTGACACTTTTTATTTGGGGGCTGCGCCCCCCCCCCCCCCCCCCCCGAACGTGTCGCATTTTTATGGCCGACACGGGTTTTAAGGATGATCCCGAGTGAGAAGTGTTAACAAAGCAGGACTTGGAAACAGATTCTGGCAACCGAGAGGCTCGGTGTGCGCTTGCTTTTTGGGGACCAACTTCATCCCGCTGACCTTTCGGTGGGTCATCGGGCTGCCAGCGCGCTGTATTTCTGTTAAGCAAATTGGCGTAATTGTGCAGCAGAGCTAGAAGCCTCTGAGTGCCTTTTGTGAAACAGGCTGAGCAGCATTTTTCTGTCCTGCCAGAGGTTTTCAGCGCCAGCCCTAAAGCGGCGATTGGAGACAGCAGAGTTTTAGAGCGAGGGGAAGGTTGTACCCTTCACTTTGGTCTGATCAAATGGCACGCCGCTGTGTCAGGGGGACTCTCGGGATCAGTGGTGTGTTCGGAGGTGAGTCGGCTGTATTCATGAGACATGATAGCCTCGTCTTTCTCCCTGCGACCAGGCCTTCAAAATACCAATGTCACTTCTTAGTGCCCGCTTGATAATGATCAGCCTTTCTCAGTCTTCTCCTCTTCGAGAGGTTCAATGTGGTGCTGCATCGAGCTCATTGTTTTCATTATTGCTTTATCTGTCAGTTTCAAACGTGTCATTTTGCTTGAAAAAAATGACAGTTATCAATTGACCAGTGATCAAAATAATTGCCCATTTCATTTTCTTTCAATCGATTAATTGTTGTAGCTGTAGTTAATTGTGCCAGCTGAGTGTTTGTTAAGGTGGAAGTGACGCTCTGGGAGCAAACACCGTAGCTGTTATCTTAGCTTAGTATTCCCACCAGATGAGTCCTGATCCCCCCCCCCCCCTCTCTCTCTCTCACAATGAATGACAGCCCCACAATATTACCTTCTTCATAACAGCAGAATACTCAAAATGCCTTTGAGCCAGCGTTGACAGAGAGGACAAGTCGAAGGGAATTGGGATTTCGCGATGACTCGCGTGTATGTCAGCTACTCTTTTGAGGAACAAAGGAAAATAGGGAACCGTTTATTTTCCGCATAGAAGAGTTCAGTTGTGGTAGCATTAGAGGGCTCGTAGGGATAACATTAGTCTCAAAGACGAGACAGAAATTAGTGTTGACGCACATTATTGACACGCATTAATCATCGGGAAAGGCCATTACAAGCCAATCCCATTACAGATCAGTGGTGTCACCGTGGTTCGGCGTGCAAGTCAGGGGGTTACCCCATGCTCACTCATCATAAGTGACAATCCACAGATGGCTGCATCGGGGAGCTCCATTAGAGCTACGTTTTTACACAGCTCGATCCCCGGAAACGTCCCACACACAGCAAATTACTGGCAGAGGGTTAGGGTCTACACGTTGTTGTTTTTTTAGGAAAATCCTCCTTTTAAATCTCTCCAACATGTTTGTTTTTGTGTCGCAGAGGTCGCCACAGGGACACTTCTGGACTTGGCAGAGGGAGCCAACGTGGCGCTGGTCCACTCGGGAACAAAGCAGACGGAATCGGACCCCTTTATGGTGCATAATCACGCAACAGAGAACAACAATACTGTATGGGTAAGACACGAGTCGGGCTTGATGAGATGGGAGGAGAAGAACGTCATGCAGGAAACACTGATTAATTAGCCTGCTGATGTACTGTACCTGTGGTATTCAAAGGAGTGGATTCTGCAGTTGTACAGCTGCTCCGCAGAGTCAGATAAATAGCCTATTGAAATGTCACATAGCTGGAGATAAACCTCCTAGAACCATGTGAGGCGAGAGAGTAAATGTATTGTTAACGTATTAACACCTCAATGAATATGCACTGTTTACCCATCACCTCTTGAGACGTGACCTTTATTTGTAACCAATGCCTGTGTGTTCTGTGTGGCAGGAGTTGGAGGACGGTCTGGACGAGGCTTTCTCAAGGTGAGAACCGGTGTGGATTTGGGGGTTTTCCCTAAAGGGCCCCCTTGGCTCTGCTAAACAGCCACCCGGGCAGCTGTTCTTGAAATAGCCCCCCTTGCGGGTTTTGGCTGCTCCAGCAATAAACACAGCCTCTCCCTCTTTCTCGGTTCGGCCCCGGCGCGTCTCCCACGGGGCGGGAGACGCGCTCGGTTTACAGGCGATCTGACGTAAGGCGACACCCGCCCCGAGTCATGCTGCTTTTGTGGGCTCCGTTAACCATCGTCTCAGGCCCGCACACCGACTCCGTATGAGCTCCGGAAGCCTGTGATTACAAATGAGCGCTGCTGAAGGGACACATTGCTTGGTATTTATATCAGGGACCCACAGGAAAGTAACTTATTGTGCAGTGTAGTAGAAAGAGATCAGGTCTCATCATCTGCAGGTTGAAGGTTGACAAGAAAGTCCAATTGTCTGCGCTGATTGGAATTCCTTAAACTGCGTCTGCGCCGTCAACAAACTAATCTGAGAGGAGTCCACTGTGATTAATGTTTCAATTTAGTCTGAAGAGGCCGCGCTGTCCGATAAGCTGCGGTGGTTCTGCTCTCAGGTGGAAGTTTACAGCCGCTTGTTTCGGACTCATTCAAACACGTTATTAGTGCATTAATTTCCTTTGGCCCCGCCTTTTCACCCGCGCTGCTAATTGGACAGTGGGCTTCTTATTCTCTCATTTTGTTTCAGTGAAAGGGAGAACGGGCTCCTCAGCCTCTGTAATCACGCGCTAAGAGGCCATATCAGCCTCGTTATCAGATGAATATTTGTCTGCACACACTGTAATTACACCCTGACGCCGTTAATCTCCCGCTCTGCGACTAATGAGGATGCTCCCAGCAGGAGCGCAGAAGCATCCACATGTAGATTTCTGTAATTGGAAGGAAGGGGGGGTCCAGGTTGACATCTCTGTCCACCATGAGAACCTGATTGTACTGGTTAATGTTGGGGTACAAAAGGGAGGAGAGAATTCATGATTCTGTGTATGAGAATATTACAGGATGATGGTTAAAATGATAGTTGGCGTGCGTCAGATACGGTTTAGTGTGAGAATTGAAATGAACTGCTGATTTAATGTTACTTCAAATAAGAAATAGCAGATTCACATTCAGAGGGTGTAAGTTATTGTAAGCTTGAGAAACGCATTCACCACATAAAGCTACTTTATGAGCTTCTTTTTTTTTTATTCTTTACGCTTTACTAGTGACAGATTATGCACTTTTGAATTTGATCAAAGTACTACAAAGCACCAGGGCCTCCTCTCCCTCCCCACACAACAGTGATCCTGTAACCGGCAGCGAGCTGTAACCGGCAGCGAGTTATGGGCGACACGAGAAACATCTGCTCCCTTACTGCAACACCACCCTTTTAATTCTGCCATTTAAATTCTCTTAGATGAGCACTTTGGTCCACTTTACTTTTGGCTATGAGCTGCAGATAATTCATGTGTTGAGAGCGTTTTCATTGCTATATAAGAGGCTGCACTGCCATCTGCTGGATCCACTGGAGTAGATGTTGTAGCCTCGTAAGTGCCAGTTAGTGAGGAAAACGCCAGTTTGATGTGCTTAGTTATGGTTAAACCCCAATGTCACAGCCTGATGTTAAAGCATCTGGACATAAAGTCGCACCGTGCCACATAAATGTATCCACTCACTTTATTATGAGGCTGTGCAGAACAGTTAAAATGTTGCCTGACTTGTGATGTTTCCTTTGCCACCCCCCCCCCTAGCCGCAGTCTGGATAGCTTTGAATCCTACTCAGGTAACGACGTCATTCACTGGATCTAATGACTTCCACCTCATTCTCCCCCTAGTCATCTGTCATCTGTCTGAATATCGGATCGATCAAGACTCGAGTAGTTTTCACACTTTCTTTTTAAAGGCCACATTCCATTAACAAGACTTTAATTAGAGAAACAACTCTCCTCATCGTCACCCCACAGTTTGATCCATCCCTGAGCTTCACTGCCACAGAACCTGGTGATGTGTGCCACTGTGTCCGCGTCTTCATCACAAGTGTTTTTATGTGTCTCCGCCTCGCATCCATCCAGCTTTGCACATGAGAGATGTCGGGATGAATGAAAATGCCGTGTGCTCACATGTTGGTCCGACACGTTTTGTGTTTGAATCGGCATTTTGAATGTTGGGTCATATTGGGTTGCCATGATTAGTTCACAAAGGGGAATGTTCCTGCGAAGTAATCATGCCACTGTGTTCATTAGTCATGCTTATGTCCATACCTAGTGTACACTAATGTCTGTTTTCCTCTGTTTCCTCCAGACTCGCTGAGTCTCGCACTAACCCCCAGGTCCTGGACATTGGGGTAAACCCTCAGGACTTCAACACTGAAGAGTGCCTGTCCCCGGGCAAATGGGACCAAGAGGACATGGACTTCACCACACAGAAAGACACGTTCTAAAGGAACGTGAGGGAAACGGGGAGGAAGGGGGGAAATGGTGGGAAAACAGACATTGTTTGAGACATCAGTACGGTTCCCCCACCTTCCTCCCTGCTGTCATACCTCTCGGTGGTCCGGTCCAGTGGCCCTCTGATGCTTCTGCATCTCCTCGACCAGAGAAGGACAACAAGAGCAGGCTGCTCACAGAACAGGCCAAAGCAATACAAACCAATTAATCCCTTTTCTATGGAAAAAAACAAAAACATGCAGTCATTTAATGTTTGTTACAGTCAATGTATTACTTCCTTTATTTTGTGTCTGTTTACCCATTCACTGTTAGTAATGTGTTTGTGGTATGTGCTTGTGTACATTGTGTTAAAGAAAGTGTGCAAGTGTGTGTGTGTGTGTGTGTGTGTGGATGTACATTATACAAATGTACACAGTGAGCTATGAGAACTATGATGTGTTGAGGTTTGAACAGGTCGTTACGTGAGGTAAAGCTCAACAAGGGTGCTCTCTCTCCTGTATTTTATTTACCTAGAGATGTAACTGGTTCAGAGGGAAAGGTCACCGGGTGAAGGCCACCAAGGCACCAGTTCCAGTACCAAACAAAGTTACTACCTATGTGCGTCAAGGATTCAGCCGTTAGTTGGGCAACAAAAGCTTTAAAAATAAGAGTGTATGTTTGGGTCAAAGAATGGATGACAACAAATTGACAATCCCCCCCCCCCCCCCCCTCCCTTTTTTTTTTTTCTAATGCAAAATCTATTTTCGCACTCAGCATTCATCCACTTTTAAAAGCACATATTTAATGTAAGGGAATTTAATGTCAAGAAGTATCATTATTCACGCTTGTATACAGTGCCTCTATTCACTCTTTTCATGTTTTATTGTTTGAACTTTGAGTCACAGTGGATTCATTTTGTTTTCCCCCAGAAATGGTAGGAAACTGCGAAACCTCAAATACTGTAAGTCCTAACTCCCACTCAGGCTCATGGACAGGACGGCAGCTTTGAGTTGTTTTGTTTTACACGGCAGTCTCTCCTTTGACCATGTCTGCTCGTTGTGTTTATCATCTGTGATTCATAGTTGAAACAATACAACATGAAGTCCAAGGGTTTGAATGTGTTTTATCGGCACTATACCACTGTATGTTAAATTATATTGTTGCATTGACTAGTTTACTTTTTTTTGTTGTTTCCGGGAAGGGTTCCCAGTGTTACTTTTTTTGGCATTTGTTTATGTATTCATTTACATAAAATTCAATAATAGTAAAATTGTGTGTGTGTGATATTTATTAATGCATCTTCAGTCTTTATGCAAACAGTTCGTTGGCAGTCAGTCTGTTCTGAAATGTTTCTATTCAAGCGGACACTTTTGGTTTGAAGCGCGCACCACTACTGTGTAAGTTAGTCAAAAAGCTAAAGCTAAGCATTGCACTGGTGGAGTAACACCACGTAAGAAGAGTTTTAAAGGCACATACAATCCATTCAGCCTGTCTGACAGAAAAGATTTTAACATTTGATCATGACTTAAAAACAACACGTTATTATTGAGTATGTGAGTTATTTTAAATAATTCAAATTCTCCAATGTGAGGGTTTGCTGCTTTTCCTGTTAGATATTTGAGATTGATGCCTGTGGGCTTTGCTCTGTGATTGGCAGATTAATTGATAATGTAAACTAATTGTTAGTAGCAGCTCTAGTTAAAAGGATCCATACCCGTATACTATTATTCCCACTACATTTTCTGTTCCGTCTCAATGGAAATGTTCCTCCTTCAGTGGGAAAAAAACTCGCATTCAAACATGCATTTTTCTTCTTTCCTCGTCTTCCATTGACAAACTCTCTGAAATCTTCAGCTCTGTTTGTGCTGCAAGAACAGCAGCTCTCTCCAGATGTTCCCACCAGATGTGACCCCAGGCTGCTCATTTGTTGTTGGTGATCTCAGTAATGTGTTCGATGCCTTTTTATGTGGCTGTTTAAATGCTTCACGTGGGGACGAAGGCAATGCAGAGTTTAAGGTTTGTGTATTATTACTATGTTGTTATTGAATGAATCAGGCACTCGTGGTGTTAAGTGCAGGAAGGAAAAAGTGAATTTGTTTATTGACATCGGCTCAAAAAGTTTCATTCTTTTATTCTTCGGCTGGCTCTTCTTCCCTCTGACGGGTGCACCCTCATCAGGTGACCCGTCGGTGGCCTGATGTCTCCTCGGCTGGACCGCTACTGGCTACATGTTGGCTGACAGCTGGTGATCCTCTGTTCAGTTTTCCAGATGTGTGACCTGGATTTGAAACAAAGTAAATGATCCGTCTGCTTCCTGTCTCTCAACAACAGAAAATGAAATCATTCTCTACTTATGACATGGACCACTTACTGATATCTCATCCAGGGAACTGACAAGCCTCTCAGATCTTGTAGGCTCAATGCCAGCTGGTATTGCTTTGTAGAGTAAATCACTTCTTCATTGATGTTTTTTTAACTACTTGGCACTACTATCGGAAGTGCCATGAGCCAAATAAGTCAATAATATATCACAGTATCACCATATTAGACATACCGTGGAGGTCTGGTCTTTTGTGGGGGGAGGTTCCCCAGTGATTGGCTCATATTTATTTGGGCATAGTTTCACATTCACTGACCTACAGCATGTCAATCTATGGTGCTGACTGGAGGATTACAATGGCTTGTATAGTTAAGTCTATTTGTATTAACATGTGTTCTGTTCCTGGCCTGTTATCCCGAACAGAGAGGTGGACGAGAAGCGTTGTAAACAGCTGCCCTCTGTCCCCAGATGTCTGAATGAGCAGCAGATCAAGGTATGAACCTCTGGACCACCAGAAAAAAACCCTGAGACATAGAAATGCTGCTGCTTATGAGTTAAGTTGTGATTTGTCCATTGTGTGATCACTGCAGGTTTCATTTACCTCCATTGTGTTGGGTTGACGGCAGGAGACCGCAGCGAATAAAACTCTGCATGGATGGACACTGTTAGTGGTAAGTGGGACTATGTTCCTTTGTAATTCATGTGAACTTTAATAAGCCTTTTCAACTTGGATCCGCAGGAGATCAATTTATATGTTGTTTGCGATGCGTGACCCTGCACTGTCATCTGCTGGCAGAGGACGTGTAATGGACCTCCTGTTGATCATAGAGTGAGGACAAAGACAACATGGTGTGCTCATGTTTTCTGTTCTCTAGCGTTTGGAAAACATGGACCTAAAGATAATTACTTTTCTATTGGGCTAAAATACATGTGTGTGCAGTCTAGCTGTGTAACCGATGCCCCCTCCCAGTGTGAGTGAGGCACTGGAAGACGGCTTGTAACGAATGTACACACACACGCAAGACTGTCTCAGCCTGCTTAGGGGAGCAAAGCCAGGATAACTTAATAACACTAGCCACCATCATATCACTTGTCTCGAGCTAAGAAGTCGGCCTCCCCGACAGCCGGATATCAACAGATTTGTGTGTGTGTGTGTGTGTGTGTGAAACATGTGTAGGAGGTCTGGAAGTACTCCAGGATGGACCCGCTCTAAAGAGCCCCCACTGGAGGAGGAGCCCCGTGTGGTTGGGAACCTCGCTCCGTTATGAAGGGCAGCTTCAGGACCGTGTCCCTAACGCCCTCAATTTAGATGCCGATCTGACCCCTATTGCTTCACTAAAAAACACAACAGCTAATGTCCCAGCAAGATAAACAAGCAGAGCATCAAAAACAATCTGAGCCGACCAAGTTAATGAATCACATAGTACTGAACAACACTAATTTAATCTTAGCTTGTAGCAGGTATGTCATTCAAATGTATGTCCAGTTATTTACTGCTGTCAGCCTACTCCAGGGGAAGAGCTCTCTTATCTCTCTTATGAGCAGGACTCGACTTTGGTCGGAATGTACAAACTACAAACCAGTTTTATTTGGTTTATGCAGTTAAAAAAAGAAGATACAAAGTTACAAAAATGGATCATGTAAAAATAAGTAAAAGACAAGACAAAATGTCAAAAGTTAAAAATCCCAATAAAGAGCCAGAACTATCTAAGCCCCTCTAAGAAGAAGACCGCCTCTTCGTTGTCTGCCCTCTTTACGTGGTGCTTCTTTCACCTCCTGGTCCGACATGGTAGACAACTAATCATTGGATAAAGCAGTTTACGTGCCTCATCTTTTATGACAGACTTGTTCTTTAAGTTAACACTTTCTTGTTAGCCCCCCCCCCCCCCCCTTCGAAGGTTCCTGTCTGACTCGAACAATTACTACAGTTGCAGTTTACACCCAAAGTTCACTTTTTTACTTATCTTTTCCAATTCAGTCCACACAGAAGCACATATGATTACATATTGATAAATGAAAGAAAAACACATTAAGGCTATCGTCATTGAATTGACACTAAATAATACGAGATTATATGTAAAGAGTATATTGATATCTGAGACCAAAACACTCTTAAGTCAATAAAAGGAAAGAAACCGTAACTCATGAGGGAAGGAAACTCAAATGAGGATATGAATAAAAAGTGAACACCTTAAGATACCACTTCCTATCTTTAGGGTGCAAGAGTCATGTTTCATATTTGTCAGTGAGGCGTGAAAACATGTCTAGAAGGTTCCATTGTGTCTGCCAGATGTCCCAACCACACGTTGCTGTTGCACTTTAGCTTCTCGCTCCTCAGGAAGTAGAGGTGTTTAGGTAACATCAAAGTTCCTCTGACGTACACAGCAGTACCACAGTTTCAAGTATTTGTTTAATCTTCAATTTAATAAGTCAATTAATTAATTGGTGAATTTGTTATTTTAATAGAAGAATAGAGAGATGGCTTCTGGGTGTGGTGTGATTTGTGGTGGATACCTCAACACTTATTGACACTTCTTCTAATGTTATAATTAACAATGTCTAAATTATAACATCTCAGTGTATTAACTGACCTTAAATGAATTGTAAGAAATGACAAGCCAGTGTTAGATTGTAATACGTGTGTGAACAAGGGAAATATGTATTTTCGGATGGAACATTGCCAAAGGGTTATTAAAGCATTATATCTGTATTATTCTAACATTAATACAAAATAATATTTGTATGATTTAAAAAGCCATGTCCTTCTGTTACCGAGTCATTGGAATAAGGTCTCCAGCAGAAAACTTCACTAAAATAAACCAAAAAAAACACGGGATTGACTTCATAACTTTAGCAGTGACTCCTGGCGATAATACATTCCAACTGGATTTCTCACGCTGCATTATGTTAATGTGATGACTGAACATTTAATACATTTGATTTGTGTTTGACTAATTCAGCTACATGAGGTCAGCAGTTCACAGGTTTTCTTTATTAATATCACATATTTCGAACTGGGTACTGAGGCACATGAGGAATGCTCATATAGATATTAGGATCTATTTAGGGAATAAATCATAGATTGCATATGCATTTATGATGTATATGCAACTGGTCAGTAATAGTTGTTTGGCGCGTCAACACCACCGTTTGTCAAATCAGCCCTATGAAAGTGACGGCAAGAATTCTTCACTGGTTTATGTTGCGTATGATGAGACAGTACCTGTTAGCACTACATCGTGAACAACAGGAAGCACATATTTGTAGGGAACATTGCCAAAGGGTTAGGGTGAGGGAGGGTTGACCCTCATTGAAGCGAGTTCCCCTGCAGAGCAAACAGATTTAGATGATCGGTGCTGGTTCTACTAGTAGCAGTTTTTTTGACCGTTGTTCCAAGTTGTGCACAGAATGACTCTCGTAACTTAGTTTTTGTTGAGTAAACCTTTTTAAATGGAGTTACTGCCTCTGAAGAATCATTTTGCGTCAAGCTTATTGCCAATACACAGACTGTAACAGTAGTGGTAATGTGGACTACCGGACGGAGGGAAGATTGCCGCTACAACCACGTGTTCGTGTTAAAACAGAGTTTCCATCCACAGCATAGTTTCAAAATGATCATCTTCCCGGCTAACCACGCCTGAAAACAAATATCACATGACTATTGACGTACATGTGGGCACATGTGGGTGACGTGTGTGCCGGTATAAACAGGAAGTAGATTGGTTCTTTTTTCTCTATAAACACATTTCGTAGAAAGTTTTATTTTTCAGACTTAGTTACAACGCTGCAGGTCTTGCTCTCTCTCTCTTTCTCTCTCACACACATCAAATTTACTTTAAAATGGAACACTTACACATGAAGCTTTACTGTGTCCATAAATGTGGTGAACACACGTCTCCCACTCGTTTTCTCAGTTTCCTTGTTGTCTGTTCTCACTCGTAGCTCTGCTGGTGACTGAAGTCTCTGTCCTAGAGAGCAATCAATGTTTTGTTCCTTTATAGTTTATGTGTGTGGACTTCACAATAGATGTGCAGAACAACATAAGCATTAATAAGGAAAGGAAAGTCCTCCGTTTTGTGTCCGTCCTCCTCAAAGCCGCTAACCGTGACTTCAGACGTCCGCTCCGTAGGTCTGATAACACCAATGGTCACGCTGCTCGCTAATCGCTGCAATAACTTCCTCCGCAAAAATGCAGACTTTAACTGAACAACAGCTGCTAGTAAAGACAACACGGTCAGCAACGCCCGTAATCCACGTTGAATTAACCTGGTTGTCGATCGGTAATCAAGGCTGTTGTTTGTGATTTTCCGGGAAAGGCTCACGTGATAGGGGCGTGATGATTCAGGGAAGGACACGTCGTGACTGCTAAGAACCAATCAAATAGCGAACGCGGGTGTGGGCGTCATCGTTTCCAAACTTATGCGTTTACTGCGTCCACATGAAGAGGCAACCCCGGAGTTTTCAAACTTATCCGTCCTCGGTGCTCGAAAACTCCGGCGTAGTGTGGACGCTCAGTGTAAACGTAGCAAAACATATGCGTTTTAAAATGGAAACGTAGTAGTGTGGACATGGCCTCAGTATTAGTAGCTTTTACGATCCCTGCTTGATAACTAGAATATGAACTAGTACAAGCAATTCAAGTATTCGTAATAACCAGTGTTGGGCAATATAAAGAAGAGATTCTGTCTCTGTAAATGTCATTTTATATTATGATTCAAGGGTGCAGGTTTTGGTTTTCACTCTGATAGGGCCTTTGATTTGACTTTGATAGTTAATAATAATGCTACCAGTACTGTCCTGATAAAGTGATGCACGCCATTTACAAACAAACTAATCCGTTGGACAAGCTGTGGCTAATCTAAAGTGCGTATCTGGAGGTCAAATGAAACAAAGTATAAACAATTGAGATTATCACTAAGGTGCAAAAAACTAAATATACACAATGGATCATAAATCATGATCATAAATAAACAGGTTAACTGTGCGGTGCAAATCCAACATAAACAGGTAAGATAAAAATGAGAATATAAATTAAACAGAAACTATACGAGAGCAATTCAAGTTGAAATAGAAAGACAAGAGTGACATAGAAGTGTGATTTGTAGCAGCAAAGTCAGCAAAGGTATATTATATATTAACAGTGGACAGCAGAATAATGCGTGAACAACAGGATGCATACTTTTCTTGTGGGTTGGGGTTACATCATCCTAAATCCCTTTCTGTCTGTTACACAGTCAATAGAGAGAGTTCACCATAGAGACTGTTTAGATTAGTGGTTTGAACAGGTTCACCATATGACCAACCCACTAGTGGTTCAGCTGAGTCAAAAACAATGCAGCTCAATGAGTAAGCATCTACCGTAATGTTTGAGTAATAGCAGTAATGATATGAGTGGCATCCTTTGTTATACTAGAAGTACTCGCTGTAATGTGTCAGTGTTTAGCAGTGGTAATATCACTGGTATCAGTACAAAGATAACAGTAGAGTTATCTATTTCTAACGGTATTTTTTGCCATTATGTTAATGTAATGAAGAATATTATCAATATTATAATAACTGCTCCAGTCTTAGTGGAATAAAAAGAGGTCAGCCTTTATAGCAGGGCCATTGTAAAAGCTATTTGACTTTGACTCTCTGAAGCTCTCTCCAGCCGTTTGAAAACGACCAGCTCTGGATTTAGGAATGGTGATATTGATTGACTCTCTCTCTCTCTCTCTGTCTCTCTGAAAAAATCTTCATATTTCTTTGAGAAGAGGTGCTGTTCTGTTTTCAGAGAGGCTGAGCAAACGCATGGGTCTGAAATGAACTCATTGTGAGTCATGCATCGCTTAAGTTTGTGATTTATACTCTTATTACAAAGTGTTACCAGGATTCTTAATCAAACTGTAGTAGGCCTACATGGTTTAAAGCAATGCACACAACCCCCATCCACATGTCCTGTCCCCATGCAGCAGTGTACAGTGGGCCTATGTGTTGTTCCTGATTATAAACGTGTCCGTTATATTTCAGCAACTTTTGTTGAGAATGTGTTTGGAGGCTCTTGGTGTCAGTGCAGAACTTTATGAATGTGAAATAAATAAGCGTGAAGTAGAATAAGTGACCTGCACAGTATGACGCACGTCCACTATAACCCTCCGCTAAAAATGTTATTATATTGCGCACACTTTTTCCAGGTCAAAACAGTCGAAATGGATTAATCCACTTCCGTTACGTTGAATATCATTTGGAACGTTTCACCATCACATGGTGACCAAAATGTCCTGCCTCCTTACTCACTTAGATTGAGTTACAGTACGGCAGTTTCCTGGTTTTAGTTTTAAAATAAAAGCATAAACAGTAAGGACAGGAAATCGAGTTCAGTACACTATTTAAATATTCCATTCCATTATCCTAACCGCCTATCCTATTCAGTGCTGGAGCCGATCCCAGCTGACATTGGTCTGTAGAGACAGACAAACATTCACGCTCACATTCCTACGGCCAATTTTGAGTCTCCAAATAATCTAAGTTTTTTGACTGTGGGAGGAACCCACGCTGCTACGGGGAGAACGTGCAAACTCTACACAGAAGGACCCTCTTGCTGTGAGGTGACAGTGCTAGCCACTACACCACCGTGCAGCCCACTATGTAAATATCAGTGGCGGGCCGTGCATTTTATACCTGGGCCTTCTGTGCTGTCCTACTACAGTTGAACAGCTACGGTGCAGATACATGAATCCGTGCATGACGAGACGCTGCGTCACTCTTACTACTCCAACTAATTTATGCCAGTTTCCTTAAATTTCACATTAGTCACACGCTGGCCCACTGACCAATCACGGCGCACTTTAATGCAGACGTACTTAGCAGGCTACCTGGGTAGCATCGCCGCCGCTCACACCGCCTCGCTGCTCCACCTGCATGTTCCACCGGCTCCACAGACAAGCCTAATAAAACCCTTTTTACTCAGCTACTCTGCCGTCCTGGTGTCTGCGTTTGGGTCCAGAACAAACCGACCGTAACAATAGGGGCTGAATCTGATTGGATAAAAGCTCTCCTTAAAACAAGCTGCACTGGAAGCAGAGCAACTGAGGAAGACAGGAGCTGTGCAATGAGAAAATAAGCTAATGGGGGAAAAAATGATAATACATGTAGTGTATTTGTGAAAAATTATTAAGTTATAAAATAGCTATAACTTTGTGATTCTGTTCAGGCCAGCAGAGAAGGCTTAGCTGGCCCTGACGTATGAAGGCAAATCACTGTCAAAATCCGAGAGCGCAAATGAGATCCATGCGCGCGCGCATTTTACTTTGGCGAGCGCTTTTACGTCACTCCGCGAGCAAAATTCACTCTCGCGAAAAAATCAAAATAAATACTCACATGCACAAAAAAAGCCCCACGCAATGACCTGCATCCTCTCCCCAGCATGTATGAAGGCAAATCACTGTCAAAATCCGTCACTCCGCGAGCAAAATTCACTCTCGCGCGAGAAAAATTCACTCTCGCGCGAGCGAAAGTCCCTCGCGAAGCTGAAACCTGCTCGCTCGCGAAACTTTAACCTGCTCGCTCGCGAGTCTTTTTCCTGCTCGCGCTCGAGTTGTTTTTCTTTTTGACAGTAAGTGGGCGGGCCCAGTCTCCATTGTATCTCGACATCTAATTGGTTACAATCCTCATTTTTGGATAGACCGGATATCACTCTGACACAGATGCTAGGGGGAGATTTTCAGATTGCACTACAGGTCAGGGGCAAATAATGTACATTTTACTGCACGGGTACTTTTACTTTCTGCACTTAAGGTACATTTTGCTGATAATAACATACTTGACTGAGGTTTTGAATGCAGGTATTTTACTCGTAGTGGATTGTTTCATCAGTATGGTATTAGTACGTGTTGGAGCTATTTATTTTATATTAGTATTTTGTTATTTAATTAATAAGTAGTATTGTTTAATTATTCTAGATGTTTGATATATTAAGATTGCTTTTTCTCTTTAATAGTAATTTCTTTAGTTATATTATTTGTTGTTGTTTGGGTAATTACTATGGGCACCTGTGGCTATATATATGAGTGAATGGATAGGACCAGCATGCACCGGGGTGGGCTTATAGTTTTTACCAGCACAGGAGAGACAGCACAACAGGAGTTTTCTTAGTTCTTTTGTTTGTTTGCTTGTTTTGTTTGCTTTACTAAATAAATAAGAAAATCGGAATCCTGCATGTACAATCTACTCTCTTCTGCCTGCGTAAAACACCGACCACGGTGCATCAGTGGCGTTTGATTATTGTTTGTTTTATTTTGATTTATTCGACAAATGGCCACTACAGTACGTTTACTGCAGTGAAGGATCTGAATCATTTTTCATCCACTAACTACTTGTCAGTGACTTCAATTTGGAAACTCACTTGGCAAACAGATAATATACAAACAGTGGTCCCTAATCTTGGCTCTAGATCCTTGAGCGGGTCCAAATTGTTGCTCATATTATATACAACTACATTATATCTCCTCTGTAAACACAACAGTATGATTAAATATGATCACATCATGTTTTAATCAATTAATATCAAAGAGATTCTTTGACCTGTTTGTCACAAGAGGTTTGACTATCAAACACACATTGTCTGTAATATAATGATGGAGTGAATGTAAACCAATCTGAGCAACTTGACTTTAACACATTTTTAATTATTGTATTTAACAACGCTATTAACATAATTTGTATTTCATCAGCCTCTACAGTCTGAAAAGTTTACAAAACCTGTCAGACAAATGTATAACATCCTGAGATGTAGTGGAGTACAGTAGTGTTTAGTGGCGGATTGAAAACCACCTCTAACAGACCTAGCGTCTGTGTCAGAGTGATATCAGGTCTATCCAAAGACCAGGATTGTAACCAATTAGATGTAGAGATACAATGGAGACTGGGCCCGCCCACTTACTGTCAAAAAGAAAAACAACTCGAGCGCGAGCAGGAAAAAGACTCGCGAGCGAGCAGGTTAAAGTTTCGCGAGCGAGCAGGTTTCAGCTTCGCGAGGGACTTTCGCTCGCGCGAGAGTGAATTTTTCTCGCGCGAGAGTGAATTTTGCTCGCGGAGTGACGGATTTTGACAGTGATTTGCCTTCATACATGCTGGGGAGAGGATGCAGGTCATTGCGTGGGGCTTTTTTTGTGCATGTGAGTATTTATTTTGATTTTTTTAAAGATGAATTTGATTGAAACCAAAACCTGTAACCTGCTCAGCAAAAAGCAAAAACGTGAGTGTTCAAATTGTGTCTGCTTACTCATTACTTAGCTTTTTGAAGTTTGCATCACTCGGTAAGAATCACAGACCCGTGACATCTAACTTAGACCTAGTCAGTTTATCTCATCAGAACGAAATGAAATGGTTGTTTTTGAAGGAAGCGTGTCATGCAGAGACCGATGATTTTTCGCAATGCCTCACCGCTATTCAACACGTCCACGCTGTCTATTACCCGGTTCCTGTGATATGACAACAAGTATGTGGAGTGTTTGTAGCATTCTAAGTGTCAAGTCTATGTATGTCTCCTCTTTATAGTGTATTCATACAATAGCTATTTTTGTATCGAGGCTCTAAAAATAGATATAGTTATTGGCCATGAATGAAAAAAAAACCGTTCAATTTGACGTTTTCCTTCTCGGTCCGTGTTGTTGAGATGAGATTTTAACTGCATGTATCAAGAGTTGTGGAAAAACACACTAACTGTGCACACGCGTAAAGTGACGCGTTTATCACTTCCGTAAACTCAGCTGATTACACCGGCGCGTAGTAAGCGAAACAAACCTTCAGCTGTGACGACGAGGAATGCCGACACATGACTCTCCGCCCTTTATGTATTCTGTGGATCTATATTACGCTACACACCTGCGATTTAGGAGGTGCAAAGCATAACAACTACAGCACGTGACAAAGGAAATTAACTAGATATTAAAGGGACCACAAAGGGATTATTGATGTTTATCTTTCTGAACAGCAATGCTGGGACTACTTTCTGTGCATGTTTGCATTGTCAGTTTCATAGTTATTTGCAGACACAGACCTATATAAGAGCATTTTGTAACGAAATCTTGCTTCTGGTGACACATTTTTCTATTTGTCCTCAGGTGGCTTTCTACTGCTTGGAGGAGCATGGAGCATTAGCTGCACCGCCTCGCCTTACCCGCTGGTTCCTGAACAAACACTGTACAACATCTCAGACGACTCTCGCATCCCAGATGTGAATGGATACGACTGCGAGTACTCCTGGGCACAGGGTGTAAGTTACTTGCAGTGTGATGGCTGAGCTTGTTTGGATTGACATAAAACTGTGCCCTCCGGACATGTCGGTACATGTCTGGACATGTACCTGGGGGTTTTTGTTGTTTTTTTATTTAATTTTTTCCACTCCATATTCACTTTAGAAACACGTGCTTGCAAATCACCATGAGAGTGAGCCTGGGCCGTTGGTGGTGAGTCACAGCATCAACCATCTCATCGCCTCAGGATGCATCGACAACACGACCTTCAGACGGAACTGCCTCTCAGAGGTACTACACGTTTACCATGCGAAAAAGTACCACTGCACTCCGTGGGGCTCATTAGAGTGATGGAAAAAGTTTGAATCATATTGTTTGTTTAGGAGATTGAAGAGTTAGGTTGAATGCCCCTTGGGAATCAGATAACGGCACCACGGATAAGCTGTGATAACTCTGACATCAAAGCTACTAAAAACATAGAGGTGAAGATATTGATTTGAAAATGTGGTCTTTCTGACACTAATAAACTCACTGTTTTGCCCCTTTTGTTTCTTCTCCATAGGGGATCGGTCACGAGGCTCTCTGTAAACGTGAGTATCTTTCCCTGTTCGTCTGTGAAGGGTATTTAAATTATTATTAACATTGCAAACATTTTGTTCTTACCTTGTGTCAGATTGTCTCATCCAGTTGTACCTTAGATATTAATTGTGAATGTTTTCATACATTTATTTTGAAGAGAAATGTGTATCTAATGTTCTAATGTTCTGATGTCGTCTTTTTACAGCCAACTGCACTTTAAATGCCCTCCTGAGGTCTCAGAAACAAGAAGGTAGGAACATTACCTTCATCTGTGTATCACATCACATCCTCGAGCAGCTGTCTACTCAAGTCTCTCACTCTTTCTTTTTTTTAGTTAAATGCTTATGCTCTTTAAAGTGTCTCTTGAGTGTAAGAGGGCTACATAGCTCCCTGTTTCAATTATGCATGGATGGTAGTGAACTAAAAGAAAATGCCATTTATCACAATAGAGTATATGAATGAACAATTGGAATATTAACTGTCAAACTCTCTTTTCTCCTGACAGAGATTGGTGTTACTGTTGGTGTTACTGTTGGTGTTACTGTTGGTGTTACTGTTGGTGTTGCTGTTGGTGTTGCTGTCCTGCTGGCGGTGCTCCTTGGTGTCTACCTGTGGTACAAACTCAAAGATAAAGTCTCCAGGTATTTTTGTTTTATTCACAGTATATAAATGGGATGCATTGCACTGATCCGGCAATGTTTGAGTAATACTCTATTTTTGTTGATTGGATATTCAGCTGGAGACGACCCAGATGCATTTACACTGCTGGGACTGCAGAAGAGGGGGACCCAAGACCAGCTGAAGGTGGAGGCGGGGAACGTGTAGAAAGACACACTGCTGAGAACTAAACCATGCTTCCCTACATTCCTTTAGTAGCAGTGTGCTTTCGTTACTAGATTATCTCAGTGTTTCTGCAGCACAACTCTTAACATTCGGACACAAGATTCCCTCCTAAATCTGGTGTGATGAAAATTCTTTAAAACTAAATGCTGGAAAGACCAAAGAGTTGGTTATTGATTTCAGAAGGAAGGAGGAGGAGGTCTCCCCAGTGATAATTGCGGGTCAGCAGATAGAAATTGTCGTGTCATATAAATACCGTGGGGTCTATTACACTGTTTTTAATGGACTCAGAGGCTCATTTAGTGAGAGACTCAGGATGCCTCAGTGTTCTACTGAACGACTCAGAAGGTCTTTCGTTCCAGCAGCAGTTCGATTTTTTTTAATGAACGCCTTTAGATGTAGCAGCAACATGGATGATGTCAATCATGTTTCATATGGCATTTTCGGGGTTTATTTATTCTTTGTAATGTGTTTTTTTGTCTGTTGTGCACTGTGGAATGTGTCTATTGTTGTCTGCATGAGTTTTTGGTGCCAAATGAGTTTCCCAACTGGAGATTAATACAGTTTTCTAATCTAATCATTTGGCCTTTTATCAGTCTCATATTTGGTGAGATCAAACTTCTGAGTAGATGAGTAGTTCTTGTGGCCGAGGAAGCAGGCCGACTCACATTGCTTCAAGTGCACTTTTGAGGACCAAAGACAAGTAGCTATGCAGTAACCTCCCTCAGGTCCAGCCATGTTCCACATATTGTTTTTAACGTGAACCAAAGCTGTGGAAGTTAGGAGAAGCACAATGCAGTATTACAGTAAAACCTCTTAATGTCGATCAGATGGTTTTAAGTAGGCCTATATAGGAGTCTGTAGGTATAGGACCAGCATGCACTGGGGTGGGCCTATGTTTTATTACCAGCACAGGAGAGGCAGCTACAGGAGTTTTATTTGTTAGTTTTGTGTCTTTGCTTGTTTTGCCAAATAAATAAGAAAATCGGAATCCTGTATGGACAATCTACTCTTTCTGCCTGCGTAAACTACAAACCACTACATGTATATTTATATATAGGTAAAGATATACAGTAGATATATAGATATTGTATATATTCTTAAAAATGTTCATACTGCATAACACACTAAATATAAAATACAGTTATAATATTGATATGCTAATATATATATATATGTTTTAAATTGAACAAATAATAGTAAATACACTTTGGATACAATCATTTGTGCAATGTAATTCTATCCAATACATTTAATTTTTTGAGCGAGATAAAGTGACGATCTACTGTAGCTGAATTGGATTGCGAGGTGATTTTGTCCAGTCGTATGTCTTTTATTCATGAATTATACGTGAGTCACACCTTGTTTACCCTGTCTGCTTTATGACATTTGTCAGTCCAGAGTTGTTTTGATTGTTGTTGTCATCAACTGTAACAGCAGGTGTAGGTTTCTGCAGCAACAGGGTGTGATCTCATATCTGGTGATTAAAGTTCAGCCAGTGACGGGGGAAGTGGTGTGACAGCTTTCTAGTCATTTCTGATCAGTGGGTGGTGTGTGACAGCTTTCTAGTCATTTCTGATCAGTGGTGTGACTTTCTGTCAAACACTGCAGATGAGGTGTGCGAGCATTCACATGGTGTGACTGCTTCAACCAATGAGAAACAGGTGTGCTCAAAGACATAGATGTTTTGTTGGGATAAGAGATAATGACCCTTTGTGTTGAGAATCTGTTGTGCCATATTTGGTTGCTATAATGTGAACCCTTCGATAAAATGAAACATGATGGGTGTTGTACAGTAGTGGCCAAGACAACAGTGATATCTTGTGAATTACCAACCACAAAGGGTGGGGAAATCTCAAAGTAATGTGTGTGTGGATTTGAAGTCGGTGAACGTGTGTGTGTGTGTGTGTGTGTGTGTGTGTGTGTGTGTGTGTGTGTGTGCTCGAGAATAGCAGAGAGTTTGGAAGAGTCGTCCTCTATGCGGCCTGACTCACAATGCTTGCGCAATGTTGGAAATCCCCTTGGGGGAAAAAAAACAACAAAACCTAAAGCTTTTGAGAAAGTCTAAAAATGGAGCCCATCACGAGCATACCTTGAGCCTGATCTTACCTTTAGGCCCATTTGAACAAGTTTTAAAAGAGTCTTAATTCGAAACTTTATTAATTCAACAACAGTAGACACCATAATCTCCTCCTGTCTCCTAATGTATCTCACACTGCTGTGTGCTGTGTGGGAGATGTCGTTTGACTTCAGTAAAGCTGACCTCTCACCCAGAATCCTGCGGGACTGAAAGTAACATTGAGTTACAATGAGTTAACACCAGGTATCAGCCACCGACATACATATGGACACTAAGCCTGACTTACTGTGATCATTTCAGAGTTTAACTCTTAAACATATTAAAGATTCTCTCGTGCTTTTCAAAGTGATGGTTTTCCTTCTCAAAAGGCAGAACATCATTGAAAGTCTCCCTCAGTGAAAGCAGGATTTTTCATGTTGGACTACACTCGAATATAGAAGTCTGTCAACTGCCATGATGAGAGTACTTGTCATTTCTTTAGTAACCCCTGGAATGAGTACTTTTACACAGGTCAGCCTCTATATAGTTGTACTGGATCTCTGTGTAACAACAGCATTTACACAGTTTAAACGTGTGTGTGTGGGGGATTATAAGGGCTCTGCTTATCTGGCAATATCAAAAAGATCACAGTGTGTTCTAGTCTACTTTATATTTTATGTTACATTTCTGTGTCCTCAGTAGATGACTGCAATGTTTACACATGAACAATATAAGTTTGAGAGTAGTTTGAAAGTGTTGTAGTGATTACAGGAATGATCCGTTTTCACCTCTGTTACGCATAGCTTAAGTTTAATTTGGGGAGTTCAATAAAGCTCACTTGAGTCTTTTAAATAATGTTTACATCAGTTTCCAGTTTTACAAGCTTACTTAGTCGAGTGGCGGTAAATGTTTCTGATCCAACAAGCGTGGCAATGTGCCACTGTCAGGTTCAACGTGGCTAACTTCAAATGGTTTGGTGGTTTGATATTTATTCATGGTTTCATGCACACCTCTCTGAAGTGGCTTATGCTCTTCACTCAATCAGGACTCGAGTGGTTGAACTAGTTTTTGTGTTCCAGGCCGGTAATCCTTGACAGGGAGGTGGACTGGCAGAAACAACTGTGTGTACCTTCTGTCCCCAGAACCAGGTGCAGGTCAAGGTATAAAACTGAGCTGTACCAGAAACACTAGAGAACCACACTGAGACGGCCTTTTGTGAGGCTTTTCATAGAAGTGCAGAGCTCGGATGGACTGCTGATGTTAGAATGTGAGAGGAATAAATACTCTCAATGAAGTGTCACACGTAGCTGTAATGGTGCATTCAGTTATAATTGTTTTCGTAGAAATGTAGAATAATGAGTGTTAGTGACTTAGGAGTCCTCTGGACTACCAGCATGTCTCAGACTTAGGAGTTAAAAGGCTTTATGAATTACTCTTTGACCAGAACCGTAAGTTACTTTATAGGAGTTTCTGCTCACCCAGCCAGATAGGAGCTACTTTTAGCTGTACGATTTTTAATAAATACGGCACCAGTTTCATACATTTTGACTTATAGGCAGTCTCATAAACACTAATAAGAATCCAACAGGACTTTTCTGACACCAAATTGATTTTTTATGTCCTGTACCTGGGCGTGGTTGTAACTCACCAACAACAAGATAATCCTCAACCCCCTCATCTGGACAGATTTCAGTTTTCACCGCAGGTTTCATTTACCTCCACTGTATCAGGGTGTCTGCAGATACCTCAAGTCCCCAGCAAATAAAACCCGGGTGAGTAAGTGGGAATATGTTCCTTTTTGTAATTTATGTGAACTTTGATAAAACCTAGACCCTTTTAATAGTAGAGCAACAGAAGATCAATTAATATAGTGAGTGTGAGATAGCCTCTTATTGCAGTGTGAGAGGCTGCACTGCCATCTGCTGGCAGTGGAATACCCCTGAAGTGCCTGTTGATCTGTGCATGCAGTCTTTTTGCCTTAATGAACTGGGTCTACGACGTTATCCTCGGATCATAAATATAAGCACCGTTTCAGACACAGATGCCCTCTCAGACTCATATAGTGCTAAATGCTTCACTGGTGCTTTCAGATGAGAGTTTTGTCTATCCAGAGGCTGCTAGTAAAGAGTCGAACATCAACAAATTAAATGACAACAATGCAGTAGGCCTTCTACACTTTAGATAGAATTTTGAACTTCAATTTAACCCGCGCGTGCACGTTCTTGTATCATGCACTTTTGCGCGCGGCCGACAGAGCGAACCTTGTGTGATGAGCAGCAGGTAGTTGGTGTTTTCCGTTGGCTAGTTTTCGATAGCAGGTGAGTCTATTTTAATACACTTTTTGGCAGAGCATTCATGCACAAATTTGGTCGGCTGGCGCCCGCTTACCTTTAGGCGACGCTTAGAGTTTACCTTTTGTACGCGACATGTTTAGTAACGTTTACGAAGCTAACGCTAGCCAGCTAGCTCGCTGAAGTTTAATGAATGTAGCTGCTAGCTAGCGCTAATGCCCGCCCAGTGCGTCCACCGCGGTGAACCGCCTTTAGTGAAAGAAGTTACGATTGTGAAACAGAAAGCTGAAGTTGAACATAAAGAGACATTTGCAAATTTCCAAATTCACTAAGTGAAACTTATATTCTAACATCCTGTAAGCCTAAAGTTAAAAGTTTGGGCTTTAGCTTCCTCCGAAGTTCATGCTATAAACAGAGGGAAATAATCCAGCTAACAGTTTATGTTAACTATTGATTGACAAGTTGGCTAATAATCTGTAAAAACATTTAACTTTGTTATTAAATTACGACAAGGTTTCCCTAAATGTACCGGTAGTGGAGAAACATGCACATTGTGTGTAGTTAGCGTGTTAACATTAGTAGCTATTGTAGCATTATGCTAACGATAGCCGATGTTTTTAAAACCCTACAAATAAGTTTAACTATATTTACGAGGAGTCTGCCATTTAAGATGGTACATAAATGGAAATAATACGTGTGCCAAACTTCATATTAGTGCATTTAAGTCACCCTGACCAAGTTGGTCTTTTTGGAAACTATTTACTCTTTGTTTATATTTAAATTTGATATACATTCTTGTGAGTTTGAACAAACATTGACCGCCCAAAACGAGTTTTTGAAGAAGCCAGTGGTGTAGAAAGTGTGTGTGGAGTCATTACTGTTTTTTTTAGGTTTTTAGGGATTTGGTTAATGTTAGTATTTCACTTCTTATTGCTTCCACTTATGACTCTCACGAAACATTTTTTTGTTTTTATTTAAATACTCGATCATGAGCTTTTATTGACATTCAAATATTTAAATTCATAATTCAAATAAAAAATGTTATTACTTTGATTTAACTCTATTCGTGATTATTCTTTTTTTTTGTGCCATTTTCTGAATGATAATCTGAAGGTAGTTAACTGGTGATCTGATATATGTGCTTTTTTGTCTTCTTTTCAACAGACATGGATAAAATGGCAAAATCTCCAACAAAAGAAATGTTGAATGGGCTTGATCTAGCGAAGCCCTTGAAACCTCTGTCTATATATTCACGGATGATCTTTTCTGAGCAAGAAGCCAGTCTCCAACAGAGAAAGTCCTCCGATCCTTTCATAAATTTTAAATTTGAAGTCGTAAACAATTGTTCCTATAAAAGAAAATTGCAGGATTCCAGTTCTGATGATGGTTATGAGACTGCAGCCAAAAAGGCCTTTAGTCTAAAGGATGTGTCCCCAGACCAGGGGTGTTTCGTCGACTACTGCAGCCCTCCTGCAACAGACGCCTCGTTGTCACCTTGTGCCATCTCGACGCCTGCATCCTTAGATAAGACACAAACTATTAAGAGTGAAATAAAAGAGAGTGCAGGTTCCCAGCTCCACTCAGAGCATGTGGAATGTGGGTCCCCGGCAGAGCCGGGGGCTGATGAGGAGTCTGTACCACACAGTTTGAGGTGTGACAAGGTCCTTTTAAATCTTTCATCTGCCTTCGACTGTGATGTCGAAGACGTCTTGTGTCTCGATCCCTGTGGCAACGTAGAGGGCTGCAAAGGTCCAACTAGCAGCGCATTTCAAAACGATCCGTCTCTTATTGTAAGTGGGCCAGCGTTGGAGTCTCATAACTCTCACGTACAGCCTTTAGAAGGTGATGCTGAAGAGGCATGGAATATTGGTTCCCCCATATTTGAGTCATCCATTTTTCAAGCGACACTCGGTGGAGAGGAAGACACTATAGACACCAGTTATGAGAAGACATTACCGCTCCAAGTGAAGGTAAGCTGTTCACCAGGAGACACTGCTCAGTTGGTACAATATGTAGTGTGAATACAGCATGTTCACACTTGTGCTTTTTCAAGGTGAAGTCAGTTGTTGTGGTTCCCAGTCAGCTGGCCTCCAGCAGCAAAACAGCAGCACCTCCTCTGCAGGAGCAGACGGCCAAGCCTAACAAGCCGAGCCCAGATGAGAACAGAGGCTTCACGAGGTACTGTAGTAGCCTCTGTCACGTCTCTAGGGGGAGCAGCAGGACCATGTAAAACACAATGTGCAAGTTTTGGCTTAATGACTAAGGATATCTATGCTTGATAATAGTCTCATATTTTTTTGCCTTTCTGTGTCAATAAGCCCATATTTGAGCATTGTTTTGTTTCCACTAGACTTGCTAGATTGCTGTCTGAAGCGTGATCATGTCTTGCATGGCTGAATTTGGCCTGTATAGAGATATTATCTCTTTCAGGCCGGAGGTCTTTGACAGGGAGCGGGACTGGAAACGTAAGACGGAGCTGTATGTCCATTCGGTGAAAAGACACATGGAGGAGCATCAAGGGTCCAATCAAGGTAGACTGACCTATAAAGGAATGTTACACAGCAATGCTTTGATGACACATTAATGTGAATATATATATATATATATATACACAGGGTCGGAAACTAACGCTAGTCCGCTAGCCCGAGGCGAGTGGATTTTTGGAGGGACTACCTAAATTATCATTCTCACTAGTCCTCATGGCGAGTGAAATTTGAGAGGCTTTATTTGTTATTTATGTCCGGAAAAAGACTTTACTGATAAGTAAATGTAACTGTGACGAGGGACGACCTCTATTGACGGGTTTCGGAGAAACAGCCGAGCAGGAACCGCAGAGGACGGCAGTCAGCTGCTCGCGGACTAATATCAACGGTATTAAGTTGGTGAAAAGGCTCTGACGAGAGTAATGGCACGAAATGACAGCAGTGTCCGTAAATACATTAGAGTGTTTATGTGGATGTTCGGAGTTCACTTTTCAAGTGCGTGTAAACAACCAGTAAGTAAACGTAAAGTTTGGTGTTAGTCTAATTTCATCATACGGGTTATATTGTGTCATTTGCACGGCAATCTAGTCTGATATTTAGCGGCTCGTTCGTTGTTTGCTAAGTGCCGACTGTAGGAGTCCCGGACATGTTTATCGCTGCCTGTATTCTGTCTGTATGTCCTAATTTGGAACCAATGCTGTATAGAGGTTTTTACTAATTATTATTTCATGGATATCTGTTTTCAGAACCACACACTTGCTTGTTTGACTGCTGTCAATAAACCTCTGAAAGGAACATCTAGTCTGGAGTGCATTCTGATAGATGCCCCCTGGTGGCCACAACTTGTAATGAACCAGTACAATGATACACTCCTTCCCAGTCACTTTAACAGTAACATTCCACTATTCCCCAAATTGTTGAGGATATTAGACTATTTTGTTTCGATTATCATTTTTTGTTTACGCAATGCGAAAGGCACTATATCCATCGATCAGGCCGGGCCTCTCTTTCAGTTTCACCAGCGGCCCGCCAAGATTCGTCCGCGGAAGAAATATAGATGGTGAAGCTCTTATCACTGCAGCACATGAACTAACACCCAATATCTTTTTGTGATCTAACAAAAATACTTCATCTAAAATTAGAACAAATGCCTGCTTCATTCATAGACTGCGTATTGTTTTTGGCACCGAGTGTTTACTGCTTAAACTGCCGTGGTGACATGCTGTTACTCCCCACGGCGGAATATAGCTACATTTTTAGCCGGTACGTTCCATAGCGGAATTCTTCAACTTGGCAATTTGAACTGCTGTACAATATTTAATCGTGATCTTAACCTTCATCTTCACTACGAGCCTAAATAATGCAAGAATTGTCAATCCCCAAACCATTATAAGCATATTTTGCGATTTTAAGATGCCGTATTCCGATAATTCGGTTTCAGTTTCGAGGCGGACAGGTTTTGCAACGGGGTGCGACATTGCTAAGACACGGGCACATCGTACAAAACGCGTCGTTGTGTTGTTAAGGTACCACCCCTGTATGATGGTGCTGCTGGAGACACCATCCATTGGAGAATTTGACCCCTCCGACTCTATTCATCTCTGGATGAATTCAGGTCAACGGGCAAGGAGGCCAGAGTACCTAGACGAAGATCAAGAGGAGAGTGTAGATCCTGCACAGTTTCATTCTCAAGAAGACTGGCAGCAAATGGAGGCAGACATAAATGCTGAACTTGATGTACCCATGCTAGCTGAATGAACATTATAGCCTACCGGACCCTTGACGTTGTTCTTCTGCTTCCTGTGTAATTATAATATCACGACATCATGATGTAACATGCATCAATCTTTGTACAGCCATAATGTTAAACAATAAAACTCTTGATTAGTACCTTGCATCTCTGCGGTTTCACTGTTAGATAATTGCCTTGGGAGAGTCTTCCTCCACACACACATCCCTACACCCCGTGATTGGTACATTCCCCAAAGCTTCATGAAGGACTAGTAAAGATTGCTCAGGACTAGTAGTTTTATGAACCTACTAGTCCTGATTTTGAGTTAGTTTCATACCCTGTATATATAAACAGTATAGATAAAAAGCCCATTTGTGTTTCCTAAAGGCGTCACGACTGAGCTGCTGACCTTGATGGACCACGTGGCTGACCAGAGACCAGACGCTGATGGAAGACAGTGGCAGCATCCCACCGACCTCACATGCAGGTACAACATTCTCGCTGTTTCTTTTGTAGTTATGAAGACGTGTGGATTTAATAGTAGTCCTGAGGCAGACCTGTTTTAACCCACGTGAAATGTGTGGCTCTGGATCTGTGCTCACTTGTAGGAACTACCAAAGACGGTTTGGAAACGTCACTCCAAGAATGACCCTCGATGAATGGCAGTCCCAGAGCTGTCCAGAACACAAGCGCTTTGCCATGGTGCCAACATTTTTTCGAAGGAGTCACTTTTCCTAGATTGGGAGTGGACAGCCTCGTTAGCCGATTGCGCTTAACCTCACAAGAGGTCAACATGCTGGACTCAGTGCGATGTAATCTAAGGTTATACCAGGTATCAATGTTTGCACGGTTCTTCTCTCTTAGATGAATCTGTGCTCTGTGTGTTTTTGTTTTGTCCGTTTCTTTTCTTTCAACTATGCATGTCGCGTATTAGAAAATGAATGCATGTTTTTGATGTTGTGGAAATGATGCTTAGGAATGAGCACTCAAGGGTTTCAAGCATGTTAAATGCCTTGCATTTCTTTTACTATATTTGAATCTATGCATGTTTTAAAATGTATTTAAGTATTTTTGTACTACTGTTTGAAATGTTTCCCCCATTCATGTTTACTCTGTGATTAGAACCGTGCAGGCCTGCACTGACGCGTCTCATCTGTTCCTGTTGTCTATTGTCACCTCACATCTCTTTCTGATGAACACATTTAGCAGGCCTATTTGGATAACATTATATTAAGTGTTCCTGTTACGTAGTCCATCCTTGTAGAACTTGTCAAGCTGAGTCTAAATATTGGAGGAGAACCAGTTGGTCTAAAGTCATTTGTTATGTAAATGTATTCTGTAATCCAGCCCTGCATACAAACCTCTAGAGAGTCATGTAAATGAACATCCCTTCACTTGCAACTCAAAGTCGAGGAAACTGATGCAAATATTGAATTGCGTCTTTTTATGACATGACAGTCAACACAACTTCTAATGTGATTTAATGTGTTTTAATGTGTTTTATATGGGGGAAGGCTTAAATAGTTTTTGTGCCCCACCCATTGGCACGGTGTTAGCAGGAAGTGATTGTTTATTAAGGTCAGTTCACCCTCATCTTATCGACATTTTGCAACCATACCCTAAATTGTAATGTAAGAAATGTGTCCTGACTGATCTGGATAGTCCACAGAGCTCTAGAGGCTTAACTACTTTTATTCTACCTTTTGAGCTCCTTCAAAAGTTAATGTATGGCCACAAACACAATTCCTTTGTGCCTCCTTTTTGTGAGGTCAGCAGAAGTCTCTGCACTTATTTGAAAACCTGAGCAAGAAGCTAAAACAGGACCACGAGAGGTTACACTGTAAAAATGTTTTTAGATATTTGTGTGAACTGACCTTTGTGTTATCTGCACTGAAGGTGTCATTGAACCCTGTAACACTTAACAAAAAACAACGTGTAAGTGCCACAGACAGGCGTTGAGTGTGTCAGACGGCGTTCTGCTCTTAATAAAGCCTGGCGTGTTCAACACTAGTCATCCCCTCAGTTTTTCTCTGCAGCGCTTTGAGTGCCGTGCACCGGTACGGGCGGACAGACACAGGTCCCGTCCGTTGAATGCGGGTCTCGGTAAAGGCCTCGTGACACACGCCGCGTCTGACTGCAGGGCACGTGCAGGACTTGAGTACGATCCAAGTGATTTTTTTTTTTTTTGCTATTTAAGTCTCATTGATTTTTCAAAGCCATTACAAATTCAGGCCCGTTTTCTTGCACAAGCTGCTGACTCGGCGGTAAACGTAGTTGCTTGGAATCATGTGGTTTGTTCAATGTTTCAGAGGATTGTCTTTCTCAGGCCAAACAAACTCCATTCCTCTCCAGTAGCGGTAGGTCGGTGCTTTTCTTGATGGAGGACGCTCTGGACAGTTGCAGCCTGAGGTCCACATGTATTATTCAGTCGTCTTTGGTTTTGTGGAAGAGACAATATTTCACCACCCCGACTTTTTGGGCAATCTCATGTTTTAGTTTGGAGTGTCACCACTTGATGCAATTGTTAACAATTAAGATCAAACTGACTTTTGTGTGAAAATATTAGATATTGTTTTTATTTTATTGAAGCATACACCATATTCTTCCTAATTTGAAGTTGTGTAACCTTGTGCATAATAGTTGAACCATGCTATCCCTCATTAAGCAATGACTCCTGTAGACCTCACACAGTGAATATAAACATGATCGCACTAATAAAGCACTTCATTTTTCCAAACCATGCTTCTTTGCGGATCTCATTCTTATATTTCAAGAACTCAAAATGAAATGTGTTTCAGTTTCCAGCCATGTGTAGTCTATTACAAAATACACATTGTAAGTTGTTTTGAGTATTCCAGTGTCTTTCCTGCCCTGTTGTCTCGCCGCAAAGTAGTCCATCACTGCTCCCGAGCATACGCTACTTTCCAGGCATTGTATCATAAAATACAGAAGCATGAGAGCACGTCGCACTAAAGAGAAAGTCCCCGGTGTGGTTTGCCACCACAGGGCTCAAGTGGAATGTTGAATTCTTACAGTCTTCATTAGTCGAGAGTGATTTAAGGAAGAAGGTTTTTTTCATCAAACAAATCACTTTAGTTTCTTTAGTGGTAGGAACAGTGAGTCCCTTCATCAACTACCAGGTATGAAACGTGTGGATTAAAATACCCGGATGTCTTCCGCTAATTCCCCCAACGTGTTGGACATTTGTGTAGTTTAACAATATCAAACCTGCGTCTGTGTGATGTCGAATTATGTCCCACAGCTGTTCACCACCAAACGGAGGCTGTTGGATTATCATGTGTGTGTCAAACACAATGCTGGAATGTAGAACATTGTCTGCATGTGGATGCAGACAATAGTTCTGCATTTAGATTGGTAGGGAATAATATATTTACAGGGACAACATAGAGGAGTGTACCATCATTTGGAGTCAAAGCAGTTTCTGGTTTTTAAGTGAATTTTATTTATCTAACCCAATATTATAAATCACAAATTTGCCTCAAGGGGGCTTTAAACATGTGTGAGGCCTACAGCACCCTCTGTCCTTAGATCCTCGATTCGGAGAGGGAGAACCCTTTACCGAGCTGAACCCCCAGTGACGGCTTTAAAAGCAAACCTCTTTGTCGTCTAAGAAATATATTGTTGGCACACTTAAGACATGGCACCAGCTCAAAGAAACCATCCGGGGAGGCAATCATCATCTGTTGCTGTGTGGATGGATGCCTATCGATTGTAGAGCCAGCTACCGGTGCAGTGTTCCGGGGGAGGGGGGCGGGGTTGGCTTCATCCTTCAGCTGCAGAAGTTTCCGGTGTAGTGCTGATCCCCTCGTTCCCAATCTGTGACTTTAAACCGTCTCCCGTCTCTAACATGACTCGGTGCTCATCAGAAGACTCTTATCATCTCTGAACAACCTTTACCGGCCACCTCTCTTCTGCCACACTCCAGCCTATGCGACCTGTGCTGTGTTTGTGTGTGTGCACACACGTATTGTTCTGGGTTTACAATAAGTGACCAGTCAGAACGAGAGAGCCGGCTCTCCATTATGTTTGGAGGATTATTTAAAGTGTCCCGGTGCTTTTCATGGTTTTCCTCATCAAAAAGAGTCTTTTTTTTCCTATTGCACACGGACAGTGCGATGACATAACGTAATAGAAATAGAACAGTAGAGGAGTGCTATGAGAAAGAAAGGACTTTAACAGCAGTGTATTAACACAAACAAGTCGCCTACATTTTCAACAGTAGCAGTGCCCTTTTACATCAGGACTTCTATACATTTTTCCACACGAGTTCTATTTCATTAAAGGCTCTCTAAAGCTGACGCCACCAAACAAGAATGAAATATAAAATGTATTTACACATTCAATGTCAACCGTTTCTTCCAGATGTTCAAACTTACCTCGGCTCGGTCTGCATGTCGTCCGTAATGTTACACACACATTTGAATATTACGTGAAAGCTAATGAGTATGACACACACGTGAGCTACAGGGCCTTCCATCTTATTCGGTAAATCATGAGATATAATAGTTTTTAAGGCAGTACTACTGAGTTTGAATCAGCTCTCAAATACATCATTTGCTTTCCTAAAACAAGTTCCCTCAAGTGAACAGTACCGTATGGCGACAGTTATCCTTATTAGTCTCCTCAAACTCAAACGTTGACTTTGATTTGTGAAAAGGTCTTGATAGAAGCCCTTCTGTCTTGGTGACATGAGTTGAATGTTGGGCCCATGAAAAGTTTTGTATCTATTATTTTGTCCATGTTTTCATCCATCAGTTCATACAACAGCGCTGAGAGACTTTGCTCTGAAAGTTCAGGAGAGGGATCACCTGCAGGCGAGGCTCAGGTTCCATCTCCTCACATTCGATGTGCACCTGTCTGAACATTGCATGCTGGGAGGTTGAGTTTTGGACGAAAAAACATTCTACCGAGTTTTGAGTCCTTGCTTCCGCGCTTCACTGAAGGCTGTTATTGCTGATATAAGGGGATCTCTGTAGAGGCCACTTCTCCATAGACGTCCATAGACGTCCGGACCCCCTTTTTCATAAAGTCCACTCCCTCGGTTATCACATTGCGCTTTGAAACTCACCACCATCGAAGAGAAAGACACAGGGGAATACTAAAGGGCTGATCCTGGACGTGGAATGTAACAGTTCACAAATCTATAACAAAAGCATGAGAGAAGTTAGAGGACAGAAGCAGATGTGACCAAGATGGCCGTCACTGTCGGTACGTGTTCAGATCAGAGAGGCCTTTTATTATGCGCTCCGTGTCTTCTGACTGGGTGACTCAGCTCTCAGACGTCATCGCAGCACATCTAAGAACTGGCTCCCGAAATTAGCCAGGTGGCGTCTGGATTCCCTGAGGGGGGATTTCTTTTTTGGGGGGGGGGGGTTGAGCGCACTAAAATGAAAACATTTCCCACAGGAGTTTCTGCCTGAAAAAAATGAATAAAATAGGAAAGCATAACAACAGGAGTGCTCTGGTGGCACCTTGTTAGAATTAAAAGAAAATATTTCAACAATACACTTTTTATGAGGGAAATACGGTGTCAATACAGGGGACAATTTCGACAAAGTGGATTTATCTTAGAGCCGGTAGTGGTAGAGGAGAGAGGTGACAGAGGGGGGGAGAAGGAGGATGAAAAGGTCTCTGGCTGTGTTTATGGGCTTTGGTCCCTGGGGTTGGTTTATCTGCAGTCTCTCCACCGCCGGAGCCTAATCCCCACCCCCCCCCCTCCGTGGTACAACAGTTATTGAGCATGGCGCGGCCTCTGAACTCTACGCTGCGGACTCCGCTCTCAGGGCGGCTCCGGCCGGACCGGTGCCCGACCCTCCGGAGTCATGCAGCCTCAGCGACCGGGCCCCGTGCCAAAGCTGAGCAAGCGGTCGCTGAGAGGGCCCACGAGTCCCGGCCTCATCCTGACAAGCAGATGGGCTTCAAAAAGGGGGGGAACCGCTTGTTCGTGAGAACACAAAGACTTTTGGGGTAAAGAGAAGGCGTCCTGGCAGTCACACCTCAATGATGTTGACGGATGGCATCCTGTTGTTGTTGTTGTTGTTCTTGTTCTTGGGGAACTGCGGGGGGAGAGGAGAGGAAGATGACAGGTCTGAGAGAGAGGCTGGAGGACTCACAGGAATCAAACAATGAGCTTCTTCAATGAGCATGAGGATGCCTCTGTACGCGATGGTTTTACTGATGTTTGCAGCAAGAGAGCGAGAGGGAGAAAGATTTGTTTTCTGCACTGGAAATGGATATGATATGGGCCTCTGTGCATTGATTAAAAAGCCATGGCGTGTGCGTTTGTTATCTGAATGTTGCAAAGTCATGCACATAATGGTGTCATGTGGTCGACGCTATGATTGTGCATGAAGTGTCGGTGGAAGAAAATAAATCCATTAGTGGCCGGGATCATTCACCTGCCCGGCGCCGCTGTGGGGGGGGGGGGGGGGCACCCTGGGAGGGAGGGAGGAGGAGAGGGAGGGGGGGGGGTTATACCTTACTGCGCAACAGCCCCCCCGTCGGATGCTCAGGAGTGCTGCACTCGGAGGAGTTTTTGGCTTTGTCCTTGTTGTTGTTGGGCTCGTTGTCTTTGATTATGTCGTACTGGCGACAGAAGAGAGCGATCACACCTGAGGGGAGGAGAGGAGAGGGGGGGGGGAGGAGAGGAGAGGGGGGGGAGAGGAGGGGAGAGGAGAGGAGAGGGGGGGGGGGGGGAGAGGAGAGGGGGTCAAACACAAATGAACGCTCCTGCTTTTTTGTATTTTCTGGTACTTTCGAGCGAGATCACGACAGAAAACACCGCGTGCGAGAGCGGTGTGGTCCTGGTTTGGTCCTCACCTGCCCACATGATGAGCACCACCACGATGATGATGAGCTCCCCCGCCCTCAGCTGGGTGGTCTGGCCCACTTCTTCCATCGTAACTTCGTCTGGAGGAGTCAAGGGGCGACATGTTTAACTCATTGTTGGTGGGAACGGGTTATGATTGACTTAAAAAGTCAAATTCTGCATTATGACTGAAACACAGTGGAGAAATGAGCAATTATTATCAGGATTTATCATTGAATGATTTGCTGCAGTCACACGTATGTTCATTCAAATGTCCCATCATACTGCCTCACTGTAGAAGAACGGGGTCAGAGCCCCTCATTAACAGCAACCTTTAAAATTACATTTTCTCTTGATGTTGCCAACATGACCTGAAGTTTGGATGATTCCCCTTTCACACTCAGTTGCCCGTCATAATGTTTTTTTGCATCATGGCAGCCTGTTATATTCTGCATCGAGGTGCTAATGTTTCCTAGTCTTGAGGCGAGGAAGACGAGGAGCTAATTGGCTTTGAACAGCAAAATGCTTCCAACATATCAGCAAAATAGTTTCCTGTTTATTCTCACTGAGTCTAATGACTGACGCTTCAAGCACGCTGAGCTTGGAGGCAAATAAGTCAGCATCCCCGTGTTTATGCCGCGCTGCTCTCTTGTAATAAGAATTGCTAGGTTGCGCTATCACAGAGCGAGCACACGGAGGCCCGTGCACGATGTAACCGCTTTGCATCAACCAAGAGGTTTGCAATTTGTGACACAGCTGATTCAACATTCAGCCATCAAGCGGTAAACGACTCCTGATGTCCATTTCTTTTCTTTCTTACGGGACTGAACGACAATCATTATTGAAGGAGGGTGGTCAGAAAAGGGGTCGGGGTTATGAAGTTGTTCCTTTGGCTTAGAGACATGGGGTGCATGCTTTAACTTTATCTCAGCACAAATTCATATTTTATTTCGGCCTTCCCTTGTGAGACTAATTGAAGAAAAATAATGGCTTTAGAGTGCAGAGGGGGTTATAAAGGTGCACTTTAACATAAGCAGAGGGACAACAGTCCTCTCTGTTTCGGGGCTTTATTTTTTTCTATCCGATGGGAACAATATGATAGTTTTGAGAAACACAGAATACATTGCCATGAACTTGAAAATTGCAAATGTTATAATAATATCTTCTGCTTCTTTTAGTAGTTAAAGGTGCTAAATTCACAGCATTAATACAGCATCAGAGTACTATTGCAATGTCAAGATATAGTGGAGTAATGCAGGTAAAACTGATTATTTATTTCTAACGGACACTTTGTGTGAGATCCTCACTCATCCTGTTGCTGTGTCAGCTGATTCAAATAGGCCTCATGAATAAAGACGCCGCTGCTGTGTCGCGCCTCTCTTAATGTGGAGACATCGACGCTGCTGGAAAGACCGGACGCAGCTTATTTAGAGAACTCGATGAGAAAAGAAAAACGACATATAAAGAGTAATGATCGACACGAAGTTGCAGTTAAGACTGGAGACAAACTTCTACCAGACAATATGACCGAGGACGCGGTCAGATGTGGACATGTCTTCATAGTCACATGTGGATTTGATCTCAGGCCTTTTTGCAGGCTGATTGGATGAAACTTTGATTACAGAGGTGAGATGTGAAACTGCTGTCTGTATACAGATGTTAACTGGAGCCAATACTATCATGGATAATATGCTATTAACTGTTTCATGAACAGGCTTACAAACTACTTCATGGTCATATTTTTAATTAGATCATTGACTTTGTCACTGCACCTTCTATTCATATCTGATCACATAACTAAGTACTGTCTCGTGTCTCGGCAGGGATATCTGCAAGCAGCGCCCTTCATTAGCTTCAGTATTTTAGGAACTTGAACTCCCTCACACGGTCCTCAAGGGTTTCACGGCTGTCTCATTCTCTGAATGCTCAGATCTCCGTCTAGACTCTCTCCATCCATAAGGAATGCTGGCTCTCTTATGTCAGCCAGTCTTCCCCTCTCGCTATTGTGTGTTAAATTGCAGGTGCAGCAACGTAAATGGCAGGGAGCTGAAGCCCACGGGGGGTTACAGCAGGACAGTCGGGATTTTCAAAAAGGCTGACTTCATACAGCCGGGCATCGTGAACTGAATAAACACAGCCAGACACACGTCCTGCACGAGCGGCTATAGAGATGTGATCGCTTATAGGACTTGATTCTGTGAGCGCCCGACGGAGTCAAAAGATCACAGAGAAGGCAGAACATGAAGGGAATAGTCAAGGCTTCATCTAGGCCACTGGGGCCTGTCCTTTTGTGCGATGCAGTATGTGACATTTTGGAGGGCCCAGTGTGGCAGGAACCCCCACGCTCCAGTAGATCTTTAACAACAAGCCACCCTGCGGATCGATTGGCCTCTGTTGCCCAGTATTAACTAATCAAAGCACAACAGCCCGTGTCGCCTGACACTGCTGCCAGCCAGGCCTCACTGGGGCAAACCGGTCAGCCGTAAACACCTCTGATGCACAATGACCAATCGCTAGACAAGGTTGTTTGATTTAACAGCTTCACAGTTTAATTCACTTTTAAGATTTGAGCTCGAGAGTTGCTGTTTCGTCCCTTTTTATAATCTGATATTCAGTTTTTCGTACTTAAACCCGAAGCTCCTACAGATGGAGATCACTATAACCGTGGATGGACCTACATTCTGTTTTGTCATCATGACTTCGTGAAACTTTAGTCATGTCATTGGATCAAATCAATAGAACTATAGCAACAATTTGGCCAATTGTGACCTCCATGACGTAAACTGCATCTTTAAATGAGGTAAAGTCTTTCTTTTTATTTGGATGTTTTTCCATGTTTAATAAATTCAGCTTGTCTTTTATGTTATGTTAATATTTGATTTATGTAAAATAAAAAGCTGCATGTCCCAAAGTTTCTCTACACTCCACCAGGAATGAATTGTTCGATGATATTTGTTTTTAATTAATGTATTTCTTTAACATTCTTTGGCCCATTTAATCCATTTAAAGACATTAGCATCTGTCTTTTGATGTGGCACTTTAAATTTCAATATATATTTACTGCACTTCAGGTCCCCACATTCCCAGAAAACGACACTGAGGACGTAATGTCTGTGTGTTCGGTGGTAGCTACAGTAAGACCCTGCTGGAGTTTCCAGTCTTTATGCTAAGCTAGGCTACACATGTCCTGACTGAACGCACAGATCCCTCCTGTCATCTCACTCCGGGAATAAAAGCGCATGGGTGTATTCACCAAAACGTTGAGCTTTTCCTTTAAGGCACCAAAGCCATATAGGATTCTTCCCTCGTCTTTTATGTGGCTGCTTCTGCTTCAGTCGCCATAAAGTGTAAAAGTAGTTTTGTTCATCCTATGGGACGTAGCAGAGCTGAGGAGGGCTGCTGTCTGGGGAGATATCTCACAGTATTTTATTGCAGCCCTGTTTTAAAAATAGACTTTTGCTCCATCCTTGTTTTTGGGCCAGGAGGAGAACGCTCTCCGTTTGTTAGATCTGAGGAGACCGATGACCCTTTTGATTCACCATGTTAGTGTGTCTGGTTGTCCAGAGAGAGAAACACACATAGTAGGCTTTAATTGTCTGTCACTACTGAGTACCACTGCATCCTCCGTCTTTATCCCATTCTTCTCCTCTCTGTCATTCACTATCTGCCCCCCCCCCCCCCCCCCACCACCACACACACCCCGCATCTCTCTCCCTTCCTTTGATCTCCTGTATCTTAAACCCATTGTTAAAGGGGAAATTAGATGAAAGATGGAATGATCCGAGCATCTCATCCTTTGCTCTTCCTACTGAGATCAGCATGATATGGCAGAACAGAAGGGCCGAGCAGTCGAGCGAGGATGTTGAAAACTTCCCTTTTCTTGGAGAGACGTTGGCCTGTCATATCGGAACAATGGACGACCTTCTGTACTGACAGATTCTCTCTCTGACAATTACCTGCTCTGAAAAGACAAACTTCCTTCATAGTTTTCTCTTTTTTGCCTCATTGTGTGCACCAATCCTTTCCAATAACCATTTAACACTTTTGTTGTCATCAATGTGCAGAATGATGAGCAGGTGATGTCATTTGTACCGGCTGGAAAGAAAATCATGCAAAAATGAAGCCCTTCAGTATAAAAGCCCAACATGTCCTGGCAGATTTGAACAAATCTCGCTCTTACGGGGAAATGAACACTCGTTTTGACGGCGTGTCGTGGACCCTGACTTCTAATGACACTTGACACGAGGAACATCTGCTCACCTGTCATCAAAAGGTTCCGCTGTTCCAACGTTGGCTCACCTAATTAAACAGACATCCTTGAGCAGGCGGCGCAAATGAGACAGAGAGAGGGATGTGCAGCGCTAAACTGTGAAGTTGTTGTTGTTTTGTAGGAGCGAGGGATGATGAATCACAGGCCTGCTCTCTGTGGACACTTGCTTTGTGAAAACGTGTGCATGGTGGGAAATGTGTGGAGGAGCGGGGAAATCTCTTTTGCTTTGCAGTGGATAGGGACTTTCACTCGCTGTGTGTGTGTGTGTGTGTGTGTGTGTGTGTGTGTGTGTGTGTGTGTGTGTGTGTGTGTGTGCCTGCCAATATGTGTAAATCTTACATTTTTGGGAAACGGATGAGTGAACTGAGGCAGAGTGCCGTTTCCTCTAACAGGCTCACAGAGGCATCTACTCATTTTTTAAACACTGGAATGGCTCCCTCTGGGTCGCAGCGATGACCTGCTCATTTTAAAGGAATAATTTAACGTTTTGGGAAATGCACTTATTTTGTATTGCTGCCACTCTAAAGCAGTAATATAAATCCAGAAACATCATAAATATAGTAAAACACGGACAGGGGACAATTTCCTGGACCATGAGTACTTTTACTTTTCATACTTTAAGTATATTTTGCTGATCATACTTACATACTGTTACTTGAGTAAGGTTTTACTTGTAGTGTACTTGTAGAGTATTTTCACAGGGTTGTATTTGTACTTTTACTGAAGTAAAAAAGTACTTGAATACTACCTCCACCACTGCAAAAGTACTGTCAACAAAGCACAGAGAGTGACATTACTCCACTACATCTTTACATTGCAAATTTGCTACATCAATGCTCTGAATCCCGTATAGAGAACCTTTGAGTGTATATAACTGTATGTGCCTCTTTTTGCTCTCCCGAATGTGTGTTATGAGACACTTCTGTTTATTTTTCTGTGCATTATGCATGAGTTGGAGGCACTGTTGTGTCTTCACGGCTTTTGAAAACAGCAGGAGAGAGAATCACAACTGAAGCCTAAAGGACACAAGCATGTACATGTACGCAAAAGGATAAACTCGACAAATAACCTTGTTGTTTATCCGGATGCTGTGTGGTTATTGATTTCAGTAAATTCTTCCCCCTCGCAGAGACAACGCACGGCCAACACTGCCTGTTCTAATTGGGCCTCAGCGCTGAGAAGAGCATGTCTTCAGTGCTCTGCGATGGTTGTGTTTATATTCTGCCCACTGACCGCCATAACAGAAGTTCTCTCTGGCTCCACACACCCTGGGAAGTATCGAAGCATAGCTCACACGAGAGATGAGTGTTAAATGAGAGGAAGAATAGATGGAGCAGGGCTTCAGCCAAAAGCACATCGACCCGAGTTACGGTCTGCATGGGGCGAGCTTCAGGAGCACTCTGCTGTGAAATTTCATTTCACGCTTTGCGTGTCTATTGATTTCTGTTGGTCTTTAGACAAAATCAGTCAAGCTATTGTCAAAAGGCCGAGTCCCCTCTGCACTCGCCGTCTTGAAAAGGACAGAAACAGAGCGAGGAAGTGTGCAGTTTTCTTTTCTTAAAGTGTGGATATGTTGGATGACTGAGCATCTGTGTGTGTGTGTGTTTTGTCTTGGTGCCACTTTACCTTTACTCTTAGAGGCCTGAGTCTCGGCCTCCTTCGGCGTTCGGAAGCGCAGGGGTTCGCTCAGCGGGCTCGTCCCAGACATGCTGATGAACTGGACATGCACGATGTAGTCTGTCTCTTCCTCCAAGTCCCATAATGCACAGGAGCGCGTGGTGGTGTTGACTTCCTGGATGAATCGCTGCATGCGCACGTCTTTCTTCTGTTGGGAGTGGGACACGGGAGAGGACGGTGAACGTTGGTCACAGCAGGGGGACATATGTTTTGTGTGCTGTCATCGCGCTCTACAACAGTGGTGGGCATTGACTCACTGAGGGGGCACCACCCACTATTGAGAGGGTTATGGTTTGACTTTATATTCACACAATTAGGAGGAGTGTTCAAGAGGCCTTCTGGTGTGACATTATGGCAAAACTTATGTTCAGGAAAGTGTTTAGGGCAGCACTATAAGAACAGAGTAGCCCTGGTTCAATAAAAAGTATATTACCATATTTTAACTCTGAGAGCAATGCTGCTGTTGTACAGCAATATTTTAGGAAATACCATTTATTTGACTGACTTGCCGCGTGACAGATGGGAGGATTGAAACCACTTTCGTGTCTGTACAGTGAATATGGAGCTGGAGCCAGGGGTCGGTTAGCTTAGCTTAGCATGGAGTAGAGGAAAAGAGCGAGTTGCATTCATGTGCTGAATGCAGCTTCATGTTTTTAACGCAAAAAAACGGCATCGATCTCCTCATCGTTGTGTCAAACTATTCCATTAGAAATCTCCTACTGTGAAAATTCAGACAGACAGCATGCAAGTACTGCAACAATGCAGGTGAGGTTCCTAGAAGAAGAACAAAAAAAAAACCTGTATAATGTATCAACAACAATCACAATATAGGCAGTAGTATATTCCTGCTGATACTTAAGTTGCTTTTCTGGAAAGAGCACAACGTTGTGTGTTGTTTGCACCTTCGGAACAGCACAGTTCACCTCGACAGCATCTCGACTTCCTCTGCACACACGCCTCTGTACCGCTGTGAGCCACGCTGACCCTGGAGCTGTCCTCCTCAATCACGTCACGTCACTCCCAGCTGCTGTGTACATGTGTGTGTGTTTGTGTTCGTACAGTCACGCTTGTAAAGCAATGCGTTTAATGTCTGTCCTTATGTGTGAACCTGAGTAATGTGTGTGTGTGTGCGTGTGTGTGTGTGGGTTTGTGTGTTTATGTGCGCACGTCACAGAGCTGTCAGCGTCTGCTGTTGTCAGAGAGCAGACAGACAGTCCAACAGGATCCATTGCCTGTTATAATTCCCATAATGCACTCTGACTCTGAGCAAGGGAACGACATGGTAATGAGAAATGCACATGGCAGCAGCAACAGCCAGTGATTAATTCAATTAGTGTGTGTGTTTGTGTTCTTTATCCACCCTGTCGTCAGCACATTTACATATATATCCAGTCTGTGCTGCGTGTGAGCTGCTCACCTGCTGCGTGATGGCAAAGCCAATGACGGGGTCTCCCTCGGGGATGTCCCATGTCACCACAGCAGAGTTCGCTTTCACCGCTTTGATGGTCACATTGACAGGAGGTGACAAGCTATCTGCAAACAGAGAGAGAGAGAGAGGGAGAGAATGAGAGAGAGAGAAATGAAAGCCTGTTTTATCTTCTGCGGTATGAAGCAAATGAGAAGTCCTGTCGGTCGCAGAAATGGCCAACGAGTAGAGGAAGACAAAACAATGCCTCAGACACTGCAGATGTATGTGAAATTAAGTTTTAAAAGTTAAAATTCTGTTTAAACAAGTTTGGAAATGGATCGGATGGATTGCCATGAAATGTTTGTGCAGACATTCATTGTGCCCAGAGGATGAATCCTTGCCCTCTCGCACCATCATGAGGGTCGATATTTGTGGTTTTGAGTGAAACGTCTCACCAACTATTGGATGGATTGCCATGAAATTCCTCAGATATTTCCTCTAGCGCCACCAGCAGGACAACAGTTCAACGTGTCCAATACCTTTTTGGTTTATGACCCAAAGACCTGCAGAGCTTCCCATCAGCCCCGGCTGCACTTTGTGTTTCGGGAGAGGGAGCTAACGTTGGCTAAACTAAGATGGGGAATATTGTGAACCTGCTCAGCATGTCCTTCATTGTGAGTGCGTTTCCATGGTGACATAAGCAATTAGCAGGCTTTTATCCGTTTGACACTCAGCACACACGTTTCAGTCATTCAAAACTTTCCTTTTCAGTATTGCACGGACTTCTAATACCACAGTTTTAATGATGAAGACAGAGCAGCCCAAGTCAACTAGACCATGAACCAATAAGAGGTCAACCAACCATAACTGTGCCACTAAAAAAACGTTAATGGGAAAAGCTCCCAATTCTACGCTTGGGTTAGTCCCTCTAAAACCCAGGTGGACATTACTGCAGTATTTCAAAGTAAGAAATAGCTTTTTAATTCCAGACAAAACACATGTTGCATGACCAAACAATAACTATGATTCCAGAATAAAAGCCTTTCTCATTAAAACAATGTGTTCATAGTTGAACCGAATGAAAGTCTGTCCATTGACAAGAAGTCCTCGTTAAAGTGTGTCCACTGACCCGTTTCAATATTTTGTGAAGTTCTGCATCAGAGCGGGAAAACAAGTATTAACTTGAAACAGAGGGCAGGGTCACAGGCTGCAAGATTTGACAATAATGACTTGGTTCGGTGAAATGATTAAGTGTGAGATCGCGTGTGTGTGTGTTCACGTGAACTTTGGTGGCCTCAGCTGCGGCAAAATAAGTCTCTGTAATTACTGCATTACGTGTTACTCCAGACTGCACAGCACACACCTTGTCAGCCATAATGGAGAGAACCGTTCGTCGAGATCATTGCCTTGCAGTACAGGTGTGACAATCTCCATCTATTGTGACCCGAAAGCACGACAGTATGCACCGTGGTGCTAGACAGGGATCATAACGTCGTGTAGATGTAATCAGTCATGACTACCAAGGTCTACTCTTGGTTTTGGTTTAGAGGCCTGAGGAGCTCATTAAACTTCATTAACACTGTGAGCGGGTAGAGGTCTGAACTGCTGCCTGATGAATGATGAATATGATATGCAACGCTTATTTCATGTATGCACTCAAATTTGCTTTCTCGCAGTTAGATGACAAGGTATCGATTCGTGCCTCTACGCTAAACAGCTAGCCTGGCTCTGTCCTGATAGCTCAAGTAGCTTTTGTGTGCTTTTACCCAAACAAGACATAACGTGGGGATTAGTGCGCTTCAGAGGTGCCGGTAGGGGGATTCTGTTACCTTTGGACAGAGCCAGGCTAGCGGACATCAAGTCTTCTGAGTCACAGAGGCCTTTTTGGGGTTGATTGATATTTGTAATGTGAAGCAGAGGCGAGAGAGATGAATAGGGACGAGGAGAAGCGGTCACTCTCAGCGATGCCGCTCCTGTGTCATCGACGGGATGTAAATCTATTTCAGCCCACCAAATGCAGTCAATGGGTTATTGAGTAGGTTAACGCTCACTTGCCCTTCGACGGGTACAAATCACACAGCTGGTAATTGCAGGATGATGGGCCGCTGTAGCACTTGCATGCAAGCTGACACTGTAATGTACATTCAGAGACATCGCACTGTATCCGAGAGGGCCCCTGTGTTACGTCTCCGTCCGCCCGCCGCTGAACGTTTTGATGGATGGCCTGACTAGCAGCAGGATGGAGACCCACTGCATCTCTTCATCAGCTGGGAGTCTGATGTTTGAGGTGGCTTTGCTTTTGTTTACCGCGTCCGGAGGCTGAGGGGACTGAAGAGTTCACAAATCAAACTCATTAACTCTTGGTTTGTTCGCCCTCACTGTCTTTCTCTCTCTTAATGCAAAAACACACAGTGAACGTCAACCTCCCAACGCCCCTCAGGGACTCTTGACTCGTGACTCTTTTGTTTTGTTTGCACGTTCAAAAACGTTCTTTAAATTTTCTCCTCTTTCAGCTCTGACGAGAACCGTGAATAAAAAAGGGGTAGTTCAGTGATTTACTATTGCACTTTCATAAGGTGGGGACCGGAGACTTGTGAGAACCAGAAAACAATAAATAGATTTAAAAAATAATCAAAAATCAGTGCAGCAGAGGCTGAGATGTCCCAACTTTTATGTCACTTTCACGTCTTTAGTTTGGTTTATCTAGTCCGCACCAAAGGACAAATAACGACACATTCTTGTCTTTTTGTTCTGGTCCGATTCAACTGATTACATTACTTTAGTAGTTACTCAGCAGCGACAGTAATGCGTTACATTACATGTTACTTTACTTTCATTACTCAGCAGGCTTAGTGCACACAGAGAGCACAAACTGATATCAACCCTCCATCGAACTCCTAGTGAGACAGCCAACAACACCACAGCCAACATGTCAAAGTAACAAAGCGTAACTGGTATCAGTAACTGTAATGTAATTACTGCATTTCAAATATTTGTTCCTTCCACTAACAGCTTCCACACCAGCCTAAAAGAATTCAACCAAATGTGCAAACACAAACTGACTGCACCCTACAGGTTCGGTGTGAAAGCACCGGTGGCGAGTCGAGCTCAAAAATACACACAGGATCCCACACTCCCCCATAATTCAACTTAATAGGTACGTTTTGTAACACAGGCTCTCCTGCCTGAGATTGGGGGCTCGACAAAGGCTCCATAAAGCTCCTGCAGAGCCACAGAAGACATGTTCACTGATCTTCAATTTTAGTGCAAGTCTTCAAACGGCTCCACTGTGAAGAAAAAAGATGGGCTGAGGGCGAAAACAAATGTTAACCATGAGAGCTGTTGACTACATGAATATAAAATAGTATCTTCCAGAGGGATGGTAGAAGCAGTCTGGTGTCACTTTACCCATCTCTGATCCCATTAATCACCTGACATCGGTCTCACCCATGAGACTCTACCTGAGAGGACAGCCCTCACTTCCCACCTGTCAACGCTTCACAATGGATGCCCACAATCTTTCCAATGATCCAATCACAACACTTCAAAACAAACCGACCTCGGTGATCTAGAAGTGCGTGTGGGAGTCGGTGAAGGCATCAGACCGCGTGACGAAGTCTGCATCCTTGTAGCCGACCGCGGTGAAACTGAAGGGTCGTCGTTGCAGTCCGTGTCAGGAGGAGGATTTGTATTTCCAGGAGTTATCCAGCAGTTGTCCGACTGATCGACGGCACCGTGAGTAGGCCTACCGGTGTGTGTCTTTCTGTGCTGTGTACTGGATTGGACTGAACTGGTGAGACTGTGGGACACGCACACTCGCTCACTTACATCAATATTGCTTTGCTTGTTGGATTTAATTGATTTATTGAAAGCTGAATTGGGTTGATTTCGCTGTGCTGTTTATATATATATATAATATATATATATTATTGTATAGTACAAATTGTATTTGCTTTATTGTTTTGTGTGGTTTGACTGAGCTGTTTGTCAGACGAGACTCTGACTGTCTGGCACCCCTCCTCATTTAAAAGTGGCACCCGCTACACTTCATGTCCTTTGAATCCTACACTTTAGCACAGAGCCGGTTAGCTTGTAATAAAGCCTCTGCTGTATAATTCTGATATTAGTGAGAGCACTTTCTCTTTGCTTCTTAAAATGGAGCAGCCTGCTGCAAAGCCCTTTTGAAATTTGAACTTCCTTTCCCACGGGATGATCTTAGAATAATGATGTTTCCATTGATGTTTGCAAGATGTCTTCAAGAATACCAGGTTACAGTTATACAAAAATAACCTTTGAAAGTGCCACAATGGACGAGGAACAGCTGATTGGTGAAGTTGAAAGGAGGACTTCCTCACTCCTGAATAAGGTGGCAGCTGGCTGAAAGGAGATCGCCTGAACGTTTCCTATTTGCTGTTGGCAATATTGTACGTTATTTCCAGTAAATATCGCAACATCCAACGACCATGTGTTTTCTGTGTAATAACTACAGCGTCTGAAGATACGTCTCCGGTCTGATCTGGAGCACACAGCTGATATGTATACATTGTTTGTTGACATGACATAAAGTAACGCTTCCTGTTAGGACACGGTGTCACACTCTCTGCGCTCGAGTTCTCTGCCATCATTACAGTTGTTGTTGAATTATTCCTCGTTCAGCTTGACCAAACTTTATATTTCATTTAAGTATTTAAGGGCCGTGACCGTGACCGCGGCCCTTAAATATCAACATGGCACGAGAGTCCGCTCTAATGAAACACCAGACAGACGTCTTCATAAACTCTCGCTCATCACGGTGGCACACAGGCTGCCTCACGTTGAGAGATGGGGGTGACTTTGAGCCATGACCGATGTCCCTAGTGTGTGTGTGTGTGTGTGTGTGTGCGTGTCTTTGTAAGCCCAATGATGATGATCAGAGTGACAGCTAGTTGACCATCCCATGCTGAGGAGTGTGAAGGGCTGACAGCTCCTTAATATCCCTGTTCATTAGAGAACACACCGGGAGTGACTGTATACAGTCAAGGAGAGACACACACACACACACACACACACACACACACACACACAAACATGGTGAACCGTCCTGCTCCATGAAGCCTATCATTATTTAATGAAAGTTCTCCTCATCTCTCTGACCTCAGAAAGACAGGATCCCTCCTCCCACTCCTCCTCCAGGCCGGCTGCCATCTCTCCTTCCTAACTTCTCTCCTGTTTGTTCTGTGTTCACTGCTTTTAGACGGGGGGGGGGGGGGGGACAGATTTCCCCCTGGGGATGAATAAAGTTTACATCCATCCATATTGCAGGGAAGATGGGAAAGATGTAATGCGGAGATCATATGGTGCAATCCGGTCTCTGGAATTTTTTTCTTTCCAACAATCATCTCGTTTAAGTTGCAACCTGCTCAGCTGCACTACACTCTGTGACCCACAGTCGGCTGCAACGGTCTGATTCAGTGCGACACCTGAGCAGACAGCAGGCGCTTTGAGACTGAGAGATCCTGAAAGCTACCTGGGCGGTGCCCCAGCCTCTGCCCCCCCCCCCCCCCCTGCTGGGAGATATTACCGATTTGTACCACCTTATTACATCTCTGCAACACTTGGAGATGCATTTCTCAGAGTCAGGCCTCCAGGCTGGCCTCGGCTCCTCGGGATGCTAATGAGTTAGTCCGTGGGCTTGTCAACTAACATGAAAAACTTCCCGTTGGCTACATCATATTCCAGCAGCCTATCTGGCGTTTCAGAAGCACAGGCACACGCCTCGGGCCTTCGTTACTTCCTGTTCCTTCATTTGAATCCCGTTCAGCTACTAACTCACGTTTAGCACCTTAAACCACTTTAGCTCATTTCACAGCTAACGGTAAGTAAACAGTCACTTTGTATGGAAGGTGTAATAAGCAGCAGGTGGGGGTTATTATCGTGCATTTGAAGGAAGGAGGGAAACATAAAACGTTGTGCCGCGGCCATAACGGCTAGAAAGCGCGAGGCCACGGGGGACTTGTCAACTATAAATCAGCCCACGTTGATTAATGCTGCGTGGTCTCGCGCCGCCGCTGCTAACGACGGCGCTGGGGGGATTACAACTGCTTGCCACTTGTTTCCTCCCGTTAACATGCCATTGAGTCTCGGGGCTTGTGCGAGCTGTGCTCTCTCGAGGGGTTAAGCGCACATGCAGCCGGCAGGGCCGCGGCTCCCCCTCATCCATAGTTAATGTGCCACAATAGAGCCATCAGGAGGCTTTTTTTGTGCCGATCTGGAGTTTGCCCTTGTGTCAGAGGAGACCTTGGCACGTGGCGGCGTCCTTGTGGATACACACACACACACACACACACACACACACACACACACACACACACACACACACACACACACACTCACTCGTATACAGAAGTTAGGAGAACAGTATGACACAAACACAAGGCGCTAATGTGTCTCATTTACAGGCGAAAACATCTGGTGAATAAGTGCTAATTTGCGTGCATGCATCGGCGCCACACTGTAACGCTGTGTAATGTTTGATTTATTTTCCCATAATGCCTTTTTCATTAGAGGCCGCCTACTGTTTTGAAACCCGTTCCACTTCATTTTCATGCGACTGCTTGATATGTTACGTAAACCACAAAAGACTGTTCCTCTATGAAAGTCCTCTTTTCTTCTTCTTTTTTGTCCCGCCATGTGTTTCATACGAGAGCTTTTTCACCACCTCCTTATCAGAGGACATCCACCTATTTCATCCTCTATTGACCTCAATTGACTGTAATGGACAGTCTGTACTCAACCTCCCCCTTACACACACACACACACACACACACACACACACACACACACACACACACACACACACTAGCTGGTATTGTCTCACTTTCCTTTTCATCTCTGTCTGTCTCTCCAATGCTCTTTGCTATATTTAAGTACAGCTGCTATACACCGGGGCTCTTTGGCAGCTCCTCCATAGCCGGGTGTGTGAAGCCGTCTGCCTGTAAATGACACTTCAATGGGACTCTGGGTGGAGATGGCGGCTGAAAAGGGGAGACTGTCGCCTCGCTGTGACTCACTCATGTGCTGTTCTGCTATCGATTAGCCTCATGTCACTCTCACACTGGCTGCCGATAAGCTGGTTCACAATGTAGACAGATTCAAAATGGAAGAACTGCTCTGAGGCTGGATTATTGTCTGTTTATGGATTTTAATTTAGGATTAATTCGGGACGTCGACCTTTACCGGCAACAGAGGGGCCCGTTTGTGCGAGCGGGGAAGGCCGCATGTGCGTCACGACGACCAGAGCCTGCGCGTTCTCCGTGGGTCTGCTCACACAGCAGCCCGGCACTGTCGGATAATCACACCTACGGGTCTTTTTGTCCGTTCTGTAGAGAAATTAGTTATTTACTCATAGGGAATTAAATTTCCAGCCCCGCTGGCCATGGGATATGCTGACGTGTGGAGGCTGGGATTGCTAAACAGAATCTTTCTCCCTCTCTTTCCATCAGATGGACACACACAAACACACACACACACACACACACACACACAAACACACACACACACACACACACACACACACACACACACACACACACACGCGCTTTTCTCTAATTAAATGTCAAAAGGCAGGGTATGAAAATCGATGCAGCATTGTGTGCAGAGAGAATGCAGGCCAGCTAATTGAAAAAGGCAAAGGAGTGCTGTGAGGTTGATTATTTGAGTTGAGATGGAGGCCCGACGACGCTACACGGCTTGAAAGAAGGCTACTGTATGAATACGTTAGTGCTTGATAGGTAACTGTCCTCTTTTCTCCAGACTTACTGTAGCTTCTCTCTGTCTCTGTCTCTCTCTCTCTCTCTCTGTGGACTCGGGCACAGCTGGTAAAGGGACGCCTACATTAGCAGCCCCCGGAGGATTGGTGTCACGGGCAGGTGGAGGGGGAGAACGTGAATAATGCTCTCTCTGATTCCTCCATGTTTCACGCTCTCCTGTTGCCGCCAGTGTTCTCTCCGTCTCTCTCTCTCTTTCTCTGGGTTCGTCTTTCTCTCCTCTGGCTCCAACGCTTGCACTCCCTCCCGTCTCTGTCTGTCCATCCGTGTCTCTCTCCAGCAAGTATTCAGACGAACCACATACTGTGTGAGTGACTACTGTGCCCCCCCCCCCCCCCCCCCTTCACCTGAAACCAGACTTGCAGCTCCAGGCACAAAGATTGATCATGGGAGACTGACTGCCAAAGCACACACACACACACACACACACACACACACACACACACACACACACACACACACACACACACACACACACACACACACACACACACACACACACACACATAGGCATGTTTTAGGTGTCTGTCCCATTTACACAAGCATAACAAATGGGTCAGACACAACTTCAGGAAGAGAAGACAAAACTTTTGAGCCAAAGTGTCTGTGTGCTGGTGAAGGTGGCGAAGGTAAACTCCTAGGGGGCCCACCTGTGCTGCAGACTGCTCGCATGTGAAACACACCATCTGGGCCGCCACCCCACCCCCATGCTCAAATCTAAGCTTTGAATTTATCAATTTCTTCTTGTGCTTTACTATGTGCATACATTTAGATCCACTCCTGGCCATGCATAGCAACAAACCCCCAGTGGTCCACATGTGTAATCATGGGCAGAGCAATTCCCAAATTACAGATTCATAAACCAACTCTATGTCAACCATGAAAGCATAGCAGAGCCCCATTAATAATGACATTCAGCAACATTGATTTCAATTGATTTAACTAAGACGGGTATATTTTCTGTTAAACTGTTGAAAACAAATGCAGCAATTAAGAAGCAAATTGAAATCAATCAAAAATTGTAATAGGAATTTCTTTACCTCTGCCCATACGGTTTCTTTACAGTATTTATATCTCAGAATATATTAAATGATACAGCTTGGTTGAGCTATAAGAGTGTGAAAGTTTGCCATTATACGGGGAACTAACTTTATTTGCTAATACATGACATGTGGCGTAAGTGGAATTGTCGTAGAACACGATGTAAGATACAATAACGATGCAGGAACACACATAAAATGAGTGTCGATAAATCCTTTGCTCCAGTGCATGCTGGGAAGGCTTTCACGCATGCGCTTTGGAGACGCTAATATCTCAAATGTTTTTTCCGTCTTTGTCTTCCTCTCAGCTGTCTTCGGGGTCAGGCAGAACCCTCAAGTTGTAATGTAGAAAAGAGTCTCTGTGTCTCGTTGAAGGTTTTCAGGGAGCCTTACTGGAATAATCAGATTTGCTCAAGTTTAATATCTGTAAAACCCTTTTATAATCCATCTACTGTTAGTGATGAGAGTTAAAATGATGTTTGTTGGTGACTCACGGGGCGATATGGGGAAGTGAGGAAACTGCTTTTGTCCAAAATGTTTGATTTGAAAGGGTAAGGGTAGGCAAAATAAATACAATGTTACTATAAAGGTCATCAACGTTCTTTATGCCTTTTATCAAACCAACTGGAGCGGTTTTTAATAATCATAAGAGGGCCTGTGTTGTCTGAACTGGGCCCAGAGTTTACAGGAGATTCATCATTTTAATGCAGCCAGTATAGGATTCTCTGGATATAACATGCCATAGAGTACTCGCATTTGATTAATACCAATTTTCTTGATTGTGCGGACGAATCCCTACGCCCACATTTAAAACTTGTTTTCGAAATGCTCTGATAAATGAGGCATTGGGACCAAAAAATCCCAGAAGAGACACTGCTGAAGATATAAATGAGTCTGTGATGCCTCCTTTCACATGCCCCCCCCCCCCCCCCCCCCTCCACCTCCACCTGCACACATTCAGTCACTGGACAGACGACAGACTGCGTCAGCAAGCTGCCACCGCCGTGTCAGTCTTTTGGCATCGTCATCTCCTTCTCCCACAGGCCCGGCGTCCAGATGATCGCACCAATCTGTCCTCTAGCGTCTGTTTCATTCCATTTAAAAAAAAATAAGAACAGCTTCCAAGTCAAATTAAATCAAAATGACACTGGCACTTAAGAGGACTCTGACAGGACATTATAGAAATGCACTCTCATCTCGGTTCTTTAAAATCAGCTTGTCAGGAGACAAAACGTGACCGGGTGAAGAAGAAGATTAAGTTCATGAGTTAGTTGTGGTTTAATCTTTGCTTTCTAAAGCTCGGTCTGTATTTACACACAGATCTACACTTGCCTAAATACCTGTATGCATGCAGCCCTGTGGCTTGTTCAAGTTTGAAGACAAATACTAAAATGAAGTACAGAGATGCATAAAAGTATAGCCCTGAATCATATGTTACATCCTATCTAGAAGACAAATGTCTGAAGTTGCACCGCTGTGAACTGACATTCTTCCTCTGGTTTTTGAGGTTGAATAAAAGATGTTCAGATCGCGTGATTTGAGAAGTGGAAAGTGACTCGTTTTCTGTTGTATGGTACAAACGATGGTGATTTAAGAGTGTCTCGACAAAGCCCTGAAATATTCTGGCGTGCAGGCGTTCAAAAATGTGATCGTTCAATTTTGATGTCTTAGAATTCTTTTAGTTCCCTAACTTCGTCTGAAAAGAAACCAAGATGGACTGTTATCATGGTGCATATTCTTTCAGTGATTTGTGGATTTTGTTGTCGACATTAACGTCAGACAATCTGATCTTCTAAAGTTTCTTTATATCTTTAACTTATTGTTTTATTTTAAAATGTATAAGCAGCCATTTGGATGTGGCTTATATGATTTTGCGGCGTCTTGGGATGACGCGACAATAAAAAGTTACGAAAGTCACCAAACACACTGGAGTTCTACCATTGTTGCATGCAATTGCAACATGATAAGGTATTTCCCTGCGAAAAAGCCCCTCAAATCTGATGCAACATGTTGGTAAGAAGAAGAGGCTGTGACTATGCGGTGCACTGTGAGAAGCTTCTGGAAAAAAAACTAAACATGCAGAAGACTGCTTTAAAAAAACAACAACAACAACTTGCGAACAAGATTACAAAGAGCTAATTGTGTTCGCACAATTGACTAGAGGGAAACTAATGAACAGATAATCACATGCGCTTACACACAATGTTTGCATCCCCCGCATCTCTTACATGCACACACTTACACACACACACACACACACACACACACACACACACACACACACACACACACACACACACACACACACACACACACACACACACACACACACACACACACACACACACACCTCCCATCCTTTCGTCGCCCTGTTAAAAGTGCCGATTCAGAGGGAATAGTAATGATTCCCTCCAATCAGGAGGCTGCCCCAGGTCTAAAGGACTTCCGTTTGAATAACATCAGGGCAGCAGCGCTGCATTTGAAGGATTAGAAATACACCACAAAACACCGCTGTAGTTTCCAACGTGCACAGTAAAGCTAACGACATCATCGTTTCAGTGTCCTGCAGACTGTGTGCTCATCCTCCGACTAGTGCTGGGCAATATATGTCGATATTACATTCATCGTGAGATGAAATATAGACTTTGGATTTTAGATGAAGTAATTTTTTTCCTGGTTTTAAAGGCTGCATTACAGTAAAGTGATGTCATCTTCTGAACTCTAGCTGTTCACAGTGTAAATATTTAAAAGTACCAATGGGCGACTTCTGATATTTGATTTTCTCCATACCGCCCAGCCCTACCTGACCACTGACACTCGTCTCATTTCAGGCATGTGATGTAAAAATAAATTAAAAACTGCCATCTGGAAACACTAACATGAGCGACTCGAAGGCTGTTTTTTCTTTTTAAATGAATAATGCACCGTGTTCCGTCTACAGAGCAATCCTTAAGGCGAAAACAAGTACTTTTTTAACATGCATTTGATAAACAACCGTGTATGTGTGTGTGTGTGTGTGTGTGTGTGTGTGTGTGTGTGTGTGTGTGTGTGTGTGTGTGTGATAAATAGCTGCCTCTGCATCTCTTTGACTGACTGGCTGTCCGCTCAGAGATTTAACTCTTGTTTCTTATTCGATGGTAATTTGGTGAAGATGGGTAGTTTTTGCCTCTCCCAGCTATGGCCTCTAACTTTTCTCTAAAGGAGGCTACATTGCTCAGCGCTTGACACTTAATACACTGCTACTCCCAGCTAATGCATCACCTTGCAGGTGGTTGCCAAAGTGTTCCTGTATTTTACAGCATAATAGATAACCTCTGAGCTCTTGGAAGACTTGCGATTTCTCCTCATTATTATGAGCGCCTCTCAAACAGCCTGGAGTCTTTCCACCGTTTGCATCACTGTTCAGTTTGATGATTGATTCATTGATTATGTTTTTTTTTCCTCCAAACTCTGTTAATTAAGGCCCGAGGAAGTCTGCCTGCGAGGATTCATGGCCTCATTCATATGAATGTGTTAGAGAGTCGATTTACATTTTAAATGGGAACATTACCTTTCCTTTCCCCCGCGGATCAACGGGCTGTTTACGAGTCACTATAAACACAGACACAGTAAAGACGTCATCGTAGTGTACATTTTATGGTGCCTGCCAGTCCTCTCTCCGCCTCAACATCGATTTGGCCCGCTTTTCCTGGCGGAGGTGTCTGACGGAGTCCTAAAATAATCTCGAATCGACTTGAATTGTGAATCCAGAAGGAGTGCAGTCACTCTTCAGGCCATAACTTATTATTGAAACAGCAGTTGACACAACTCCAAAAAAGGCCTGAGATGAAGCAAATGAAGTTTGTCATCGATGGTTTATATCTCCATTTTAACACTTTAAGGACTTTTTATTCTTTGGCAAACATAAGGGACTGGAGCACACTAATTGATTTGCAGCTTTTAATGGCGCAAACAGACCAACGTTTCGACACCACTGTGTCTTTATTAGTCAAAAGGGACAAAGACTTAAAGGGATCATTCTGATTACTTGATATGGGGTTGTATGACGTATTTACGGGGGCAGCAGCTAAACGGTATTTTAGCCAACTAAAAGAGAATCTCAAATCTATATCCGTTTAAGTGTAGCTATGTAGAATATATATATATATATATATATATATATATATATATATATATATAAACATGTATAGTCAACCTAGAATAGGTGTATAACTGTCATTGGACAGTCTGTTGACTGTCGGATTTCAAATCGGGCCCTCTCTTATCTAGACATCTCGTCTGGCTTTGCTTGATGAAGATCATTTGATGCGAGCTAAAGCTCCAGAATGGACCTTTTAGGCGAAGTCCTTGTCGACATTTAAAGACATCACTGTAAACCAGTGAGCACATGACGACTGATGTAACCTGGTTCTTTGTCTTCTGAGCTGAAGCGAGTTCTTCTGTCGACGCTTGGCCACAGAGTTGTCGTTGACTTTGGTGGTGAATCATGTACCGTTTGTTGTTTTAACCTTTTTATTGTGTTTTCACTATACTAGCATCCTTGTAATGTTGTTCAAATCAATGATTAAAGGTGATGAGTTAATACTTTGATATAATCCATGAATTAAGTGTGTAAATGCTGCTCGTCGTCTTAAAACACACTCATGTAAGCTGACATTGTAAGTGTTTAATAATGTGTGTCTCTAATTGTAACTCTACTAATAACACATCTATAACTGGTGTACAAACAGATTCGATGACATCAGATAACAGTTGGAATTAAGTAAATGAATCATTCGTACATGTTTGTTATTAATTTTAACTCACAAAGGATTCATTCGTATGTGCAATCTTATATCATTGTGTATGTTTATAGCTATGTTGTACGGCGTTATCAAGCATTACTTCACTGGGTATTCATCAGTTACGGATATTTCAAAAGAGGAGTAACAAACACTTACAAATGGATATAACAAAGCAATCTAAGTTTACAGTGAGTGTGTTACGAACCATTTATGAAGTGTGAAATACGGGCAGTTAAAATGAAGTGTTGCCAATAGAAAAACTAGAAGGTGCAAAAAATGTTTTTACACCTTTTTAAAAACAAGACGGTCTTGATTGAATGAAAGAAAACACAATTATATTCTTCTCAAGTGCTGCCTATAGTGGACAATCGAAATATAGCAACTGACATCAGTTTACAGTTTACCAGTAAAAATGCTAAGGGGTGTGTGTGTGTGTGTGTGTGTGTGTGTGTGTGTGTGTGTGTGTGTGTGTGTGTGTGCATGCATGCGTGCGCAAGAGAGAAGAGCAGCACAGTGATCCAACGCCAGTGGGAGGATGCCGAGCAAACCAGAGTTGCATTTTTGATGGCAGGAGGGATGTGAGGCACGCCATCGCAGTGAGTGGTCAAAGTGTGAGTGTGTGTGTGTGTAGTCTGTGCTGTAAAAAGCACGTTTTAATAGATGCACTCATACAGTATTTGACATCAGCACACACACACACGCGCGCAGTCAGGCACAGCATGCATTAGTGGCGTTATGGATCTGTGAGAGGACCACTGTGGCTCCTCTGGTAATCCAATCATGTGTCTCCAATGGCCAGCGGCAGGTCGTTACAGTGTGGACCAAACGTCTCGTATTGATCCGTGGTCAACAAATGTTCATACAATATTCAATTATTGACATTGACAAAGAAGCTCAGGTCCACATTGAGCTTGTGTGTGTTTGTGTGTGTGTGCGTGTGTGTGTGGCAGATTATGGTACCTGCCTGAAATTAGATTCAAAGGTCAGTTTGGCTAACATCAAACACAAACACACCTATGCGCGCACACACACGCACGCACGCACACACACACACACACACACACACACACACACACACACACACACACACACACACACACACACACACTGCTTTGCTTTGAGGCAGACAATAATAACATAGTTTGTTACAGGTCATTTCAGCCCCACTCACTTGATCAATCAATCCACCTGACAGCTGTCTGTGCTGGAGCTCCCTCAGGTGTGAATCGCTCAAATGATATTTGATTCCTTTTTTAGATGACAAACACGGAAATGCCTGCGAACACAGCTATAGCCTTCCTTTACCACAAACACATCAGACTACGCAACGTCTCACAACAATACCGGTTGCAATCTAAAGCCTGTAAAAATCCAGCTCCGTATGAGACGGCGCTATTTTTCACACTCTGCAATCCCTCCATGGTTACCTTTTTAAAATAATAATAATAATGAAAATAAAAATCCCACTCTGTGAGCCGCTGCTCCAAAATACACGGAAAACATCGTCCGTCCAAATGCACATGAACAGAAACTTACCCGCTGTGACTCGAGGGACGCAGAGACAGCTGAGGACGAGCAGGGGGACAAATCTCTCCATCTTTCTAACGCTTGCACGACGTGTGGTCCCATTTACTCCGGCCGGGGACGCTGCGTTATAACGGCCGGTGTGCCGTTGTGGCGCCGCTCGGCGTTCTCGTCAGTTCATGCGTATCGTCTCGACTGGGGTGGTGGAGGTGGAGACGGTGGGGGAGGGAAAGGGGGACTGTCGGGCGGCTTTTCAGCACCTCGAACAGCGCTCCAGGCGTCACCTCCGCGCATTCAAATGCCTCGCACGTGCCAACGGAGCCACGGACGGCGCAAACGGCGACCGGCAACCAGCCAGTGAGCCATAACCTGTCGACTGTTCTCGAGCCTGTCACTGAGATGTTCACATGCGTCTTCGGTCCTCCAGCTGTGCCCCCCCCCCCCCCCAAAAAACTCCCCGATCTGCTGATGATGATGCTGCTGGTGATGGTGGTGGTGGTGATGCTGGAGGTGGTGCTCACCGCTCAGCGCTTGCTCGGCTGCTGCAGACCGAGTGAAACGTGCTGGCGTTGTCTATATGAGCGTCTGGACCGTCCCTGCCTGCCACACTGACTCCTTCACGGTGACAGACAGACAGACAGACAGACAGACAGACAGATAGAGGGAGGCTGCAGGACGTTCAGTACAGCCGTCCTCAATAAATCATAGATAAATGTCGGAAAAAGTGGAATAATGAAACTTTGTGGATTTTCTATACAGGCCTGCCACACTGATCCCATTGTTTCCCTATTGTTCCATTGTTATGGCTGACTTTCCCCAGAGGCCGGCCACCAGAAACAAAACCCAGCCAGTCCAGCTGGTCCAATGCAAACTTGTCACCAATAAAAACATAAAGCCCCCCCCTCCCTTGATCGGCCACTGTCTCTTTCTCTCTCTCATCCTCCTGCTTTACTTGCCCACTTGGTGAGCCGGTACTCTGAATTATTGCTTCCCACTCATCCGCTAAATATGCATACACTGGCCCACGCAAAAAGTCTCTGTGGCGCTGCTTACAACCGCTTTTCTTTCTCCCCCCCCCCCCCCCCCCTCTCCACTTCAAAAACAAACATGTGCACTTGACTTCGCCGCTGAGTTGACCCCCCTCCCCTTAGTTGTCCCATTGTTTCAGAAGCACAGAGAGCGCATGGAGAAGCGAGTGAGGAAGTGGATAAAGTCTGCATACAGTTACCTGATGGTTTCCCTGCAGCGCGCTGTGCACTTGAAGCATCCCGGGATAATATGTGTGTGTGTGTTTGAGTGTGGGGGGAGTGTCAGTCCCCGAGTCAGGAGAGACAAGCACTGTCCCCTAGCTGTTTCCCCAAGAAGTGTTTGCTTCACCCCGCTGTGTGCCTCGATTCATAGCCGGATGCCTCTGACGTGCTTCTGAGGAACACTGTTGGTGGAGGTGGTGGTGGAGGTGGAGGGGTTATTGGGGCTGCTTTGTTTTTTTGTGTGCATGTTTCGCTCTCCTGTAGGCTACTGGTGCTCTCTCCCTCCATCTGAGTGTGTGTGAGGGAGAGTAAGAGAGTTTGTCCGGTACAAACCACCTCTATCACCATAATGTATCCACGAGCTGCAGCAGCAGCGGTGGTGGGGGAAGTATTCACATCCTTTACTTGAGTTACAGTACTCGTGTAAAAATACTCCTTTTTACAGGTAAAAATCCTGCACTAAAGCATGTGTCAGCAACACAATACTGCTAGTATCAAAAAATACACGTGTGCTTAATGTATCAAAATGTCCTTGTTAGGGTTATACTACTATGTATTATAATAGGTTACTATTGCTGAGATGTGTAATCGATGTATTTGGTCGAGGTGGAGCTGCTTTTCACAGTTTCATATAATTTTAGTAATTTGAATTTGTACCACTGGATCATATTTTATATACTGATCATATGTATTTTATGTAAAATCTTTTAAAAGTAAATAAAGATGTTGAAGATGATACTGACTGAAATAGCCGGATCGGGTATCGGTGACAATAGGCCGATCTGCTGTCGGATACCATTATTTTAAATGGCAATTCAGTAAATTCTCATCTATATATTTACTTTTTTACGTTTTTGTTTTACAAAGTCAGGAGAGCAATGTTTGAATCAAGCTTGATGTTGAATGATAGTATCTTCTACACAGAGAGGAATACAGCTTATTAATTAAACGCTGGTATCGGATCGTAGTCGGTATCAGCTGATGTCCAAAGTTCATGTATCGGGACTGAAAAAGTGGGATCGGTCCATCCCTAGTAAAAAGTTCAATGTTTTCCCCTGAAATGTGGAGGAATAAAGTGGCAGGAAATGGACACAGGCTGCTCAAGTATAACGCAAGTACCTAATTCTTTCCCTTTTCGTACTAATGCGCTTGGAACATTGTCACGGTACTCGTGGTTTTTTAGTGTGAGCTACAGTAGATAAGCTAAATGTTGCCCTTCAACGAGGCCCTCAGTGTTGTACATTCTCCAGAACCATTTGGGCGTGATTCAGAGAAGAATAAAAAGTGAACATTATTGTTGGTGCGAAGACTGGCCTGGTCGCCGCCCCCTCACTGGTTTGAACATCCTTCTGTTCCTCTTTTGTGCTCGGGTCTCTTGGCTTCATGCCACGCTGTCTTTAAAATCTTTAAGACGTAACTGCCGTGTTATCGTCTTACCGCTCATGTTTCTTGCCCGATCTGACTAGTTTTCAGCAATGTCACCGCATTCAAAGATCTCAGCCATTAACTTTTTGTGATTGCCAAAGTTACAAAAATGAGACATAAGTTGTAATGAACCGGAACGATCCTTTAATGATCCTTTATGATCTGTAGGGCATCAGCCACTAGTATTGCTTAAATGGGGGTGAAGATTGACTGATATTCAGACTGGACGAGGAACCAGAATAATGCGTCTGAGATGAATCCTTTTTGTTTCAGTGTATGTTTCAGTTTTATCTGATATCTTTTGGACACTAGCGCTGGTAAGAAACACACAAAGGTTCACAAATGAGAACAGGAACCCAAACCTGGGTGGTTTTTTTTGTTCCAAAATACAGGATTCTGACTGTCCATTCATACATTTGCATTCATAAACATGATCCTTGACAAACTGCTTTAAATGAAAGACCCTTTCGGGTGGCTGGGTGTTAATCTGCTCATGCTCTACAATTTCTGCAACCGAGCTTTGAGATCACTTCTCTCTGTTTGAAATAACGGGTCATGTTCATTTTCATCACAAACGTCTGTGAGCATCAACAAGGTGTTTCCATTTCAGAAATGCATATGAAGCAAATAGAAAATATGCTGCAGGGTAGAGGAGCACACACACACACACACACACACACACACACACACACACACACACACACACACACACACACACACACACACACACACACACACACACACACCTAAGGCTGATGTACTTCATTCATTTCAAGCCCAGGCAGCACAAAGACAGCCCTCTGAACTGTCAACAGTTTCACACCAAAGGGGATCTCTCAGGGATCTCTCAGGGATCTCTCAGGGATCTCTCAGAGTCCCGGGCCAACAGAATGTTAATGGTCTTTTAACTTCAGCACCCAGCAAACACATAAAGGACTTAGCCCAAGCGAGTAATTTGCTTCTGGAAATTGGCCTCACTGATACTTTACAGTCTTCTACATTAAGCTCAGATCAAGCAGAAAATCTGCAATTAATTTGATTGTCTTTATGGACATTCTAGTTCATCCATGTTCCTGCGAGCCTCAACCCAGCGGAGCGGGACGTTGTTTATCTCAGCGTGTGTGTATGTGTGTGCTGGTGTTTGTGTTTGGTGAGGGAAAAGGATTTGTATGGTCCCTGTAATCACTTTGGTTAAGTTCTGGAGGTTACGCTCAGCTTCTCTTTGAAGTGTCCCTTATGCCAACGCTGACTGTAGGAAGCTCTGACTGTTCGTCTCACTGCTAATGACAGAAAGGCCTGGGTCACACCTGTCATGGTGGTGATGTGTCGGGACGCCCAATGCAAAAGCAAACGGTGACGGTTGATTTGGTGAAGCATTTGTGGTAATTCAATGTTTTTTAACCATCTGTTGGCAAGCGTTTAGCTAAAGAAAAGTCTTTATGGAATGAAGTTATGTACACTCGCGTGAACGAGATGGCCCAGTACAGACAAAAGAGATAAGCTTAGGAAGCTACCACGTTTTCTTTATTAATATGGTAATGCATAAAACTCCTTTTTAGTAAACACGTACATTAGAACTATCTGTTTGAACGGACAGAAAATACACCTTTACCTCCTTAGAATAAATTGACATAAAAAGAATGTCACTATTTGGATTTTTAATATATAATAATTTAATAATCTGTTGAATTATGTATTCTATAACCTGTATTCTGTATCCACACTAACGCTACCAGGAATAAACAGGTGACGTACTTAATCTCTCATGGGTTAAAAATCCAAAGGACAGACATCATGACAAATGCAGAATGTGTTGGTGGTATATATGGGAGGGGGAAGAGGTATGGATTGGATCTTGACCAACCTGAGAACACCATCAGGATACCCCGAGAGGAGCTGGAGGAAGTGGCTGGGATTAAAAAACGTCTCGGGTGTTTTGCTTAGTCTGCTGCTGCCACCGCGACCAAATGATGAGGTGTTTGTTCAAAGGTCAGCAAATAACCTAAATCCTGATCCTCCATTATGGTCCATGAATACATTTTTAGTGGATACAAAATAAAGAATCCTGTGTACGTTGCAGCCCGGGGGGCATTAGTCCTGTTTGAGACAATTCAGACATTCTGTTATGCATTTATTTTGAAATTGCTGAGGCATGGAGCTCAGCCATTATCACTTACTGTCACAAAATAAGAACTCCATCTGACGAAGCACTGCGGCCACAGAGGATTATAAAAAAGCCAAAACAGCTGCTAAAATCCACAACCTGATATAGCATTTTTTACTCAAACAGAATGAAACGGCAACTGGAACACCACGGCATGAATATTTGACACGCCGCATCAGAGCTTACCGGGACTTTTCTGCCTTTCAGAATGAGTTTGGATTATGAGCTCTGGCAGGTTGCTCAGAGGTAAGGACCAGGACCAAGAGGGGATTTTTTTTTTTGAGATTGGCACGGGGTGGAAGCGGGGATGGAGGGAGTCTGAAAGCGAGGGGGTCTTCGTTCCTGTTTCGGCTCGATAGGATTGGGACTGAGGCCCAGAGAGAGGAGACGCAACAAATTCTGAGCTCTGACGGCAGGGCAAGGTGTGATTAAACCTGCGAGAGGAAGACAAGAATGATAATTCAAGTAACAAAAACAAAACAAACACCTCTACTTTCTCCCCTCCTTTTCAGTCTTGAAGATTTTGATTGACACCCACTGTTGACACACCAGGAGGAGCGAATATGTGTCGGCTGTGCTCACACGTGGAGCAACCGTCGCTCCTGGTATGATTGAGTTCCTGCTCATAATCCCATTACAGTGCTCACAGATTCAGAGTTAATTTGTAGCTTGGTGGGAAGACACCAGTGGCGGGCCGTCAGGGCCTGCAAAGCCTTCTCTGCTGGCCTAAACAGAATCACAAAAAAAAAAAATGTATAAAAATATTTTTCAGATTACCTTATTTTCTCATTGCACAGCTACTGTCTTCCTCTGTTGCTCTGCTTCCAGTGCAGCTTGTTTTAAGTAGAGCTTTTATCCAATCAGATTTCACCTCTGTAAGAAGAGAGGCCCCAGGCCTGCAGCCTCACAAGTTGCATCCATGTGCAGTTTAAGTGAATGGGGACGATATTGTTGATTGTCATAGTGTTCAACCAATCAGATCTTTAGTTTGACATGTTGGGCGTATTGTTTGACGTGTCAGAGCCCGCTATCTCCATACCAGCCGGCCCACAGCTACGTCACTATTAGTGCAGCGATTGGTCAGTGGGCGAGCACGTGACTATCGTGAAACGAAACTTAACAGCAGAGGCTTAGTCGGCGTTGTGAATCACATCACGTGATGCAGCTCAGCCAATCAAATATGGGCATTCTGACAAGTTTCCTGACTCGAGTACCACACACCGTGACACAGGGGGCTGAGACGAGGAAAGAGATTGCAGAGCAGTACGTTTAATGTTTGGGTTGTGAAAGTAAAATCATAAGACGGTCTCCTAAAGAGATGAATGGGCCGTGGCCTGTCATTAAGGGATGATGGTGGGTCCCACAGCCAGACCAGCTGAGAACCACTGTCCTACATGAGCACAGAAAACATTATATTTTCCTGAATTTAAGCTTCTGCATTTTCCAAATGCTCTAGCATTATTCAAACGTATTGTAAGCCTCGTACCGAACGGTTTAATACGAGTACGTACATAGTTACAGCCTTAGAAACGAATAATAGCTGTGGCGCCATCATGTGGTTATAAGGTGGTATTTCAGGTGCATGACAGCAGTGAAGGCCTGGGTATAAAATGCACGGCCCGCCACTGGAAGACACGCTCCAGTCTGAAAATGGGGGGGGGGGCGGAATCTGACCTGGCAGCAGCTCACTGACTCAAAGCTTCTTATGGAAGAACACAGAAGATGAGGCTTTTAAAGTGACCAGAAATTAAAACAAAGAACAGCCACCTCTGACGGGCAACAAGTGAGCGCCTCTCTCTGACAACGGGCCGTCTGCTGAGGCAAATTGCTCTAGTTTGTTGCTTTGGTGATTCTGACTATTTGATGAAGGGCAATTTTATCCGTCAACATGCTTTGTTGAGACGTGGGACAGCACACGCCTGTTAGATTATACAAAAGCACAGGCTGGCAGTGATGGATTACTATTTTTCACTTTGGCAGGTCGTGTTGACGACGAGTTATCACGCTATTTGGCTGCATTTTATTGGCTGTGAGGACAGTGTCCTGTGACCTAGTGCAGTAATTGCATTTGTGATGGTTCACTTGACCATTCGTTTAACCCCCCTCCCCTGAACTGCAACTGTCCTCTGTAGCCCCGCCCACTTTTAAACGATCCAATCAAACACAAAGGGCTTGATTTTAAAACCCTTCAGTAACTGTGCGCCATTTAACTATTCCCTCATCGCTGTG